>CM059198.1:31255965-31305882 GCA_030323885.1 Branchipolynoe longqiensis
GTGTGTTTAGATTTTTTTTAAATCATTACAATGGTATTGTATGGACGATCGCTTGGGACCCAAATAAAGCGATCGATATTAGGGGAGTGGTCGATCTGTGGAGATGGTCAGTTAGAGATGTTTTACTGTGGTTGGTTAGTTGGTTGTTGGAGTTTTTCATCCTAGTAACATCAAGGTCATATCAGGACTTGTGACAGTGTGCACTCATGGCTACTTCATAGTGCTGCCCCACTGGGAGACCAGACCACCAGCACCATGACCCGATATCCCACTCAGTTACATTATCCTGATACTGTGCTAAGCAGTCCTTTCCATATCCTATTAATGCCGAGCACCAGGCTAGGAGGTGACAAGTATCAATTTTGCAAGTCATTGGTGTGATATGGCCAGATTTCGAACTCCCGACCTCCCACATGGGAAGCCAATGCTCTTACCAATTGGGTCACCACATTCCTCGAAGTTGCTTCCTGATTAGGGAACTTCCGGTCTCCCGGGTCACCTCATTGCATTCAGCGTTACTATGACAACACGACAAAGTCAATGCGTCCATCTGAGAGCCTGTTGACACTGCCTGAGCTGCCAGGTCTCGTCCTCAACCCATAATGCAATACGCCACTTCCCGAATTCCGCTTCACACTGCCCAAACCGGAAGGAGGAAAGAGGAGAGTACCACTGGGTGCACCAGTCACGCCTGCTAAAAATACTCCCACAGTCAAAGCACATTTTCAAACCGTCGCATTTAAACCTCCATAATCCAATGGTTTTCAGTTGGTTGGTTGGTTGAGTTTTATCTCCTGGCAACTCCCGTCCTGACATGACCTTAGATGTTGCTAGGCCGTAAAACAACAACACACACAAACTCTCCTGGCAACATCGAAGATCGTTTCAGGATGGGTACCGACTTGTGACAGTGTACACTAAAAAGATGACTTTATAATGCTGCGGCACTGGGAAATCAGGCCGCCAGCACCATGTCCAAATATCTCCCACTCAGTCACATTATCCTGATACTGTGCTAACCAGTCCTTACCCTATCCTATTAATGCTAAGCACCAAGCTAGGAAGCGACAAGTATCAATTTAGTAAGTCATTGGTTTGATTCGAATGGGAATCGAACTCCCGATTTCCTGCACGAGAGGCCTGTGCTCTACCGATTCGGCCACCACATCCGACTAAACCGGAAGGACGGGGGGTGGGGGTGGGGGTGGGGGTGGGGGGGGGGGAATACCACTGGGTGCACCAGTCATGCCTCTTAAAATACTCCCACAGACAAAGCGCCTTTTAAAACAGTCTGTTTGTTTGTTTGTTTGTTGTTGTTTTACATACTAGCAACATCTAATGTCATATGAGGACGGGTACCGACTTGTGACAGTGCGCACTCATGTCGACTTTATAGTGCTGCCTCACTGAGAGACCAGGACACCAGCACCATGACCTGATATCCCACTCAATCACATCATCCTGACACTGAGCTAACCAGTCCTTGTCCTATCCTATTAATGCTGAGCGCCAGGCTAGGAAGCGACAAATATCAATTTTATAAGGACGAGGCTATTCGCAGAGCTGCTTTGCTCTGCGAATTTGTGTAAGAATGATTATTATTTGCAGAGCTGCTATCGATGGACTTCATAGGCATAGCATATATTGCCTCCTGGGTGCTGTATGAATACTGACCTTGACCTTAGACTTCGACTTGTTCTATCCGCATTTCCAGGGAGATTGAGGGGCTAAAAAAATGCCGGCAGACATAAAGATGGCCGCCTGTTTACTGATAACAAAGCCGATTCGAACACCTCATCGGAGCCTCTGCCAATCACGATGTATTCTATTGGAGCATCTCAGGACGAGGCTTCAGGCAAGTGTGACGTGTCTCCGTGCGATGGTTATGTAACCGTGCAGATTAAGCGCTTATTGCACATTATTTATATTGCCTCCGGGGTGCTGGGTAAATATTGACCTTGACCTTAGACTTCCGACTCGTTCTATCCTCATTCCAGGGAGATTGAGGGGCTAAAAAAATGCCACATTGTGGTGACCAAGGATTTCTTAAATTAACTTTCAAAATTGAGCCATTTTGATAAGTAGAATTTAACATTTAAATATATTTGGATAAATAACTTGCCGTAGAAAAGTGAGCGAGAAAAGTGAATGCATGAGTCTGATTTTAAACTTGCCATACTCCGATGGTTGTGATAGAGATTGCCGCTGGGGACAGGATGGGGTGGTCAGGCAGAGATGCCTGGTGTTTGTCATGTCATAAATGGTGCACCCGGCAGACATAAAGATGGCCGCCTGTTTACTGATAACAAAGCCGATTCGAACATCTCATCGGAGCCTCTGCCAATCACAATGTATTTTATTGGAGCATCTCATTACGAGGTGTCAACCAAGCGTGACGTGTCTCCGTGCCATGGTTATGTAATTGTGCAGATTAAGCGCTTATTGCCTGATATGGATATTGCCTGCAGGGGTTGAAAGCTGTACCTCAACTTTCCTCAACCAATGCTCTATAAAGCTAAATAAAAAGTAAAAAGGTAAAGATTGATGATCGTCCTTATGAAATAAAAATCAGGGTCGGGTGGTCGGTTTTTGGTTTTATTTTGTTATTTTTTACGTAAACGTAATACCTACCAAGACGCGATGACCAAAGCAGTTGAGCGTCCGCCTCCCGTTCTGGTAGGTCATGGGGTCTCCGGGGTTCGAATCCAATGCAATGCTACATTAAATTGCCACCAATATATGTATCTAAAGAAATGGCAGAAACTAAGTCCCGGCCTGCGACTACTCCTGTGACCACTTGTGACCACTTTTCCCCCTATCCTAAAGCCGGTGACCTCCTTGTGACCAAAACACAACAAAAAGCGGGGAGAAGAATGGTCAGTGATCACTCAGTGATCGGTCGCCGACTGGTCAGTGACCAGTGGGAAGTGCTGAAAATGGACGCGACCTCCAGGCGACCATTTTGGTCACAAGGAGGTTTTTGGTGCAGCATCTGCAATCTCAATGCGACAATAATGGTTTCCCGGAGGTCGTTGCAACCGCCCCTTTTTGGTGGTCAGTCGCAAAGTGGTCACAAGCGATTGCAAGCGTAATGTGACTGGGGTATAAAGAAGCATTGGACTGTGCAACTTTGAGAACACGCACCCTGCCATCGCCTGCCTCGACCTGCACAGCGCCTCAACCCCAGCCCCACTCTCAGGTTTCAGCGACCTGGACCCTGGTTTCTTTTCGCTCCATACCGCCCAGCCTTCTGGGCAAACGCAATATCAACGCTGGCAGAAGAAAGACATTTTTTTTTTAACTGAAGCAGATTATGTTCTCTCCCCTTTGGAACCACTACCAGACGGGATGGCCAAATGAGTTGAGCAACGTCCTCCGTTTTGGTAGACCATTGGATTCGAACCCATGGGTTCAAACCCTGGTCGAGTCAAACCCATGACTTAAAAATCGGTACTTGTCGCTTCCTAGCCAGGCACTTGGCATTATTAGGATAGGGCAAGGACTGGTTGGCTCAATGCCAGGATAATGTTACTGAGTGGGATATCAATCAGGACATGGGGCTAGCGGCCTGGTCTTCCAATGGGGCATCACTATAAAGTCACCATGAGTGCGCACTGTCACGAGTCGGTACTCATCCTGATATGACCTGAGATGTTGTCAAGATGTAAAACTCCAACAACCCAACAACTTCCCCTTTGGTGAGAGCAATGTGTTAAAGAAGGCTAATTCCTGCCCATTTCGCATCCTTTAATAATAATATGTCGTGCTTTGCGGAGCAAAGTCTATCTGTGAATTAGGCTGGGGACTGCACTCGACTCACCCCTCCCCCTCCCCCTCCTACACACACCCCCTCCCACACCGCCTCCTGGTGAGGCCTCCCTGAGAAGGCCTGAGCAAACCCCCACCCCCACCCCCACCCCCACCCCGTCTCCCTTTGCACGCACGCGCAGTGGCACCAGGTGAAACGAGTGCCTGGGGATTCAGTACAAAGCAGGACCTTCATACAGACGCCCCCCCCCCCCCCGCCCACACACACACAGCCGGTAACACAAGGTCAGGTCACCTAGTCGATGAGCCAGGCACACACTGCCTCGTGTATGAATGTACTGTAACATAGTGCATGAATTTACTGTAACATAGTGCATGCATGTACTGTAACATAGTGCATGCATGTACTGTAACATAGTGCGTGAATGTACTGTAATATAGTGCATGAATGTACTGTAACATAGTGCATGCATGTACTGTAGCATAGTACATGCATGTACTGTAACATAGTGCATGAATGTACTGTAACATAGTGCATGAATGTACTGTAACATAGTACATGCATGTACTGTAACATAGTGCATGCATGTACTGTACCATAGTGCATGCATGTACTGTAACAGTGCATATGTGTACTGTAACATAGTGCATGCATGTACTGTACCATAGTGCATGCATGTACTGTAACATAGTGCATATGTGTACTGTAACATAGTGCATGCCTGTACTGTAACATAGTGCATGAATGCACTGTAACATAGTGCATGCATGTACTCTAACATAGTGCATGCATGTACTGTAACATAGTGCATGCATGTAATGTAACATACTGCATACATGCACTGTAACATAGTACATGCATGTACTGTAACATAGTGCAGGCATGCACTGTAACATAGTGCATACATGCACTGTAACATAGTACATGTAATGTAACATAGTGCACACATGTAATGTAACATAGTGTGTGCATGCACTGTAACATAGTGCGTGCATGTACTGTAACATAGTGCATGCATGTACTGTAACATAGTGCACCCATGTACTGTAAAATAGTGCATGCATGTACTGTAACATAGTGCATGCATGCACTGTAACATAGTGTATGCATGTACTGTAACATAGTGCATGTATGTACTGTAACATAGTGCACTCATGTAATGTACCATAGTGCATGCATGCACTGTAACATAGTGCATGCATGTACTGTAACATAGTGCATGCACTGTAACATAGTGCACACATGTACTGTAACATAGTGCATGCATGTACTGTAACATAGTGTACACATGTACTGTAACATAGTGCATACATGTACTGTAACATAGTGCATGCATGAACTGTACCATAGTACATGCATGCACTGTAACATAGTGCATGCACTGTAACATAGTGCATATGTGTACTGTAACATAGTGCATGCATGTACTGTACCATAGTGCATGCATGTACTGTAACATAGTGCATACATGCACTGTAACATAGTGCATGCATGTACTGTAACATAGTGCATGCATGTACTGTAACATAGTAAAACTATTAAATCAAATAAAAACACATGCATGTACATCCGCAACAATGTATTATTCCTGTTGACACAAACAAATGAATCCAAATGCACTACAACAGGAGATTTTTTAAATCATGGAACCATTAAAATAACAAGAACTGCAAAAACATGTTTTCACCAGTCCTTTGAAAGTAATTCCCCCATGGACTGTCACAGCACAGGCCAATCCACTGTCAGGAGGGGAACCCATTCACCGATTCTGTGTGAAAGCTGACATGCCATACGCACGAGAACACCGTGCACCCGATACGCTGCATGGGTACCGACTTGTGACAGTGCGCACTCATTGTGACTTTATAGTGCTGCCCCACTGGAAGACCAGGCCGCCAGCACCATGACCTGATATCCCACTCAGTCACATTATCCTGACACTGAACCAACCAGTCCTTGCCCTAATAATGGCGAGCACCAGGCTAGGAAGCAACAAGTATCAATATTCAAGTCATTGGTTTGACTCGGCCACAGTTCGAACCCACGACACCACGATCTACCAACACGGGAGACGGACGCTCTAACTCATTCGGCCATCCCGTCTGGTCCTCTCACGAATTGTTGAACGGGTGGTAGGTTGTTGGAATTTTACGTCCTGGCAACATTCAAGGTCATAACAGGACGGGTACCGACTTGTGACAGTGCACACTCATGATAACTTTATAGTGCTGTCCCATTGGGAAATCAGGCCGTCGGCACCATGACCCGCTATCTCATTTAGTCACATTACCCTAACACTGAGCCAACCAGTCCTTGCCCAATCCTAATAATGCCGAGCACCAAGCTAGGAAGTGACAAGTACCAATTTTGTAAGTCATTGGTTTGACTCGACCGGGAATAGAAAATTCTGATCTCCCACACAGGAGGCCTGCGCTCTACCGATTCGGCCACCGCATCCAGTTTTGGTGAACGGAAACGGTCGAAGCTCGACGTTCACGTTCCACACACACCATTTGGTACAGGCACCGACACGTGTTCAGTCTGTGTAAACAGCGAAATAGATGTGTAGCAATTCTACAAGCCCAAACTCACGACGTTGTACGCAGCACACGTCACATGAGCCGGTCTGGGTACCAGGAGGGGAGGGGAGGGGGGAGGGGGAGGGGAGGGGAGGGGAGGAAAAAAAAAAAAAAGGGAGGGAGGGAGGGGAGGGGAGAGGGAGGGAGGGAGGGGAGGGGAGGGGGAGGGGAGGGTAGGGGAGGGGAGGGGAGGGGAGGGGAGGGGACTCTACTCATTTTCTGCATCAAATCGCCTGCATCATCTCCTCCTGATCGCTGATCCCAAAGCGAGGTTCTCAAGTGACATTGGGCTGGTGACCTTTCCACCTTTTGCCCGGACACACCGACTCTTGCTCTTGACACTTGGGGGGTGTAATCGATTAATTAACTCGGGTCACCCGAGCCACTTTTTGGTGCATGCGCATATCCTACAGACTCGGGTAGAATAATCGAATACGCTTCTCAACGCTCGGGGTGAAAAAAATGGTAGCTTAATCCGAAACCTTTTTTTCTTTTTTTTTTAACCGATATAGCGACAGCAAAATAGGATTTAAATTGTTTTATGATGGCATAATTTAGTGATATTTCGATTTCATTAATCTATGTTATTACCCAAAAAAACATGTATGACTGGTACCGTTGGCTGTTATCCTGCAGGATGGTACCAGCGCAAATGTGACGTCATTGCTCCTAGCTACCCCAGCCAAGAGGTGGGTTACTGGGGTCGGGTCGTTTTGCACACGGCACGTGTATTTGTCGACTCCACTCACGGTGTTCTATTTGAAATTCTGACGAAGTCGCCCGGGTCGTGTTAATCGATTACGGCCTGGGTGGCGCTCTGCGGTGTGACGTCACGGTGTGACGTGACTACCAGGAGCCGGTATGTGGTTTAACTTTAAAGAAGGCACAGGTAATGGATAGGAAACGACACTAGGCTGTTTCAGGCTAAAGTGTGTGCATTGTTGTTGTTTTACATCCTAGCAACATCTAAGGTCATATCAGGGTGGGTACTGACTTGTGACAGTGCGAATTCATGGTGATTTCATAGTGCGGCGCCGCTGGGAGACCAGGCTGCTGGCACAATGACCCGATATCCCACACAGTGACATTATCCCGATATTGAGCTAGCCAGTCCTTCTCCTATCCTATTAATACCGAGTGTCAGGCTAGGTAGGCAAGTGACAAGTATCAATTTTATAAGTCATTGCTTTGACCTGGCTGGGATTAGAACTCCCGACCTTCCACACGGGAAGCCTTCACTCAACCGATTCGACCACCGCGTCTGGTATATCAGGATAATGTGACTGAGTGGGAAACCATGAGTGTGCACTGTCACAATTCAGTACCCATCCTAATATGACCTTAGATGTTACCAGGATATAAAACCCCCAACAAACAAACACACAAACCCTAATTTCCACATTTCCCTCAGTGTCCACCTCACCCCTGATTTCCATATTTCCACCATGCCTCTTGTTTTTCAAAATCACCCCTGATTTACCTTTTTAAGGGTAGCTGGTCTATATCATCACATATATAGTCCCTTAAACAAATTAGATCAATTAACAACCTTTAACTTTTATCTTAATTCTATTTCCTTTAGCCACAAACTATGCAACTGTGAGCTTTTTTAGATCCACAGTGTACTGACACAAAATTGATTCTGTGCTTTTGCATTCTGTAAAAGCGATGGTTGAAAAAAAAAGAATTTCTCGCCGTGAATATGGTCTATGCTGCCGACACGGCGTAAAGAAACCACCAATCAATCAATCATGATTTACATATATCCTCCCTGATTTGTCTGGTCCCCCTTGTTCCACACACTGAGTGATATGGAAGCCTCATTCATCAAGACACCCTGGCTCTGTTTGCCGCTCAGACAAAGGACATCTTCTGCATTGTGGTAAATAAATAATTCTGGTCTCCAAGGGGATGGAGTGCCTGTGGAGATTGCTTTGGTGTGTGCCCGTGTCGGACTGAGTTGTCTCGCCTTCCATCACTGACACCCCGTGCTGGGACATCGTGGGTTTGAACCCTGGTCGGGCCAAATCAATGACATAACAATTTATACTTGTCACTTCCTAGCCAGGCGCTCGGCATTATTAGGACAAGGCAAGGACTGGTTGGCTCAGAGTCAGGATAATGTGACTGAGTGGGATATCAGGTCATGGTGGTGGTGGCCTGGTCTCCCAGTGGGGCAGCACTATAAAGTCACCATGAGTGCGCACTGCCATACATCGGTACCCATCCTGATATGACCTTAGATGTTGCTAGGACGTAAAACAACAACAAACAAACAAATCCATCACTGACTCAACCACAACCAACAAGGCAGCCGGAGATGTTGCCCGGAGATGTTTCCAGGATGTAAAACTCCAACAACCAACCAACCTAACTTTGCCTTGCGTCTGTATGCACACATTCCCTCAGTACGCTGCTCTACAACCACAATCTCAAAAATAAATAGTAAAAAGAAATAAAACATGCTAACCAAGCTAGTGATTATAACATTTATTGTATTTATATTAGAAAATTCAATTTCCCTCCAATCTGATGACCAGACGGGATGGCCGAATGAGTGGAGCGTCCGTCTCCGGTTTTGGTAGATTGTGGGATTCGAATCCACTGGTTCGAACCCTGGTCTAGTCAAACCAATGACATCAAAATTGATACTTATCGCTTCCTAGCCAGGCACTCAACATTATTAGGATAGGGCAAGGAATGGTTGGCTCAGTGTCAGGATAATGTGACTGAGTGGGATATCAGGTCATGGTGCTGGTGGCCTGGTGAGTGCGCACAGTCACAAGTCGGTACATGTTGCCAGCACGTAATCTCCAACAATCAACCAATCCTCCAATCTGGTAATGCCAAGGCCAAGTAAACAACTAGAAATAGATCACTACACTAACGTTAGACAACTCTATCACTGCACTAACATTAGATGACTACAACCCACTCCACTAACTCTTATTACCACACTAGTATTAGATGAATGCGACCCACTCAACCAACTCTATAACCAGACTAATATTTGATAATGTGATCTATTCCTCCCCAACTCCATCACCGCACTAACATTAGATAAATGCGACCCACTCAACTAACTCTATAACCACACTAACATTTGATAATGCGATCTACTCCTCACCAACTCCATCACAGCACTAACATAGTAACATCAGATGAATGTGACCCACTCCACCAACTCTATCACTGCATTAACATTAGATGAATGGGACCAACTCTACCAACTCTATCATCACACTAACATTAGCCGAATGCGACACACTCCACCAACTCTATCACTACACTAGAATTAGACGAAGGTGACCAACTCTATCATAGCACTAACATTAGACGAATGCGACCCACTCCACCAACTTTATCGCCACACTAACATCAAATTGTAAAATATTCTGATAAAATGCATTGGTGGGGGAATGCAAATGGTCTATAATGGTAAATGGTATATAGTGCCAGGTGCATGAATGCATTTATGTAGTTGCTGGTGATACTTTACTCATGGTCAATAGTCATTGTGTATTAGTCAGATAGTGTAAAAGAGGCACTAGAGATAGTGTGTAAGGGGCACTTGGAGCTCTACCCACTACCCCCTCCCCCCTCTGTTAGTCACGGATCACCACACACTCAGCTCAGGGCAGGTGGTGGCCAAGGGGGCCACGCAGCATGGTGGTGGTGGGCAGATCACTGGAGCCATGGTGACACAGGAATGCTTGATGTTCATTGGTGGAACTGTAAATGCTTTATTCTCATTGCAGAACATGGTCAGGTGGTATGCTATACCAGATCCATGTACTACTACAAATAATAAACCTGAGGGCATTGTCTCTCTCTCTACTTTCATTCTTTATACTCTTCCTTTCTCTTCTTGCCTGTATTGATTTCATTATAGCCTGCCTACACTTTCCAGCCGTGGACTTTACAAAATGACTACAACCCACTCCGCTCACCTACTCACCATCTAAAATATTTCCATTCTCACCCTGGGAAGCCCAGACATATGTGACACTCTAAGCTTTCTATACGCACACACTGAGCCTAATGCTTTCTCAGCATCGCTGTCATTTGTAAACATGATTTAGGAGATAGTAAGAAGGAAGAACCCTGGAGAGGAGGAGGAGTAGCTATTTACTACCAGCCTTAGTGACAACTACAGCCTCTGGATGACTACAGTCAATGCATTCCACTAACAGAAAAAAGTACTCAGAAAAAAGAACAAAAAACTATGGTGGAAAAAAATATAAAAATTGAAGATGTCAGAAATGCATGAGTTCCCTATGGCGGACTGCTGCCTTCCTGGATCCTCCTCGTCCTATTCACAGTCGCCATTATGTCCTATTGTGGCTCACCTCCGGAACTGGGCAGCCTCGATATGGCGCACTCACCCACCCGCAAGTACGCAGAGCTGGCTTACTAATCCTGCTCCCTACCAATGTCCGGTCAGACCGAACAACGCAGCGTTGGTTAAAACAGATTGCCTTCAGCGTTACCACCGCATAAAAATACAATCTCTCCACTAGTCATCAGTGTGTAACCACGTAAAGCCCAAATCTCTGCACACGCTATCAGAACATAAGTACGTAAAGCATAAATCTATGCACACGCTATCAGAACATAAGTATGTGAAGTCTAAATCTGTCCACACATTCTCAGAATATGTGTGGACAGAGTATGTGAAGCCCACATCTCCGCACATGCTCTCAGAACATAAGTATGTGAAGCCCAAATCTCTGCACATGCTCTAAAAAAATAAGTATGTGAAGACCAAATCTCCCCACATGCTCTCAAAACATAAGTATGTGAAGACCAAATCTCCGCACATGCTCTCAGAACATAAGTATGTGAAGCCCAAATCTCCACACACTATCAGAACATAAGTATGTGAAGCCCAAATCTCAACAGACGGTATCAGAACATAAGTATGTGAAGCCTAAATCTCCATGCGCTATCAGTACATAAGTATGTGAAGCCTAGATCTCAACATGCTCTCAGAACATAAGTATGTGAAGCCTAAATCTCCGCACATGCTATCAGAACATAAGTATGTGAAGCCTAAATCTCAACACACGGTATCAGAGCATAAGTATGTGAAGCCTAAATCTGCACACGCTATCAGTACATAAGTATGTGAAGCCTAAATCTCCGGACACGCTATCAGAACATGAGTATGTGAAGCATAAATCTCCACATGCTATCAGTACATAAGTATGTGAAGCCTAAATCTCCGCACACGCTATCAGTACATAACTCTGTGAAGCCCAAATTTCCACACACATTATCAGTACAAAGCCTCCACACGAAGCCATCTCCCCACATACTATTAATAAATCACACAAGTTCAAATCTCCCCTACACTAACAACCTACACTTGTAACATAAAAACCCAAATCTCCCCACACACTCTGCACATCACCGTGTAAAGTCCCCATCTCACAGCCCGCTTCACGCTTGCCAGCACACAAAGACACAAATCTCTGCACACGCTACCAGGACATCACTACACAAAACCTGATTCTGTCCACGCGCATTCAACACACCACTACCCCAGAGTTCCAAATCGCTCCGCACTCCACCAGAACTGACGCATGCCCCATAATAATATAAACGGACCAAGAAGGTTGGACAAATGTCAACAAAGTGCACCTAATGGGTTTTGTTACCCAGTTCCGGTTTACGCATGAGCAAACACATTCAGGCGAGCAGTTTGAATAGGGAAATAACCCAGCGTTCCCTACTGCTTCCGGTACATGCCCATTTCACTTGTCATGGGTTAAACTCGGCGTTCTCCTTTGCACTTTCGTGAATCCATCTATCGGGCTGGTTTTGTCATTTGCTGTTGGCTATTGTCAGGACCTCTTTTTGTCATACTTGTGGAGTAAGCATCTGGCTGGCATAGTGGATATGATGCATGCCACAAATACACATGCCGCAACCCAAGCGCATGCATCCTGGCCTACAGAGCAGTATAGTTGATTGTTGGAATTCTACGTCCTAGCAACATCTAAGGTCATATCAAGACGGGCATAGACTTCTGACAGTGCACACTCATGGCGACTTTATAGTGCTTGTTTGTTTGTTGTAGTTTTACATCCTCGCAACATCTAAGGTCATATCAGGAGAGGTACCGACTTGTGACAGCGCGCACTCATGGCGACTATATATTGCTGCCCCACTGGAAAATCAGGTCGCCGGTCATGACCTGATATCCCACTCAGTCACAGTATCCTGACACTGAGCTAACCAGTCTTTAGCCTATCCTATTAATGCCAAGTGCCAGGCTAGGAAGCGACATGTATCAATTTTAAAGGAATTGGTTTGACTCAACTAAGAACCAAACTCCCAACTTTCCGCACCCAAGACCAGCGCTCTACCGATTAGGCCACTCTGCCCGGTCTTTATAGTGCTGCCCCACTGGGAAATTAGGTCACCGGCACCATGACCCGATATCCCACTCATTCACATTATCCTGACAATGAGGTAACCGGTCCTTGCCCTATCCTATTAATGCCGAGTGCCAGGATAGGAAGTGACAAGTATAAATTTTATAAGTCATTGGTTTGACTCGACTGGGAACCAACTCCCGATCTCCCGCACTCAAGGCCTGGGCTCTACCGATTTGGCCACTGCGCCCGGTCAGAGGCAGTACAAGTGACACCACGACCACATGGGTACCTCATTCACAACGAACTGCATTAAGCAGAGTCTGAGTAACTCAAGTGCCCCAGAGTACCGGAAGTGGATGCAGAGTACCGGAAGTGGAATACCCCTCAACGCTGATTTTCCCACATGTACTGGTTTTCATTGTGGCAGATGCATAATTTCCTACGCTGCCATAGCAGCACACATAATAGGCAAGCCATTTGGTTATGAATCAATCCTACACTGACGTCATTCCCATCCATCAGGGCCACGTGATAACGAGCGCCCCCCTACAGGACCCCGGCAAATGGGCCACGTCTGGCTCAACCAATCACAACGCCACACTTAGCGCCCATAAACATGACCACCAATCACTGCTGCGCCACACTGCGAATCAATCACAAAGCTACGAAGGGCCCTGTCACTCTACGACGTACGATGTCAGTGCGTGCTCAACGTTAGAAAATTTGCCAGTACGTCGGCATTCGTCAAACTTTTTAGCAGTGGGGGGTAAAAATGGGAGTATACACAACGTACACACAACGTATGCAGAACATATCTCTGACGTTTTGCTAGCATATGAGAGCGTTCATGTGCCTTGCAAAACGTTTGCAAAACGTTTGCAAAACTCTCGTATACGCTCATGGAACGCTGACCAACATTACATACGTTACTCCATCGCTAGAAGTACGGTGTATATGCTAAATACACTGGAGATAAGCCAGGCATACATTCGAAGTACGTTATGAGTATGTAATGCATCCATTGGCAGTACGCGGTCTGCACGTTCCAACCGGCTGAACGTATGGCTAACATGCAGCAACATATACCAACATATCCCTAACTACTCCCAAAGTATGCCGACGTATCCCGAACGTACACACAGCATACATTCAACATATGAGCCACACATCAACAATTTTGAGCATGCACAAAATATTTTTGGAGTCTCGACACACGTCGACATAAGACGATGTATACCAACATATCCAGAACGTATACACCATATGCCCAATGTACACGTAACGTATGACGACATACGCCAACGTGTTGGTAGAAAATCACATACATCGGCATATGCTAAGGCTATACGTCCTAGTGTGACAGGCCCTTAAGAGGTAGAAAATCAATCGATAGCAACGCTTTAAGAATGAGAAAGTCAGCCGCACTCATTTCAACAGACACAATCGGAACCGTCTACAGAAGGGAATCAATCACATATCTGTAGAGATTAAAGATAATCAATTCTCTTTGTGTGAGGAAACCGATCATATAGTTGTGAAGAACTGAACTAATCAGATCCCTTCAGAGAAGGGAACTGACGACAGTTAACCAATCTAAAGAAGAGCCATCAATAACAGAGCTCTAAAGAAGTGACCACACTGCTTTAACGATTGCAGCTAATGACATCCTTCTTCAGTCATGATTCGAAGCAACGCTTCTATGGGAGTGAACTACTCAGCGGCTTTTGGAGTGCAAGCCCTTTCGCAGTGGAGTGAGGTGTTCCCAGCATCATGACCTCTCCAATGCCTTATGAGTTGGAAAAGGGAAAACCCCATCAACTTGTTCAACTCTGTAAAGGCTGGATGGATTCTCTCAGTCTCAGTGGCAGTTACACGACAAACCAGGTATTTCCAATTAGTGCCTTGGTCCGCGTCCGCTCCTTACTTGGGGCTTATAATATAACAAGTGGGTCACGTGATGCCTAGCTCATTGCTATTGCTGCTGTATTAACACAAATAGTCGCAGCCTTTCCTACCCCATGGGACCGGACGCGGTGGCCGAATCGGTAGAGCGCAGGCCTCCTGTGCGAGAGTTCGGGAGTTTGATTCCCGGTCGAGTCAAACCAATGACTTACAAAATTGATACGTGTCACTTCCTAGCGTGGAGCTTGGCATTAATAGGATAGGGCAAGGACTGGTTAGATGAGTGTCACCATCAGGAAAATGTGACTGAGCGGGATATCGGGTCATGGTCCTGATTTCCCAGTGGGGCTGCACTATAAAGTCACCATGAGTGCACACTGTCACAAGTTGGAACCCGTATTGACATTGCCAGGATGTAAAACTCCAACAACCAACCAACACGTCCAGTATGTAGCTAAGTGTTTTGGCTTTGGCAAAATTTGGTTTCATTGAACCATGGCAACTTGATGGTGCTGTCACATTACGACGCTTCTCGCCAAAGCGCGTCGACGTGTCATATTTTGGCGAAAAGTTAGGAGATGTCTGGAAGCGTTACGCGCGCGTAAGGTGCGCGTTGGTATTCGTTGACGGATGGCGACAGTCGGCGAGGCGCGTCAAGGTATCGACGAAGTTTTGTGCTTGTACAAAACTTTGGACGTGCGACAACGCGCGGGTGCCAACATTATGGCGACGTCAGAAGCACGACGACATCGCTGGAATAACAGGCGAATGATATGCACACGCCACACGCGCGTGAGGCTCGTTCCCACACGTTGCGCCAAACTGTTGCTTTTTTGTCTGTTGTTGTTTTACATCCTACCAACATCTAAGGTCATATCAGGACGGCGCGCCAAACTTTTTAGTTTTTTTCTGCACAACGTCGGCTGTACGTTACCAATACGTTGCACTGACGCTGAAAAGCTTGACGTTTCTCGACGATTAAAAGTGATTTTGCGCATTGGCGGCACGCCGGCGAGATACGTCGTAGTGTGACAGGGCTATTAACGCGGGCGCCGTCCTGCTGCTGGAATTACACAGACGCAGGTGGCGACCTCTGTGGGCAGTAAACAGTCCACCAGGCTGGCACCACGCGGGGAAACAACTACGTCATGACGAACCGCCGGCCGCCATTACACGCCCGGCTCGTCACGTGACCGCCGGGGCAAGCCGCAGACAGCTTCATAAACACGTGGTCACATAACGGCGCCAGCCGGCGTACGCCGCGCGGTGGGTGAGGGATGCAATCGGACGCATCTAAATAGAGCTGCCGGCTAATGGTCTGTGTATATATTCATTACAGCTGTATTCTGAGCCACTCAATAAGCGGGTGGGGGGGGGGGGAGGGGATGGGGCTCCGTCGGACTGGATATGAAGCCGGGCAGGGGTTGGGTTAGTACCTAGGCGCCTACGTTATTGTTGTTTTTGCTCTTATTACTATTATCATTATTATTATAATTATTATTAACAATGCACATGAGACACCTACGTTTTTGTTGCTACTATTATTACTATTATCATTATCATTATTATTATAATCAATGCACATGAGACACCTACCTTGTTGTTGCTATTATTATTACTATTATCATTATTATTAACAATGCCCATGAGACACCTACGTTGTTGTTGCTATGATTATTACTAATATCATTATTAACAATGCACATGAGACACCTACATTGTTGTTGCTGCTATTATTATTACTATTATCATTATTATTAACAATGCACATGAGACACCTCCGTTGTTGTTGCTATTATTATTACTAATATCATTATTATTAACAATGCCCATGAGACACCTACGTTGTTGTTGTTGCTATTATTATTATTATCATTATCATTAACAATGCACATGAGACAACTACGTTGTTGTTGCTGCTATTATTATTACTATTATCATTATCATTATTATTATTAACAATGCACATGAGACGCCTAGGTCATTGTTATTGGTGTTGTTGGCGCTATTATCATTATTATTATTATTAACAATGCCCATGAGATACCAACATTGTTGTTATTATAATTACTATTATCATTACTATTATAAACAATACACATGCGACACCTACATTGTTGTTGCTGCTATTATTATTACTATTATCATTATTATTATTAACAATGCACATGAGACGCCTAGGTCATTGTTATTGGTGTTGTTGGTGCTATTATCATTATTATTATTATAAACAATGCACATGAGACACCTACATTGTTATTGCTATTATTATTACTATTATCATTATTATTATTATAAACAATGCACATAAGACACATACATTGTTGTTGCTGCTATTATTATTACTATTATCATTATTATTATTATAAACAATGCTATTGTTGTTGCTATTATTATTACTAGTATTACCTTTATTATCATTATTATTAAGGATTACATCGTTATTGTTGTGGCTAATATTATTATTACTATCATTATTAACAATGCACATGAGACGCCTACATCTTGCTATTATTAATATTATTATTATTACAAAGTAATTTTGCACATGAGATGCATACATCGTTATTGTTATTATTATTACTATATATAATTATTATCATTATTATTAACGAAGCACATAAAATGCCCACATCGTTATTGTTGTTGCTATTATTATTATCATCATCATCATCAATGCTCATAAGATGCCTATGTCATTGTCAATGGTGCATACTACCACTACCACCCGTCCTGATATTACCTTAGATGTTGCTAGGACGTAAAACAACAAACAAACCAGTACCACTCAATGCACATGAGTCATTGTTATTGCTATTATTATATATATTTTTTAATTATCAATGCACATGAGCTCTTCGTCTTCCATCGTTATTTATTATTATTATTATTATCAATGCACATGAGATGCATACCTTACAGTTAGTTATTAATAATATTTATTCATAATAAATAATAATAATAATAACTATGAATACCTCTGTTATTGTCATGGGAAGTTCTGCAATACATGGAAACCTAGACCGAGACTAGAACCTACACTTGTGCCATTCCAGTGAGCGCCTTAACCATTGTGCTAGCTAGGCTCCCTGGTGCAATGAACTCACCCACACACACCAAGGCATCTGACATTTAGCCTAGCGATGTGAGTACAACTCACCATGTCATTATTATTATGTTCTTCTCCCTTTATTTTTATTATTATTATCATTATTATTATTATTATTATTATTATTATTATTATATAGAGTATTCAATAGAATTTTTGAAGAATCAGATAATAAAAATACCCGCTACTTAAAGCTGTAGCTCAGTAGCTTTGTTAATAATAATAGCAATAATAATAGCAATAATAATAGCAATAACAACAATTCATAACCACAACACCAACACATTAAATAATACGCATAAAATACCAATAATGAAACCCAACAGAAATATAGAACATCAACAATAAAGGGCAAGGCGGCGTTGCTGGAGCTGTGCAGCACAGTGGATATTGCCATGAGGGAGGCGTTATCGCCACTGCTTTGCAGCTGCGATCATCCTATCGATCCTACTCAGTGGACCAATTTGCAGTTGGGCTATTTTTCGTTCTAACCAGTGGTCCACAACTGGTTCATCAAAGGATGTGGTATGTGCTGTCCCACATCTGTAGGAAAACGCATCTAAAAGACCCCCTTGCTGGTTATCGGAAAGAGTAGCCTATGTGGCGGCAGCTGGTTTCCTCCAAAGAAATATGTCAGAATGACCATATGTTTGACGTCCAATAGCTGATGATAAAAATCAGTGTGCTCAAGAGGCGTTGTTAAATAACACAAGCTTTACTTTTGCTTTGCAGCTGCTGCTGAGTACTCACCCCAGTGGCCAGGTCGGTGAGTGTCTGTGTGAGGATGATGTTGAAGACGGCGTGGGACCGGCTGCTTTCGCTGTTCATGTTCGTGGCCGCCACTGTACGCGACTTGTTGCCCTCCGACATGAGCGCGTTGATGTCCTGGTCAAGAGAAAAAGCGCACAGTGTGGTTAGGTGTAATTTATTTGTTGGGGCTTTACGTCCCAGTGGCATCTAAGATTGCTTGTCAGTGTGACCCGCTACAATAATAGCACACCGCTGGGACTACGCTATATCCAACTCAGTCACATTATCCCAACACTGAACTAACCAATTCTTTGCCCATGTTTAGCTAGCATTCGACTACTACATGGTTATGTGATGTGGGATGGATACCATTTGTCGATTTGGTACCGTATAGGCCAGCAAACATGTGTGTGTGTGGGGGGCGGGGGGGAGGGGTGGGAGGTCAGGGGCTGCTGTTCTATAAGGATATTGGTGCTTCAGTTCAGTACACCACCAAGCACCATGGAAACCGCCCCAACAAGTGGGGTCAAAAGGTCAAGTCGAACTGACTTGGCATCGAGATGCGCGCCTTTATATAGGGCGATGAGGTAGCATGCCATAGTTTCCATAGCAACTGGTGCATGCGAATAGGAGATACGAAAGCCTCATTCGCAGGCAGGTCTGCCTCAGAGAGGAGTACGCTTGAGGGGTGATGGAGAGGGCATTGGTAAGGGGACTGTCACCTCCCGCTGTGCACCTAGCATTGTGGGTAATGTCGCTCAATGGCTTAATAGACAACACCTTATTCACGCAAGCAAATGGAAACGAGACTCGCATGGCAATCGAAAGATGTCTGGGCCGATGCTGATCGCAGACCCCCCCCCCCATCTTATACCTCAGTCACACTACTGCTTGCAACCACCTTGCGACCACAAAAAAAGGTTGGTCGAAAATAGGTTGTAAGTGGTTGCAAAATGGTCCCCAACCTCTCTGCGACCATTTTGGTCGGAAGGAGGTCACAGCCACTGCACTAAAATCCTCCTTGCAATCAAAATGGGTGCCCAGAGGTCGGCGACCATTGCTTTGGTTGCAAGGTCACCAGTGATTGTGGGTTATTTGATTCAAAGTGGTCACAAGCCATAGTGTTACTGGGGCTTTAAATAACGCTAAATCCATGGTCTTAAAACATGGTACAGTATAACCCCATAAAACCAAACTTGAAGGGACCCTAGAAATTTGTTTGGATTAACCGATCATTGGTTTAACCGAGCTTTGGCTTCGACTTTGACTTCGAGTAAGAGTGTATTGCACATATAATATACAATGTATGTGGACACTTTGATTTTGTATGTACATAAGGTATAACCCCGTTAAACCAAGCTCGGTTCAACCAAACGACCGGTTAATCCAACCAAATTTCTAGGGTCCCTTCAGAATACTACCATTTATCATATAAAAAAGTCGGTGGGGTCTCAGATGACCTTATAACCACATTAAAGTTTGGTTTAACTGTACCGGAAGTGATGAGTTCTGAAAATGTTGTTTGGATTAACCGATAATTTGGATTAACCGACTTTGGTTTAACCAACTTTTTTTTATATGATGGTAGTATTTTGCCGGGCCGCTGACATATAAAAAATATCTATGTAAAAAGGGGAGGACGCTGATGACACCCGAGGGGCAGAACCCCAGATGGGCATGTGATAGGTCACGGCCCACAAACTGGCTGCCCCAAGGGAGAAACCTGGACCACCCTCAGTAGATAACCACAAACCATCAAAAACAGAGACTTCTGATCTAAAAAAATACAAAAATATATATGTAAAAAAAGGGAGACCCTGAAAACACCCTGGGGCAAAACCCCAGAAGGGCATGTGATAGGCCACAGCCCACAAACTGGGCTGCCACAAGGGGGTAATCTGGACCACCCTCAGTAGATAACAAACAGCTACAAACTATGTACAAGCCTATAAATGTAGAGTAGGTTAGTTCATAAGTAGTAGTAAAACAAACAACTAAAACCAAAAAACTAAAATACTATTCGTACCCAATATAAAGGTGATCAGAAAATAAAAACAATATACCTATCAGAACACCTGATACTAAATAATCACCATGTACGTTACTGTGTGAGAAACAAAATGATCTTATCATTTCCTACTGTCTGATAAGATTAAACCACTACTACAGCTGGCCAGCATTGAAAACAAGCCCGAGCAGTCGAGCTTACATGCTATGGACAGTATAAACACAGCATCAACAAAACAAAAACAAAAAACAAAACAAAATTTACCTCGGACATAGTTGAAGTGAAAACATGCAAATTAATTTTGTCATGCACACCAAAATTGCAGACGCCATAGGCTTGCAGCAATGACATGTTCTATTAATTTGTCTCAGTATTTCTTCAATGCAGCAATAAGTGTTTACTGAATGCACCAGCGTCTAAGTTGGATATGTAGGATCAAATCTAGGTAAGTGCTTTTTTTTAAATAATTTTTTTTTTTTATTGAGGCTGTGTTTATACTGTCCATAGCATATAAGCTCGAGTACTCGGGCTTGTTTTCAATGCTGGCCAGCTGTAGTGGTTTATAAAATGTTATGCTTTCATCAGACTAGGCATCATTAAGGAACCACTTAGGGGTGTGATCAAGTTGTGTTATGTAGGACAGTAAATCTAAATTAGATGTTTGTTGTTGTTTTACATCCTAGCAACATCTAAGGTCATATCAGGACAGTTTGCAGTCATGGCAACTTCATAGTGCTGCCCCACTGGGAAACCAGGCCGCCAAAACCATGCCCTGATATCCCACTCAGTCACATTATCCTCACACTGAGCCAACCAGTACTTGCCCTATCCTAATAATGCATAGCGCCAGGCTAGAAAACGTCAAGTATCAATTTTTAAGTCATTGGTTTGACTCGACCAGGATTCGAACCTACAAACTCATGGGTTCGGATCTCCCGATCTCCCAAAACAGGAGACGGACGCTCTACTCATTCGGCCACCCCGTCTCGTCTCGAATTTAGATAATATTGTCGTGGGGGTGATGAAAATGGGAAATACTGCGCCTAGAGCGGGACTCGAACCCACATCTCTTTGCATTCCGGGCCAGTGTGCTAACCATTACACCACCTAGGCTCCCTGATATCAATACACTCCCCACGCCTACCTGTCTATGTGGTTACTTGCCTGAGAGGTCAGTGCAGACCACTACAATATGTTGGTTGTTGTATCTTTACTTTGGTAACTACCACCTAGCCCGCTTAACCACCTTTATGTACTTATCAATATGTGTGTTCTGAATTCCACTTTACCTCAGGAGCTTCGCCGGTTTTACATCATTGCAATATCTAAGGTCATATCAGGACGGGTACCGACTTGTGACAGAGCACACTCATGGTGACTTTATCGTGCTGCCCCACTGGGAAATCCGGTTGCCATCACCATGACCCAATGTAAAATATTCCGATATTCGGTAAGGGGGGAATGCAAATGTTCTATTACTGATCGGTGTACGTGACCAGGTGAATATATATATGCACCTGGTTATATATACATAAATATATATATATACATATATGAGTTGGTGGTGCCTGAGTGGGGATGTAAATAGACATAGTGGTGCTGGCAAGGTCTGGGTGTGATTGCACTCAGGGCCTAGCCCTTCTGCTGGGGTAGGGGTCACCACATTCAAAAGGTCAAGGTTGGTGGTGGCCAGTAGCTACTGGTGGTGGGCAGATCACTGGTATCCATAGAGACCAGGAATGCTCGATTCCCATTGGTGGACACCTGACACCGAAGCATCCAGTCATTGCCCTCTCCTAATAATGCTGAGCAGCAGTCTACGAAGGGAAAAGTTTTATTTTTTTTTTTTTTGGTCCATTAGTTGTTTAAGCAGGGGAAATTTCAGTCATAGACGACTGGTCTTCCTCATTCCACTGCTGGTCGATAGAAAGCCCGAGCCTACACTTTTACCGACCCAAGGGATTTTTAACCTCCCACACCACATAGACATGGTATGAGAGCAACCGGCCTTTGATGACGCTGTAAGTTATACACAGCGGTGGAAATCCAAATTGGCAGAGCTTGGGGCATATCAATTGTATAAGTCATTGGTTTGACTCGACCGGTAACAAAACTCCTGATCTCCCCCATGCGAGGTCCACGCTCTACCGATTGGGCCACCACACCCGGTTTTACCTCAGGAAGGACTGCAGCTGTGACCCAGCATGCCGGTGTAATGATTTCAATTTCCCCCCTTTTCAAGTTCCCCCGTGGAATCTGAAAACGGGGAAATTAAAAACATTTTCAGATTCCAGGGGGGGAAATTAGAAACAGTTTTCAGATTCCTCCCCATATTTTCAAATTCCCCCCTCTGGGAATTTAAAATTGTTTAAAAAACGTCTTAAAATTCAGACCTATAATATTTTTTTCTTAGCCATCTTGGAGACTTTTTGTGTCGTTTGGGGTGAAATATGTTTTGTTGTACTAGTAATAATTTCCATTATGCTATTCTCTGTATATTATTATATTTGTCATGAAATTCGTTTTTAAATAAGGGAAAGTTAAAACGAGGGAGGGAACTTGAAAACGTTTTCAAATTCCCCTGGGATGAATTTAACTTGAATCAGGGGGGAATTTGAAATCTTTACACCGGGTCACAACTGCAGCTTACCTGCGGTGGTGAATACGCAAATTAGTATTTCAACTAATTAAAGTTGCCTAGTACGATAGTTTTGAGTTTCTGCCATTTTCTGAGATATATACATGAGATTAATCATTATAATCTTTTTTACTTTTCATTCAAAGTAACTTTTATTTTAAATGGTGAACTTTAGAGATATTTCAAGTGAAAATGTGCCAAATTAATTTTGGCAATCACGCCAAAACTCTTACATCATAGACTTAAAGCTGCATAGTCCAATGAAATATCAAATTTTCAAAACCAAACCAATTATCTACATTTGATTTGACATATCTAACTTAGATACTGATGCACTTATTAAACATTTGTTTCTGCGTAGAAGGCAATACTGAGTCAATTTAACAGAACCTGTTACTGCAGAAGTCTATGGGGTCAGAATTTTGGCAAGCTTGCCAAAACTAATTTTCCATGTTTGCACACTAAATATCTCATAAGTTTACCGTTTAAAACAAAAGTAACTTTGAACTAATGTAAAGTACATACTAGTGATCGATCTAATATATTTCTCACAGAAAAAATACAGAATTTCAAAACCATCGGACTATGCAACTTTAAGTAGTAACAGATTCTAACAATTTGACTTAGTATCCCCCTCTCAGCAGCAGCAAATGCTTAATAAATGCACCAATATCAAAGTTAAATATGTAGAATCAAATCTAGATGAATGTTTTAGTTTTGAAAATTTGATAATTTCATCGGAGTCTGGAGTCGATTCCCGGTTGAATCAACTTAAAAATTGCTAAATTGTATTTCATCTAATTAAAATTGCGGTGGCGGCAGAGGTAGGATTTACTTCCACCAGTGCCTTGCACCCCCCCCCCCCCCCAATGTGTTGCTACCTTGTCGTGGTGGGGAGGCTTGTGTGCCTCCGTGACCATGAGAGCTATACCGGTGGGGGCTAGCCCCCTGGCAGGTTTAACCAAGCCAGGAAGGACTCATGGTAGAGGACAGACTAAGAGCAGCAACTGGTCCTCCAGGTTGGGGGTTGGGCGTGGGGCCAACAACCCCACCCCGGAAAAAAGAACAATGGGAAAACTAGAGAGCTCTTGTTCGTGGCCTTTGCCCAAAGTTGGACGGTAGGCGACACATTCATCTACGACATGGCTGAGGAGGTGTTTGTGTGGGTGGGCGCTGACGCCTCAACGGGTGAAGAAGAAGTGCCTTGCACACCCCACCGCACCACTCTGCTTACCTTGTAGGTTGAAACGGCCAGTGTTGATAGCTCGTCCACGTACGGGCCCAGGATGTTGTGTTCGCGCACGCGCAGGGTGTGCTTCCCACTGCAATCAGAACACAACGCGTTGTACATTAGGTTGGTTGGTTGGTGGAGTTTTACGCACTGGCAACATCTACGGTCATATCAGGACGGGTACCGACTTGCGACAGTGTGCACTCATGGTGTCTTAATAGTGCTGCCCCAATGGGAGACCAGGCCGCCAGCACCATGACCCGATATCCTACTTAGTCACATGAGTTGGTTGGTTGCTGGAGTTTTATGTCGTGGAAACATCTAAGGTCATATCAGGACAGGTACCGACTTGCGACACTCATGGTGACTTTATAGTGCGTCCCCACTGGGCAGACCACGCCACGAGCACCATGACCTCATATCTCACTCAGTAACATTATCCTGACACTGAGCAAACCAGTCCTTGCAGGATCCAATTAATGCAGAGGATAAGTGCTGACAAGTATTACATTTGGTTAAGTTTTACCCTGCCGGGGATTGAACCCACAACTTTTCACGTGGGCAGCAAATCATGTACCACTGAGCCACCATACCATGATTCCGAGTGACATTATAATATCTAAAAGGAAATAAACTTGAACATTTATTGGCGTCACGCTTGGGCGATAATAGAAGAAACTAGCCTATCGTCAGAACCTAGGCTGTGGTATTCTTTCGAATCGCCGACCAGAACACTCTCCAAGCACATTCACCATACACTCCCCCTCTCACCCCTCTACACACACCCACATCTCCGGTCAACACAACAACTGAAAGACCTACCTGTAACAGCAAGGCATACCCATTTCTTAATGTCTCCTCACAGGTATGATCAGCAAATCAACGATATAGTCTCCTACCCATTTCTTAATGTCTCCTCACAGGTATGATCAGCAAATCAACGATATAGTCTAATACCCATTTCTTAATGTCTCCTCACAGGTATGATCAGCAAATCAACGATATAGTCTAATACCCATTTCTTAATGTCTCCTCACAGGTATGATCAGCAAATCAACGATATAGTCTAATACCCATTTCTTAATGTCTCCTCACAGGTATCAGCAAATCAACGATATAGTCTAATACCCATTTCTTAATGTCTCCTCACAGGTATGATCAGCAAATCAACGATATAGTCTAATACCCATTTCTTAATGTCTCCTCACAGGTATGATCACAAATCAACGATATATCTAAACCCAAAACAAACCATTTCTTAATGTCTCCTCACAGGTATGATCAGCAAATCAACGATATAGTCTAATACCCATTTCTTAATGTCTCCTCACAGGTATGATCAGCAAATCAACGATATAGTCTAATACCCATTTCTTAATGTCTCCTCACGGGTATGATCAGCAAATCAACGATATAGTCTAATACCCATTTCTTAATGTCTCCTCACAGGTATGATCAGCAAATCAACGATATAGTCTACTACCCATTTCTTAATGTCTCCTCACAGGTATGATCAGCAAATCAACGATATAGTCTAATACCCATTTCTTAATGTCTCCTCACAGGTATGATCAGCAAATCAACGATATAGTCTAATACCCATTTCTTAATGTCTCCTCACAGGTATGATCAGCAAATCAACGATATAGTCTAATACCCATTTCTTAATGTCTCCTCACAGGTATGATCAGCAAATCAACGATATAGTCTAATACCCATTTCTAATGTCTCCTCACAGAACACAATCAACGTATAGTCTAACCATTTCTTAAGTCTCCTCACGGTATGATCAGCAAATCAACGATATAGTCTAATACCCATTTCTTAATGTCTCTCACAGGTATGATCAGCAAATCAACGATATAGTCTACTACCCATTTCTTAATGTCTCCTCACAGGTATGATCAGCAAATCAACGATATAGTCTAATACCCATTTCTTAATGTCTCCTCACAGGTATGACCAGCAAATCAACGATATAGTCTAATACCCATTTCTTAATGTCTCCTCACAGGTATGATCAGCAAATCAACGATATAGTCTAATACCCATTTCTTAATGTCTCCTCACAGGTATGATCAGCAAATCAACGACATAGTCTAAAGGTAAATCGCTATCCTCCAGTCTACCCAAGGACTGGTTGGCTCAGTGTCAGGATAATGTGACTAAGGGGGATATCAGATCATAGTCTCCCTGGTGGAGCAGCACTATAAAGTCACCATGAGCGTGCACTGTCACAAGTTGGTACCCATCCTGATATGACCTTAGATGTTGCCAGGACTTAAAACACCAACAACCAATCAACCCAATACACCATCTGCACACATTCCCAATATACCAATATTACCATCTTCCCACATTCTCAGTCCAGTTTGCTTGGTAACTGACAGCAGCTTGCAGCATCTGCCACAACCAGGTCCTTAATGCATATGTCAGTAGCGATATGGCTCATTACCAACACATAATCTGTAGTGCGCTGAAATTAAAGGCTGGCCACAAAAAAACCCAATGTCTTCAAACTTTGATTCATCATCTACGCGCCTTATTAATGACGGTGTTTTATTTTAACTCATTTGGCATCATTAACAATAACTCATGACACATGCGCTTGTTCTGTTCAGCACTCCGCTGAGCTTAGACCGACACAAGCATTGTCTTCGCGGATAAAGAAATTCAAAGACTTTCACCGACATTTACTAATTATTTTCACAAAGTTCTAATTAATTGACTTTTAACTAACATTTCCAACAAAGACTTCCCAAGATTTCTCCACGTGATGGCACAGCAGTCAAAGATAATAGAATGTGGCTCCTACAATCAGTTATGCGCCAATTACAACTCAAGCAGGGTGTGAATTATGCAGTACTTCTGACGGATAATCAAGGACGCCTGAAGACTTTACAAAGTTGGTTGGTTGGTTGTTGGAGTTTTGCGTCCTGGCAACATCTAAGGTCATATCAGGACGTATACCGACTTGTGACAGTGCGCACTCATGGCGACTTTATAGTGCTGCTCCACTGGGAGACCAGGCCACCAGCACCATGATCTGATATCCCACCAAGGTCACATTATCGTGACACTGCACCAACCAGTCCTTGCCCTATTCTAATAATGCTGAGCAACTGGCTAGGAAGCGACAAGTATAAATTTTTAAGTCGTTGGTTTGACTCGACCAGGGTTCGTAGATTCATGGACTCAAATCGATCAACTAAAATGGGAGACGGACGCTCAACTCATTCGGCCATTGTCGACAAGTCCTCGGTGTATTCTACAAATACCCAATGCCAAGCGAGGTAGCGACCCACCATTTTTATTCATCATTATTCGTCGAGTTCCACGAGTCGACACCAGCCGCTGCCACCTTCACAACAGGTGCCGGTGTCGCAGTTTCAGTGCCCGGTCAGTTTCAGCGCCCGGTCAGTTTCATGCGCATGCGTCAAAATCTAACATCATCGTCACTAACCTTATAAATTTAATAGAATGTTTTTGGTAAAGATGTTTTCTACATGTGTACAAAGCGATTTGTTTCTAGGTGGTGTGGTTTTAGAGATATATAACTTTTCCTGTATGAAGATTGCTACCGACCATTGACAATGCCTTGAGTTTGACGGTACGCGCAGCGCAAAACCTTAGTTTTATTCAAAATTAATACAAATCAAGAACCCTAACCGTATAAATTTAATACAGTCTTTTTGGTAAAGATGTTTACTATATGTGTACAACGCGATTTGTTAATAGGTGGTGTAGTTTTAGAGATATTTCACTTTTGCTGTATTTTCTGTATGAAGATTGCTCACGACCATTGACAATGCCTTGAGTTTGAGAGTCTATACGGGCGGTGGAAACTGACCGGGCGCTGAAACTGCGACACCGGCATTAGTTGAATTAAGCCCAGTGATGTCTGACTGGTTAGAGGCCAGCATAAATCGGCGCAGACTGGGTTGGGAATGCGTCCTACGCGCCGTCTGGTGGCACATCCCGCGCCGGGCCCTAACTGGATGCATGATGGTTGTTTGTTTGTTCTTTTACATCCTAGCAACATCTGAGGTCATATCAGGATGGGTACCGACTTGTGCCAGTGCGCACTCATGGCATCTTAATAGTGCTGTCCCACTGGGAAATCAGGCCGCTGGCACCATGACCCGATATCCCACTCAGTCACATTTTCCTGACATTGAGCTAACAAGTCCTTGTGCTATCGTAATAATGCCGAGTGCCAGGCTAGGAAGCAACAAGTATCAATTTTTAAGTCATTGGTTTGACTCGATCAGGCCTCGTCCCCACGACCCCACGATCTACCAGCACGAGAGACGGTCGCTCTAACTCATTCGGCCATCCCGTCTGGTCTGGATGGATGAAGACGGGGGTGGCTGGGGCAGTGCCGGCCCGGGAGAGGGGTGATGTCCCGGTGTCAGCCTGAGCACGCCGCCCATCCCTTACTTCCACACTCGCCCGCCAGGGGGCAGCACCGCGCAGCGAGCTGAAAGCGTGGCAGGGCGGGAAGTAGAACTAGAAGAGTCGAGGAGTGGGAGAGGTGGAGTGGGAGAGGAGGAGGGCGGATGGTTTGTTGGTTGGTTGGTTGGTTGGTTGGTTGGTTGGTTGGTTGGTTGGTTGGTTGGTTGTTGGCATTTCACGTACTGGCAACATCTAAATCCATATCATGACGGGTACCGATTGTGACAGTGTGCACTCATGGCGACTTCATAGTGCTGCCCATTAGGATATCAGGCTGATATCTCAATCAGTGATTATCCTGACACCAAGCCAACCCAGTCCTTGCCCTATCCTATTAATGCGGAGCGCCAGGCTAGGAAGCGACACGGATCAATTTGATAAGTAATCGGTTTGACTCGACCGGGAACTGAACTCCCGACTTTCCGCACGCGAGGCTCACGCTCTACTGATTCGGCCACCGCGCATGGTGAGGAGGTGAGGGAGTAAGGGGGAATAAGGGGAGTGGGGAGAGTCGGGGAGGGGGGAGAGTCGGGGAGTGGGGAGAGTTGGGGAGGGGGGGGGGTGGAGGGTGTCACTGTGATGTGGGCGTGTTAGAGTGTAGACCGATCTAGTCCCTAACCCTCCTCCTTCCTCCCCATCCCCATTCCCTCACCCACCCACCCACCCCTCCCCCCTCCTAATCACCCCGCACCCACCCCTCCTATGAGCCACTGTACATCGCCATCAGCGCCGTCGCAATGCATGCCAGGACGCCGTGGCAGTGTCGCCATCAATTATCCGCATGGTGGCGCCTCCCACCGGTGACGTCATCGTGAAGGCGACACGAGTTGCCCCGGGCTTACTCCGCCGCGACGCCGTGGGTTTTTGATGGAGTGGGACCGGTGTAGCACACACGGGGAACTGGCTGGCTGTGCGGTGCTGTGCGGTGCTGTGCGGTGCTGTGCTGTGCTGTGCTGTGCTGTGCTCGGGTTATCAACATCAGGCGAAAGTGTCAAGAAGGAAGGCATTCAGGATGTTGTTTGGTTGTTTGAGATTTACGTCCTGGCAACATCTAAGGTCATATCAGGACGGGTACCGATTTGTGACAGTACACTCATGGCGACTTTAGAGTGTTTCCCCACTGGGAGACCAGGCCACCAGCACCATGACCCGATGTCCCACTCAGTCACATTATCCCGACACTGAGCTAAACCAGTCCTTGCCCTATCCTATTAATGCCGAGTGCCTGGCTAGGAAGCGGCAAGTATCAGGCAAGGTTAAGGTGGCCGAATGAGTAGAGCATCCGACTCCTGTTTTGGGAAATCCGAACCCATGAGTTTGTGGGTTTGAATCCTGGTCGAGTAAAACCAATGACTTGAAAATTGATACTTATCGCTTCCTAGCCTGCCGCTCGGCAATATTAGGATAGGGCAAGGACTGGTTAGCTCAGTGTTAGGATAATGTGACTGATTGGGATTTCAGCTCATGGTGCTGGTGCCTGTGGTGTCCCAGTGGGGCAGCACTATAAAGTCGCCATGAGTGTGCACTGTCACAAGTCGGTACCTGTCCTGATATGACCTTAGATGTTGCTAGGACATAAAACAACAAACAACAAACAAAACTAACGTCCCTGTGTTTGCAGGTAGCTTAATTTAATGGGACTGTAACATGACAAAAACAACTTCATTTGTACACAATTATGATCAAATATGACCAGTCATAATTTATATTGATTGAAACAACTTATTTATTCAAGCGCAGACCCGTTAGTCGGCCATAAGATATTGCTTGTTGGGGTTTTACATCCTGGCAACACCTACGGTCATATCCGGATGGGTACCGACTTGTGTCAGTGTGCACTCATGGCAACGTTATAGTGTTGCCTCACTTGGAGACCAGGCTGCTGGCAGAATGACCCGATTTCCCACTCAGTCACAGTATCCTGATATTGAGCTAACCAGTCCTTGGTCAATGCTATTTATGCCAAGCGCCAGGCGAGGTAGCGACAAGTATAAATTTGGTAAGTCATTGGTTTGACTCGGCCGTGTTTCAAACTCCTAAACTTCTACATGGGAAGCTTGTGCTCTAACGATTCGACCCCGCGTCCAGTGCCACAACAAGAAGTAAACGCAGCCTGTTAAACTCAAAGTGAGGCTTACAGCTGCAGAGTCCGATGAAAGTATCAAATTTTCAAAATAAAAACAATTATCTAGATTTGATTCTACATACTAACTCAGATAATGATTGGCTTAGAAAGCCACATAGAAGGACATACTGAGTCAATTTAATATAACCTGTTACTGCTGAAGCTTATGGTGTCAGAGCTTTGGCATGCTTGCCAAAATTAATTTGACATGTTTGCACTTCAAATTTATCAAAAGTTAGCCAATTAAAATAAAAATTACTTCGAACTAAAGTAAGGTAGATTACAACAACCAATCTAACGTATTTATCTCAGAAAATGGCAGAAACTCAAAACCGTCGGACTATGCAACTTTAATAGCGTGCTGTATACTACATGATGTCCGTCTGCCACCTCAAACCAACTCTACATCATTAGTCTGAAAGTAAACTTCCCAGAACAACTCATCATCATCATCATCATCATCAGCATCATCATCATCATCATCATGCTGTCGGTCGCCATGCGACAAAGACTGCTTTCATTACTTGACTGCCGCTCTCCATTTAGCTCTCTGCTATGAGAGTGATGTCCATGAGTCGGTCTTCATTTCATGAAAGCTGCCTGCAAAAGTGTTGAAGTGCTGCTGGCTTTTGCAAGTTACTAGCGGCACTCTCTCGGGGAGCAAATAGAGCACCGGCAAGCACACGTCCAGACAGGCGCAAAACTATTTGTCCCTGCAGTGGCTGGTCGGGAGATGTTGGGAGTACCATACATCAACCGCCCTTGATGCTGCCACAGTGACATGGTTTTCTGTTCAGAGTTTGCTCCCTTAGCCTTCGGTTCTGTCAAGAACCTGTACCACAAGGCAGTGGTTTACAACTCTGCAGGGCAGGGGCATCAAACTCCCTGAGGTATTGCAATACCTGCATACTCAAACAACTGGAACCCAGAACAACTGGAGTAATGATTAAAGGCAAACACATCTATCATCGAATTTCAAAGTCCCGCTTTTGATGCTGACAATAAAATACGAACAGATCCATTATATCCACTTTCAGATAGATTGTGTATTCATTTTCTTTCACACCTGGTTCCTATTAATTAGGATGGGGCGGATAATCAGAAACCAGGAGTGTGACTTTATGTATGCGCAACTAATTATGACCATCCCAGTAACATCTGACGTTCACTCCTGGTGGTTTTATAGTGCTGCCGCACTGGGAAAAACATGGAACGATGTATGTATGCGAGCTTGCATGTGTCGTTTGTTTGTTTGTTTGTTGTTGTTTTACGTCCTAGCAACATCTAAGGTCATATCAGGACGGGTACCGACTTGTGACAGTGCGCACTCATGGCGACTTTATAGTGCTGTCCCACTGGGAAACCAGGCCGCCGGCACCATGACCTGGTATCCCACTCAGTCACATTATCCTGACACTGAGCACACCAGTCCTTGCCCTATCCTAATAATGCCGAGCGCCTGGCTAGGAAGCGACAAGTATCAATTTTAAAGTCATTGGTTTGACTCGACTGGGACTCGAACCCACGACCCCACGATCTACCAGCACGGGAGACAGACACTCTAACTCATTCGGCCATCCCGTCTGGTCTGCATGTGTCGTAGTCTGCACGGACCTCTCAGACAAGGAGCCACATAGACAGGTAGGCATGGATAGGGTGATTGCATCAGGGAACCGAGATACTCCAATGGTTAAGATGCTTGCTCTGGAAGGGCAAGAAGTGTGGGTTCGAATCCTGATCTAGTTGTAATATTTCTCATGTGCATTACCCCCATGACACATGTATGTATTCGTGTATGATTGTATGTGTATGTATGTATGTATGTATGTATGTATGTATGTATGTATGTATGTATGTATGTATGCATGCATGCATGCATGCATGCATGCATGCATGTATGTATGTATGTATGTATGTATGTTATGTATGTGTATGTATGTATCCATGTATGTGTATTGATGTATGTATGTCTATGTATGTGTATGTATGTGTATGTATGTACCCATGTATGTGTATGTATGTATGTATGTGTATGTATGTATGTATTTTATGTATGTTATGTATGTGTATGTATGTATCCATGTATGTGTATTGATGTATGTATGTATGTATGTATGTATGTGTCATGGGGGTGATGAAAATGGGAAATATTGCACCTAGGGTGGGATTTGAACCCATATCTCTTGCATTCTGGGCTAGTACACTAACCAGTACACCACATAGGCTCCATGATGTCATATGATGTCTCCATGCATACCTGTCTATGTGGCTCCTTGTCTGAGAGGTCAGTGAAGACTCCTACGCTCATCCCCCTGGAATTGTAAGTCTATTAAATGGCTTACATCCCTAAGTCATTTTAATGCATACAATTACACACATACGGGCAATGCACTTACATTATACATACACAGGGTAGGTTCAACAACCATACAGGGTGTACCTTGTACAGGATCCTGGTCATGGAACCAGTGTCACAGGGGTGATAAAAATGGGGAACTATTGTACCTAGTGCACGATTCTAACCCACACCAGTCTGCTAACCATTACACCACCTAGACTCCCTGATGTCACCACCCTATCCACGCCCACCTGTCTATTTGGCTCCTTGCCTGAGAGATCAGTGCAGACTACTACATATGTATATTTATATATATATGTGGGATGAATAAGGCTAGATCACTGACACGTGCCGCTAGCATTAACCCGCAACTTCCAAGTGAATTTTAGACGTGGTAGCCTGCTAATAGCTTGGCAAAAAGAGCTTTATTAACATATTAAAGCTCTTTCGTTGATAGAGCGGCGCTAAGTCGGGTCTGTGATGCCGACGTCGGCCGCCAGGGCTAATTGCGTGTCCTGCCTGCAGATGACAAGACGCGGTGGTGGCTGGAGCCCGCGCGTCCCTGTCATCTACTGCAAAACGCGCTGTGCCCCGGGCACCAGCAGATCAAAGCCGCCCACTTCCTGCCACCCGCCCTCCTGCCACCCGCCCGCCCGCCTGCCACCCACCTGCCACCCACCGCTTCCTGCCCTCCGCCCACCCTCCACAGATTGACTGAAAGCCGGGTTGAACACTGTCTGGGTTGGTTGGTTATTGGGAGTTTTACGTCCTGGCAACATCTAAGGTCATATCAGGACTGGTACCGACTTGTGACAGTGTGCACTCATGGTGACTTTGTAGTGCTGCCCCACTGTGACATCAGGCCGCCGGCACCATGACCTGATATCTCATGATGTTGCATTATCCTGACACTGAGCTAACCAGTCCTTGCCCTATCTTATTAATGCTGAGTGCCAGGCAAGGAAGCGACAAGTATCAATTTTTAAAGTCATTGGTTTGACTCGACCGGGAACCAAACTCCTGATCTCCCGCATGTGATGCCCGCGCTCTACCAATTCGGCCACCACACCCTGTTTGGGTGTAGCTAGTAGCACCTGGTTGTGCTTTAGCTGGTACCGGAGCCATAACAGCAGTTGTTTAGCAGCAGCTGATCTCATTGGTATACCGGTGTAGCAGGAAATCGCAAACCCCTGGACATCGTACACCCCAGGGTTTGTGATTTCCTAGGTAATCACAAACCCCCCCTGGAGATCGCAAAGCCCCCATGCTTTGTAGCATTTATCACCCCAAGCATGGCAGCCTATATGTTTGATTTTGAACTTCTACCAGATCTGGGGGGGATAAAATGGATTCAAGGAGGATCAAGATGGATTAATCCTAATGAAAACATCTTTGCAATAGTCCAGTTCATAATTCCGACCGTACATGCGCTGAAAATGGAAGCCTGGTACCCTGGCCTTTACTCACTTCAGCATCATGTAGGATAATGATACAGATAGTTGTACTGGCTTTTCTTAGTGATATAGTCTAGTATCTGTGACAAAAATTGACCTGTCAATTAATCCATCTTGTGAGGGATACCCCTTATATAAAAATAAATGTGGCTTAATCTTGCTTACATAAATACAATTTTTACAATAGACCAGTTCGTAATTCCAGCGTCACGGTGCATTGTGGGAATCTTAAAAGCAAAACAAACCTGCACAAAGCACATGTGCTTGCTTTAAGACTGCCAAACATGGGGGGTTTGCGATGTCCAGCGATAGCGCAGATCTTATTCCATGGACTTAATCATAGCATTGTCAGGGAATCGCGGAAAAATACCGGAAGTCAGGTTTCAACTAGCCTTGTTGTGATTGCATTATCGCCCATATCTAACACTTTTTTGCTTAGGTTTTATGTTCTAGCAACATCTAAGGTTATATAAGAACGGGATTCGAACCACCCAACTGTTGTCATAACTCATATATATACATCCCATCTTTTAAACGTTAATCGGTGAATATAAGAAATCCTGGAAATCCGCGAAACTGAGGAGGTCTTTCATCTCTGTAGATTTGATTCTACATATCAAACTTAGATGCTGAAGCGCTTATTAAGCATTTGTTGAGGCACAGAAGGGAACGCTTAGTCAATTTACTAGAACCAAGCCAAGGGTGTCAAGAGTTTTGATGTGCATGCTAACATTAATTTGGCATGTATTCACATCAAATATCTCCAGTAAAAGTTACTTCAAACTAAAGTTAAGTGGCTTATAATAATCAACTTAATATATTTATCTCAAAGCGGGAGATGAACTCAAAACCACTGGATTGTGGAACATTAAAGGCTTGAATTACCAGAACAAGTTGAAATCAGTTGGTGAGTATAGCAGGCCGTACACATCTGAGAACAGTGGGGAAGCAGGTGCCATTCGCATAACAGAGATGTAGTGTCGGCAGTTGTTGTCTGCCCACTACACTCTTTGTACAGCGTCGCGACGGTCAACAGTCAGGCTCGACTCGACCCGGCTTGGCCTTCTCTGCATCTGCTGGTTATGGCTCCTACATATTTGGTTAAAAGCCTGAATTACCAGAACAACCTGAAATCAGTCGGTGAGTATTGCAGACTGTACACATTTGAGAACAGTCGGGAAGTAGGTTCCAATTTTATTTATAACAGAGACGTAGTGTCGCTAGTTGTTGTCTTCCCACTACACCTATTGTAGAGCGCCGCTACGGTCAATAGTCAGGCTCGACTTGACCTGGCTTGGCCTTTTCTGAATCTGCTGGTTATGGCTCCTACATATTTGGTTAAAAGCCTGAATTACCAGAACAAGCTGAAATCAGTCGGTGAGTATAGAAGGCCGTACACATCTCAGAACAGTCGGGAAGCAGGCGCCATTTGTATAACAGAGATGTAGTGTCGGCAGTTGTTGTCTGCCCACTACACTCTTTGTACAGTGTCGCTACGGTCAATAGTCAGGCTCGACTCGACCCGGCTTGGCCTTCTCTGCATCTACTGGTTACGGCTCCTACAGGAGGCACATTTCCAACAGACCCTTCACCATCACTGGGATGAATCATGTGATCACTGTTGTATCCAATATCACCCCCGGCTTAAATAACCAATAACAACCAGAAAGGTTAATGAACAGTCGCGAGGAGTCCTTCAAGAGCTACAAATGTAATGATATAAACAGTTATTATTATATTATTTTACGTAAATAATTGACACACATATTTATAAGTTATTATTGAAATAAGGAGTATTATGACAGCACTAACAGCAACTTAAATAATCCATTGATTGTTAGTCTCATCCCTATTTTATATATGGATTGATCATTGTAATCTATTTAATTTAGTCTGAAGATACTATATTTCAAAGGGTTAAATTTGGAGATATTTAAGGTGAAAACATGCAAAAATTAATTTTGGTGCGCCCATGAAAATGCTAGACACCATTTGCTTCAGCAGGGCCTGGTTCTACTCAATTCATTCCTTCTACCAAACAATAACTGTTTAATTGGTTGGTCGTTGGAGTTTTATATCCTGACAACATCTAAGGTCATGTCAGGACGGGCACCGACTTGTGACGGTGTGCACTCATTGTGACTTTATAGTGCTGCCCCACTCGGAGACCAGGCCACCAGCACCATGACTTGATATCCCACTTAGTCACATTATCCTGATACTGAGCCAACCAGACCTTGCCCTATCCTAATAATGCCAAGTGCCTGGCTAGGAAGTGACAAGTATCAATTTTAAAGTCATTGGCTTGACTCGACCAGGGTTCGAAATCCGTGGGTTTGAATCCCAAGATCTACCAAAATTGGAGATGTACTCTTGACTTATTCGGACATCCCGTCTGGTCTCAATAACTTCTTGGTTAGTTGGTTGTTGGGGTTTTATGTCCTGGCAATATCGAAGATCATATCAAGATGGGTACTGACTTGTGACAGAGGGCAATCATTGGCAACCTTATAGTGCTGCCTCACTGGGAAATCAGCCGCCAGCACCATGACCCGATTTCCCACACAGTCATATTATCCTGACACTGAGCTAACCAGTCCTTGCATTATCCTAGTGAATGCCGAGCGCAATAATAACGGTGAAAATGATATTATGACAATAGTTATAATCATTGTTGGGGCTTCAACTCTTCATGGGAATTGATCCTTTCCTCAGAATCTGATAGAAGAGTGAAATAAAACAGAAAGGAAACTATCTGCTCTTACTATCTCTCCCTCCACATACACATGCGCGTGCACACACACACACACACCCGCCTTGTTCACTGCAACCTCCATGTTACCTGACAGCTGATATCTGGCCATCATCCCAGCCCACACTCCTACCTCCCCCTCCCCATCCCCATCCCCATCCCCCACTGCCCGGGGCAGGGTGGCCTCTCCCTATACTACTCACGTCGAGTTAGGCGGAAGGATGGATGGTTGTTGGAGTTTTACATAAGGGCAACATCTAAGATCATATCAGGATGGGCACCGACCTGTGATAGTGTGTAAAATATTCCGATATTCAGCAAGGGGGGAATGCAAATGTTCTAATACTGATCGGTGTGCGTGACGAGGCGCATGTATAGATATTTGAAGTGAGGGCAGGGAGACCGTTGGCGTCGGTTCCCAGGAAAGGGGAAGCAGAGAGTGTCCGGTTACAGGGGGGCCTGCTGAGAATAAGGGGTATTGGGAACCGAGAAGGTGCCCAGAAGGAGCACAGAAACATTAGGGACTATTCTTGATTTATATTCACATAATCAATTATATAGCACATATTTATATATATATGGGTTGGTGGTGCCTGAGTGGGATGTAAATAGACATAGTGGTGCTGTCAGGTCTGGGTATGATTGCACTCAGGGCCTACACCTTCTGCTGGGGTAGGGGTCACCACACTCAAAAGGTCAAGGTTGTTGGTGGCCATGGGGGCCATACAGCTTACTGGTGCTGGGCAGACCACTGGTATCCATAGAGACTAGGAATGCTGGATTCCTATTGGTGGGACCAGGAATGCTCGATTCCCATTGGTGGAAGTAGGTGGTATATCCTACAATGAACCCATATAACCATATAAATAATAAACCAGAGGGCTGGACTCTCTTTCCTTCTTTACACTTTACTCTCTTCCTTTCTCTTTTGTCTGTATTGTTTTCCTCATAGCCTACATACACATCCACAGATCCGAGCATTATATTCTACAAGTGCACACACATGTCGACTTTATACTGCTGTCTGACTGGGAGACCAGGCCACCAGCATCATGACCTGATATCCCACCCAGTCACATTATCCTGACACTGAGCCAACCAGTCCTTGCCCTATCCTAATAATGCCGAGCGCCTGGCTAGGAAGTGACAAGTATCAATTTTGTAAGTCATTTGTTTGACTCGACTGCGATTGAACTCCTGACCTTCCGCATGGGAGGCCTGCGCTGTACCGATTCGGCCACTGAGTCCGGAAGGCACTCACCCCTTTCTCTTCTTTTTTTAAAATGTAGGATTTATTTCTGGCAGCTAGCGATCTCATGGCTTATCTAGTTCGCTCCCAGATCCCGCATCTCTGCCATTTTAGAAAACACTAGATAGTGTTGCACGATCGAACAGTACTAGTACCGTGCGAAGTTACTACAATATATAGCATATAATGACATAATAACATTCAAGACCCACTACCACCACTGAATAACTACATCTTCAACCAACATTGAACGCAATATAAACCACTAGACATGCAAAACATGGCACTATTAAAAGACTAACCTTTATTAAAATCAAATCTAACTGATATACAAACACAACATATGATTCAGCCACTAGTGTACATTACTGCACACTCTATATTGATGCATATACCTTGCACTATGTTGAGTACCTATGCTGTACACTATGCAGCATAGGCTGCTCCCTCAATTTCTTTTTATGTTCAGAATGGGTTGTGCTGCACACAATGCAACACATTCCACTTCCACTATGTACAAATCAAATGTGATCGCTCCAACGGCTGGAAGACCAGTGCCTCAGCGCTGACAAAATATGTATTCAGATGAATAAAAATATTTACAAAAAAAACACACTATAGGATAACAAAATAACTCAGTACATGTGTAATAAAACGAAACACATGATTTTACAAACTTGTAGGCGGCATAATAGTCCTAAATAAGGTAATTGGGGTTTTACACTCTAGGTACATCTGAATACCCAGTTCATTAATTTGACAGTTTCAAGTTTGTTTGTTGGGGCTTTACATCCTGGCAACATCTAAGATCATCACCGTAGTGGTGTTTATTTTTGGTTAGTCCATTAAGATTATTCGCGACACTCGTTGGTGGACATTTCAATTAAGGCGGAAGTACTCACCCCTTGGGGTCGAGGAGGTCGCGGACCTTCTCGTTGTATATCTCCATGTAGGACACCTCGACCTTGAACGACGTGGAGAGGTCAGACGTGTCGGTGATGCTCTCGAAGAGCTCCTCACACAGACGCGGAATGATTCCCTTCTGCTCAGACGTCCCCATCATCGTGTATGACTTTCCAGAGCCTGTAAAGTGTCAGAGTCAGTGACATAGCGAGATGCACAATGGTTTGTGGGATCGACATTTACTAACTGTGTGTCTTTTTTATGATAGTCCTTAGTATTAATATTCTCAATATTATTATTACATTATTAATAGTACTATTATTAGCAAAAAAATGTGCTATTATTACCATTTAATTACCATTATTGTCACTATTCTTATTATTATTGTTACTATTATTATGACTACTATTATCATCATTATTATTAAGTTATTATTTACGAAATTCCAATAAACAATGACACATATATAAATACTTGAGATCACTTCTCTGGCTGGTACCCCATAAACAGGCCATTTATTAAAATTAAAATTTAATTCTATGACCAATGACCAATGACCCTAATTACTACACCAACTTTTCTCTCCACAGGTACTTGTGCAGAGAGCAGTCAGTATGATAGTTAAAGCTGCATGGTTCGATGAAAATATCAAATTTTCAAAACCAAAACAATTATCTAAATTTGATTCTACATATCTAACTTAGATACTGGTGCACTTATTAAACATTTGTAGCCACATAGAAGGGACTACTGAGGCAATTGAATAGAACATGTTACTGCAGAAGCCTATGCGGTCAGAGTTTTGACAAGCTTGCCAAAATTAATTTTGCATGGTTCCACTTCAAATATCTAAAAAATTAGCCACTTAAAATAAAAGTTACTTCAAGCTAAAGTAAGGTACATAATACCGATCAACCTAATGTATTTATCTCAGAAAATTTCAGAAACTCAAAATCATCGGACTATGCAACTTTAACCTACAGTTCAGCCTACAATGGTCCCTCTGTTGCAGAGAACTAAAGTATTTTATGAACCAACTTTCAAAATCCAAAGTGTGCTCTAACCAAAGCTTCCAGGCTGGTTTTGTTTGTTTGTTTGTTGGGAGTTTTATGTCCTGACAACATCTACGGTCATACCAGGCCGGATACCAACTTGTGACAGTGCGCACTCATGGTGACTTTATAGTGCTGCCCCAGTGGAAAACCAGGCCACCAGCACCATGATCTGATATCCCACTCAGTCGCATTATCCTGACACTGAGCTAACCAGTCATCGCCCTATCCTATTAATGTCAAGAGCCAGGCTAGGAAGTGACAAGTATACTTTTTGTAAGTCGTTGGTTTGACTCGACTGTGCATTGAACTCCCTATCTCCTGCATGGCAGGCCTAGTGGACGGTGCCTCTAATTTGGCCCCCCCCATACACACACACACACGCACACACACACACACACACACACACACACACAAATTGCGCTACATTCTGCGAGTTCTTGAAGCAGTCCATCACAGTAGTCCAGAGGTTTCTAACCCCGGTCCACTGAGCACTCGGATAAATGGAAGGTGGCAGAAGCCGCATGACCTGAGGGTGACCTAGGGGAGACTGCACCCTACTATTAGCGTTAACCCGCAGGCAACCTTCAGATGACCTTCCATTTCCCCCAACCAGACGCCCAGTGATCCACTGACCGGACATGGTGGTCATGTGACAAATGTGCGGCCAATTAGTGGGCTGCAGGGCATCACGTGACACAGCGCAAGGGGGCGGCGCGTGTGACAGATCAGATATGCAGCTCAGTCTGCCGACGACGGGAGGGCGGGGGGCAACTCAGTTATCAGGGGGGAGAGGGGGGGGAGGGAGGAGGGGAGGGTGGAGGGAGGGAAGGGGATGGAGAGAGGAGAGGAGGGGAGGAGAGGAGGGGGGAGGAGAGGAGGAGGGGGAGGAGATGAGGAGGGAGGAGAGGGGAGGGGAAGGAGAGAGGGGAGAGGAGAAAGGAAAGAGGAGAGAGAGGAGAGAGAGGAGAGAAGGAGAGAGAGAGGAAAGAGAGGAAATGGAGGAGAGAGGGGAGAGAAGAGGGGGAGAGGGGAGAGAGGGGAGAGGGGAGAGATGAGAGGAGAGTCCGGAAGGGGAGGAGAGGAGGGGAGGGGGAGGAGAGGGGAGGAGAGAGGGGGGGATGGGAGGGGGAGGAGGGGGGAGAGGGAGGAGGGGAGGAGAAGATAGGAGGAGGAGGAGGGAGGGGAGGGATGGGAGAGGAGGGGATGGGAGAGGATGGGAGAGGAGGGGATGGGGAGGAAGAGGAGGGGAGGGGGAGGGGAGGGGAGGAGAGGAGGGAAGAGGAGGGGAGGGGAGAGGAGGGGAGGGGAGAGGAGAGGAGGGAAGAGGAGGGGAGGGGAGAGGAGGGCATGGAAGAGGGGGCTGGGAAGAGGAGGGGCTGGAAGAGGAGGGGATGGAAGAGGAGGGGAGGGGAGCGGAGGGGACGGGAGGGGACGGGAGGGGAGGAGAGGGGAGGCGAGGGGAGATGGGGAGGGGAGATGGGGAGAGGGAAATGGAGAGAGGAGGAGAGGAGAGGGGAGGATAGTGTAGACAGGAGAGGGGAGATGGGAGAGGGAGTGGTGGGGAGGAGAGAAGGGAGATGGAAGAAGGAGATATGAGGAAGAGTGGAGAGAGGTGGATAGGGGAGAAGGGGGAGAAGGACTCATTCTCAGCATACACAAATCAGTGCCCGGCCCTAAAATGGTTTCTGCGCCCATGACGTCATGCCTGGTACCGAGAAGCCAGACACACTACCACAGCGGGTTAGTAGGGAATCCTGAGGGGATCAGGGGTCAAGTGAGTCTCTAAGGTCACTGGAGCACTCTGTGGCAACAGGACTCCCGGGGACACTCCCAGCATGCACGAAGGGTGTCACTTCTTGAAGAAGGATTTTTTTTGGGTAGAGCTTCTTGGAATTGGCAAGGCGCATTTAACAGTGTGCCTGTGTGCACCCTACATTGTGTGCGCATGTGTGCGCGTGTGTGTGTGCGCGTGTGTATGCGCAATGTGTGTGAATGCCTGTACATGTGTGGGTGAGTGTGTGTGAGTGTGTTAGTGTGTGAGTATGTATGAGTGAGTATGTGTGAGTGTGGCATTATGGGTGAGTGCATGAGGAAGCATATGAGTGAGTGTGTGTGTGAATGGATGAAGGAGTGTGTGAATGAATGTATGAATACATGAGTGTGCGAGTGTATGTATATGAGTATGTGTGAGTGTATCAGTGTGAGTGTGTGTGTGAATGATTGTACATGTGTGTGTGTGTGGTGTGTGTGAGTATGTGAATATGTATACTATGAGTATGTGTGAGTGTGGCAGTATGAGTGAGTGTATGACGCATATGAGTGAGTGTGTGTGTGAATGGATGAATGAGTGTGTGAATTAATGCACGAATAAATATGTGTATGTGTGTGAGTGTATGAGTATGAGTATGTGTATGAGTATGAGTATGTGTGAGTGAGTTTGTGAGTGTGTGCATGAGGGAGTATATGAGTGAATGTGTGAGAGTAAATGAATGCATGAATAGTGCATGTTTCCAGTAACATGAAAAATTAATAGCGATGGAGACTGCTCTAGTCTGCTGTGTGGCCTTGCTCCTGGCAATATTAACTATGCTTGTCTCACTTACCAGTAAATTGTCAGGATTTCCAATTAGGATAAATACTGGACAAGTGGGAAGTGTGCGAATCGTTACTGAGTGTTGTAGACCCCGCGTTCCCTGCTTATTTAAGTCTATTAGCTGAGTTTTCCTCTCCTCCTCTGTAGCTCCCGGTTTCCCACACGGGGTCGTGTTGGAAATCAGATAACCTATGAACTGCTAGTTCTGCCTGACCCCCCCCCCCCTTTTTGTTGTTGTTGTTGTTAATAATTAACAAAGGCTCTGCTAGACAGCATTCACTAACCTCGCATGGTCTGGCCACTCGTCATGCAGTCTCTTACTTCTTGGGTGACAGTGTCATTAATGTTTGTTTGTTTGTTTGTTGTTGTTTTACATCCTAGCAACATCTAAGGTCATACCAGGACGGGTAACGACTTGTGACAGTGCGTACTCATCATGACTTTTTGGGTCCGTATCACAAATAAAATAAGAGTAAATAATTTCCTAAAAACAGATATATACTTTTTCGCGACACCAATATTAAAACCATTCTAATAACATCTAAATCTGTCAATCATTGTTATAAGCCATGTTAATAATATCCAACCTACAGTTATGTATGTGTACACTAATGTATGTCATGTGTGAGTGTAATTAATGTCAAACTGTCCAATGTTGTGCATCAAATATCACCACTACAGATATTAACTCAGGAATAAGAATGTATGGGTGTATTTAAATGTAATTGATTATATAATAATATATGCATTATAAAGTGTACATAGATGATAAAACTGGAAAGAGCATATATAATTGGCTGGTCTGGATTTTCCCAAACTGGACAGGCTTGTGTGGACAGGTCTCTAGGGGTTGCCCAAATTGAATTGTACCCAATGGTAGGGGAATTAGGCCTCGCATAAGTTGGTCTAAAAGGAATGGGAATACCGTCACCGACACAGATGTGTGAAGTGACCAGGGCTGCATTCAGGGTCCGTCTCCGAGACGTCTCCGCGATGCTTTTTGGCTTATTTCCGTTCAGGGTGCATCTCCAAGGCGCCTCCGAGACGTCTCCCTTTTCAGATAGGAGACAAAAAGCGCCTGGAAAATGGCTGCCGTATTCAGTGGTTTCAGCAAATCACAGCACAGCTTTTCCATTGCAAATGGCCGCCGCCTATGGGCGGGCAGCCGTTTTCGAGGCGACCAACTGCTTTTGCCGTTCAGACTAGCGTGACGTCAGAGGCATCGCGGAGACGTCTCGGAGACGGACCCTGTACGCGGCCCAGGTATTCCCAGCCTGATCGTAATGAACCGGGTAGGGTGTAAACTATAGATTGATTCTAGGTGAGTAATATCCGCTAGTTAACGCCTGACTTACCCGTCTGTCCGTAGGCGAATATGCAGCAGTTGTAGCCCCCGAAAGCATGTCGCAGAAGGTCCGTCCCCAGACACTTGAACACGTATTCCTGGCCTGCAATACAACACTGCGGTTAGTAGAAACAAGTGGGTCATTCTGAGAAACTGTGTACAACATATTTGGTTTCCATGTTACATTGTTAATGATTTTGCTTTCTTTCTGGGGGATAGTAAGTCAAATAGTTATTGTTGGCTCTGTGTATTAAGTATGTTAGCAATACTACATGTATTTAATCTATCCCACAACATGTATCTGATATATCTATGCTCATATGATTTCGTACTAAAGCTAAAATATGAAATTTTGCATATTGATGCCATACACCTACCCAAATATATTTTTTTTTTGTAATCAACAATTTTTTTTTTCTTGTAATCAACAATTCTTATGGCTTAACTGTAATCAATAAAATCTTGCTTGAATTTGTTGCGTGTCTTAAAATGATATTATGCACTTTTTGTTAAGAAAATATGTTTGTGAACCGATTTGTTCAAAATGCGAGCTGTTCGAAAACCGAGGTTTCACTGTACTGTGGTTATAGTACACCATGCCATAGAAAGGGCTCTCTTTCTCCATGAAGTCTATACTGTATTATCAACATTCTATGTTCGCTGTTTGTTCCTGAGAAATACACATCGAAATGAAATTAAATGATAACAATTGTAACACAAGAGTACCGAGGCTCCAGGAGCTCTGGTAGGGAGGGGGGGTTCTTAGATGATTTCCCTAATTTATGTTTGGTCCTACTTCCTAAAAACACATAAGGTCATCAGAATGGGACCTGACTTAGAAGTCATAATGATGGATATTATCATAGGTGTACAAAACGCACTTTTCCAAGGACCCCCCCCCCCACACACACACACACACACTCAGGGCCTGCTTCCAAAAAAATGTACAAAATAAAATGTTGATCTTCAGCTTCAGTCCATCAGGAATTTGCTATAAGCATATATTTTCTAAATATCTCCTTGAATCCTAAATGTTGGATTTCATTTTCAGGTTTTTGTGTTTGGAGATCGGAACTACTTAGCATGTAAATAGACATCTTTAGACAGTGAACATTTTTATCTGTTAATCATGTTTAAAATTTACAAAGAGTAAACATCGGTTATTGGGGGTGTTTCAAATCTAAACACTTTGTTCAGTGTAAATAAACATGACTGTATGTTTGATTATGTCTATATTATATTATTATTACGATTGGAGCGTGCTTCCCAGGCTAGTTCCATGAGTCCCCACTACCCCGAACCAGCGCTACCTCCAGTTAGTTCTGCCAACTTCTGATTGGCTAGGTGGCGCCACTTGCCACTCTGCGAGCTGTCACCTCCTGTGATGCATCACCATATGCCAAAGTTTTGTTTCTAAATGCATACAGCAATCATTACACCCACCCACACACCCTCACACACACAAACACACACTTAGTTTTCACACTGGTGATAGTGATAATTGTAAATGGCCTCTTTCGGCAATACACCTGTGATGGCGTTACAGTGCTGCCACCAGCAGCACAATATATATAATAGTTAATACTAAACCAAACGGGATGGCCGAATGAGTTAGAGCGTCCGTCTCCCGTGTTGGTAGATCGTGGGTTTGGATCCTGGTCGAGTCAAACCAATGACTTAAAAATTGATACTTGTCGCTTCCTAGCCAGATGCTCGGCATTACTCGGATAGGGAAATGAGCAGTGGAATGAGGAAGAACAGTCGTCTGCGACTGAAATTTCCCCTGCTTAAACAACTAATGTACCAACAACTAAAAAAAATACTCCACTCAGTCTTGGTATTGTAGTGGTCTGCACTGGCAATTTGTATGACTTTCGCTTGATTCTGCCAGTGACCAAACCCACAACCTGCAGCATGGAAGGTGAACACTGTACCGCTGGGACATCTCATCTGGTTCAGTTTATGTTTGAGATGACCGGGATTGACAAAGTGAGATTGCTGGCATTTAAATAACCAAGTGGCGGACAACCAGATGTATGTAGATCCAGAACCAGGTCGGTCCCTATACCAACTCCAGCAGTTCTCCAACTATCCACAAGAACCTTGCTGTTGTTGTCAAATTGCTGTTGTGTAGTAGTAGTAGTAGTAGTAGTAGCAGTAGTAGTAGTAGCAGTAGTAGTAGTAGTAGTAGTAGCAGTAGTAGTAGTAGTAGTAGTAGTAGTACTAGTAGTACTAGTAGTATTAGTAGTAGTAGTATTACTGCTATTACTATCACCTCTGCTACCACTACCACCACCACCACCAGACCTACTATACATAAACCTGTGCCTGTGGTCTAAGATCCTTTATGCTACAACTACTAGTAGTACTACTACCGTTATCTCTGCTAGCACTACTACCACCACCACCACCACCACCACCACCAGACCTACTATACATAAACCTGTGCCTGTGGTCTAAGATTCTTCATGCTACAACTACTACTACCGTTATCTCTGCTACCACTACCACCACCACCACCACCAGACCTATTATACATAAACCTGTGCCTGTGGTCTAAGATTCTTCATGCTACAACTACTAGTAGTACTACTACCGTTATCTCTGCTACCACTACCACCACCACCACCACCACCACCAGACCTACTATACATAAACCTGTGCCTGTGGTCTAAGATCCTTCATGCTACAACTACTACTAGTACTAATACCGTTATCTCTGCTACCACTACTACCACCACCAGACCTATTATACATAAGCCTGTACCTTCATGCTATGACTACTAGTACTACTACAGTCATCTCTGCTACCCACTACCACCACAACTAGACCTACTACACATAAACCTGTGCCTGCAGACTAAAGGCCTGGTCACATACAAGTTCACCAGCGTTCTGCGAATGTACCATGAGCGTAATTCAAGCATTTTTCACTGGGAGGCATGTTATCCATATGTTGGCCATACGTTGGGCATATGCTATGTATACGGTATATATACGTCCAACTTTGCCCCCCATGCCGAATAGTTTGACGCATCTCAACGTAGAAAAGTGATTTTACACGTTCGCCACATGCTTGCAAGATGTGTCGTAATGTGACAGCCCCTTAAAGTACGCTAGAGTACATTAAACAGTACGGAGACTTTTCCAAAGTACATTAGCCTCTAACGTAGCGAGCGCTCTTTTGAACATGTCCAAAGATTAAATCGGAACTCACGCTCCACCCACGTTATTACCAAGTTAGCATGCTGGAGAAGTATGGATGCCGGTACGTTCAACTATGTTCAACTACATTCAACTATGTTAGCCTCCACTACCTTCAACTACGTCCACTAACGTGTCTGTGACCGGGCCTTTAGAAGCATGATGTTACAACTACTACTACTAGTACTACTACGGTTGCCCCTTCAACTACTGCGACTGCTACCACCATCAGACTCACTATGCATAAGCCGGTGTCTGTAGACTAAAAGGATTGCAGTTAACGTTGAGATGTGCACCCATACAAGACGCTGATATATCTTCACCCCTTCCCATCAGGCGCTATGCCCATCACAACGCACACCGCTAACACTTGGCTCGCTTTCTGCGGGAGTAATGTGGGTCCCATACGAAGCCATTCACGCGGCACTGACGTAGGCGCTCAGGCGAGCAGCTGGGCGCTATTCGAAGATGGTCAGAGCAGCTGGGGACTGCTCGGAGATAATCGAAACAGCTTGGGACTGCTCGGAGATAATCAGAGCAGCTCGGGGATCCTCGGATATACTCGGAGCAGCTCGGAGATAATCGGAGATAATCGGAGCAGGTCGGGGATCCTCGGAGATAATCAGAGCAGCTCGGGGATCCTCGGAGATAATCAGAGCAGCTCGCGGATGCTCGAAGATAATCGGAGCAGCTCGAAGATGGTTGAAGCAACTTGAAGCTTCTAGAACATGCATTGAGCTGCTCTGAACAGCTCTTAGCTGGATGGAATAGCTCTAGTGTTTGAAGCATATCCGGTTTGTTTAGAGCATTGTTTGTTTTTATGTTATTGTTTTACGTCCTAGCAACACGTGCCAGGATATGTCACAGATTGTAAATCTGTTGGCGCTTTTAAAAAAGGTCTTAAGACACATTTGTTTAAATCTGCTTTTAACTCAGTGAAATTTATTTTCCTGTATATTTGTTATGTAAAACGCCTGAGAACGGCTTGCTGGATCGGGCACTATATACATTTTTTTATATTATTATTTTTATCTAATGTCATATCAGGACGGGTACCGAATTGCGACAGTGTGGAACTCATGGCGACTTTATAGTGATGCCCCACTGGGAGACCAGGCTGCCAGCACCATGACCTGATATCCCACTCAGTCACATTATCCTGACACTGAGCCAACCAGTCCTTGCCCTATCCTAATAATGCTGAGCGCCTGGCTAGGAAGCGACAAGTATCAATTTTTAAGTCATTGGTTTGACTCGACCAGGGTTCGAACCCACGATCCCATGGTCTACAAACACGGGAGACGGACACTCTAACTCATTCGGCCATCCTGTCTGGTTTGTTTTAGAGCATCTCAGGGCATTGAAACGAGCATATATTGACTGTTTACCCAAACACAATTCTAATTCAGGCCAGGCAGTAGGACTGGCGTCTAACTTCCATCCGGCAGTAGGACTTATGCATATGTGATTGTCGACAGTAGGACTTGGCTTTAACTGATATCATGTAGTGGCACTTTATACTACATGATTCCCATCAGTAGAAACTGGAAACGATGGCCCAATGGGTAAGCGTGCAGGGTTCCCGTGCAGAAGGTCAGGAGTTCGAATCCTGGCCGAGTCAAACCAATGACTTGTCAAACCAATTGAAACTTGTCACTACATAGCCTGGTTGGCACTTGGCATTACTAGGATAGGGCAAAGACCCTATAATACTAAGATGGCTCACTCCCTATCTCTCCCATGGTAATGTAAATTTCGCAGTGCCACCTTGTGGTGGGTTTGATCAGCCCAGCTGCTGGTTGGTGTTTCACATGTAAACACATACAATTATATTATACATGAGATAGGTAAGTATGAATACACATCAATATGAAATTGCTATGAACAAATACACATCATCATCAGCATCATCAAAATCATCACACCAACAACATTCACATTCATATATACATTTATACATATAATATAGCACCTATTTAACCAAGAGAACAGCCAGCACACCAAGTGGTGGGTTTGATCATTTTTATTACACAGTACAGGCTGAGTGAGCCGTCTTAGTATTATAGGGTCTTTGA
>CM059198.1:31306379-31400147 GCA_030323885.1 Branchipolynoe longqiensis
ATTGGAGTGCAGGTGTGGGTGGGTGGGTGGGTAGAAAAAGGGTGTAGTAGTGATCAGTCGGAGGCGCTGTTGCAGACTGACTCCCTTGTGCTGTGGAGCGCCGGGATCCGGTCGCTGGTGTGATGTGATTGGCTTAGGTATTTGTGTTTTGATTGGTCGTGAGAGTGTGAGGTGGATTAAGGGCTCCTCCCCCCCCCCGCCCCGCGGCGGGTGGTGGTAGTGGGTGGGGGGGAGCTGGCAGCCTCACCTCCCCACTGTGCCCAGCAATGAGTCCGAATGAGCGACCCTACTCATTCCCGACAAGGTGTAGCATATAAGTATTTAAAACCTATCCTCACATCATACTGGACTAGTCCTCTATTGTTGGATTTAACAGAAGTACAAGCACTCCCTTGCTTTCTATTACAAAACATCAGTAACAGGAAACTAGTCACTCAATACATTGTCAATAAGTCAATAATAGTGTAGTGAGGTGCGTTGACCTCCCCAGGTGAACTGCTACACACATGTAGGCCTGAGTAGGTTGATTAGATCAGGCAGCCTAGATAACGTAATGGTTAGGACACTAGCCCTGGAATGATACAAGTGTGGGACTCGAACCCACTCTAAGCACAATGTTTCCAGTCCTTTGCAAACCAGCTGCCTCCAATAGGTCATTTGCAAACCCCTTGCCCTCAACAATAAGTCATTTGCAAACCGCCTGCCCTCAACAATAAGCCTTGAATACACATTGTGCATTTTTTTAACATTATTTTCATATTTTAGTTTTTTTTAATTTGGGAACCATTAACAGTCCATTCGTAGCATATCTGGTTTGAAATGTCTTGGGTTTGATTTTTACTTTGTTAACCTTGATGGATGGTCATGTCAAATTGATTGACAGCTGCCGATCAGTTCTCGCAATGTTCTCGTGGCATGGTGGATACCCCACTGCATCTATAGTGTATATGAGCCTGTCTCAAAAAGTGATAACTCTTCTTTTATTTTTGTCCATTGTTACGATTGACACAAAACAGCACAGAAACGGTTACACTGAAAACACAAGGACATTTGCTTCAAATCAATATGTATTCTATTGAGATTATGAAACACCATGTACAAAACAAATCAGCTTATCCTGAGCAAATGCATAAGCAGATAGTATGTTGATCGTTACAATTGACAAAGTTTTGTCCCATATTGCTTAGAACCTTTTGAGACAGTCTCATATAATATGCAAAGCGTGTATAACATGTATAGCGTGTATTGTATAGCATATTCCCCATCTACCCCTGTCACAACAACTTATACTCTAGTCACACTTATAACCACTGCTTGCGACCACAACAAAAAGGTTGGTCGCAAAGCGATCACAAAATGGTCTGCATTGGTCGCTGACCTCCTTGCGCCCATTTTGCTGGCAAAGAGGTTGCCACTACTGCACTAAAATCTCCTTCCAACCAAAATAGTCGCAAGGAGGTTGGTGATGATTGCTTTGGTTGCAAGGTCACTAGTGACTGGGTTCTTTGGTCCAAAGTGGTCGCAAGCCGTAGTGTGACTGGGGCTTTAGTGCAGGACCCCTATGAGCACTCAGCAGAGGCACCATTGTCCAGTATGGGGTACACTGGTGAACTAACTAAACTGTGTGAACCATGGTGAACACGAGTCACTCTCCTCTCCTCATGCCCATGAGGAAAGTGACCCGCCTGACTCCCAGGGTAATGGCAGTGAGTGGTGGCACACACGCTTTACAGCAAGCTGCAGCCGTTGTTCGATGAAAACATCAAATTTTCAAAACCAAAACAATTATCTAGATTTGATTCAACATATACCTAATTTACATACAGGTGCACTTATTAAGCATTTGTCGCCACATGAAAGGGAATGCTGAGGAAATTTAATAGAACTTGTTATTACAGAAACCTAATGTGTCAGAGGTTTGGCATGCGTGCTTGCCAAAATTAATTTTGCGTGGTTGCACTTAAAAATATATCTCAAGTGTTAGGTCATTTAAAATAAAAGTCACTTCAAACTAATGTGAAATAGATTATAACGATCAACCTAATATATTTATCTGTGAAAATGACAGAAACTCAAATCCATCGGACTATGCAATTTTAAGTTGTCAGACGGCGCCCGAGACACTGGTCTGGTGCAATGAAACAAAACAAAAATAAGCTGACAATAATGCTAGCACGCACTGCCTGCCCACCCCCCTCTAGCTCACAGCACCCCCATACCCCACCCCACATGACCCAACGCCCCATAATGAAGCGCGTTCTGCGGCTCACGTTGGCACATCTCATTTCACGCCAGCCATATCCCATGTCGGCAGCCAATCATAATAACAATATTGACAAAAAAAGCAAATCACACTCCCCCTCCCAAATAAAGCAAATCTCTCTCCCACGCACATCACACCCACCCACACACACACCCACACACACACACAAGCATCCACACGGCACACGCCCTGCAAACATACACATGACAACGTCATTCCAACGTTAGGCTTACCTATACGCACTGTCACAAGTGGGTACCAGTCCTGATATGACCTTAGATGTTGCCTGGACCCAAAACTCCAACAACCAACGAAGCCTACCTATCCAGAGCTGATATAAAATTAGACAAGGCTGATGATTTTATAATTGGCTGCGACAGCTTCCATATGTCTGGTTTCGAATGCGAATGCGGATGCGGATGCGAATGCAGATGTGGATGCGGATGCGAATGCGGCAAAGTGGATCGCTCAATGGATTGAATATTTAAACGGAAAGCAGACGGGGACTATTTTCTTCTCCATTTATGTTCTCGTTTCTTGTCTCAACCGGCCTAAACTTAAGGTTGGTTGGTTGTTGGAGTCTTACATCCTGGCAACATCTAATGTCATATCAGGATGGGTACTGACTTGTGACTACGCAATCATGTTGACTTAATAGTGATGCTCCACTGGGAAATCAAGTCGCCGGCACCATGACCCATATCTCACTCAGTCACATTATCCTAACACTGAGCAAACCAGTCCTAGCCCTATCCTAATAATGCCGAGCACCAGGCTAGGAAGCGACAAGTATCAATTTTGTAAGTCATTGGTTTCACTCGACCGGAAATTGAACTCCCAATCTCCCGCAGGGAGGCATGCACTCTACCGATTCGGCCACCGCGCCCGGTGGTTAAATTTAAAGTAGTACCAGTCAAATGGTACAAGTACCATAAGGAGAGAATGATTGACCACCTCCTAACGGCACTGGAAACGGCCCTGTTCAGCATTTATTACACAGCGTATACAAGTATATACGCTGTGTAATAAATGTACTCACACACACACTCATATACTCTCTGACACACACTCACACACTCTCTGACACACACACATACATCCATACTCACATACACCCACACACACTCACATACACCCACACACACTCACATACACCCACACACACTCACACACACCCACACACACTCACATGCACCCACACACACTCACATACATCCACACTCACATACACCCACACACACTCACATACACTCACATACACCCACACACACTCACATACACCCACACACACTCACATACACCCACACACACTCATATACACCCACACACACTCACATACACCCACACACACTCACACACACCCACACTCACATACACCCACACACACTCACATACACCCACACTCACATACACCCACACACACTCACATACACCCACACACACTCACATACACCCACACACACTCACATACACCCACACTCAGACACCCACACTCACATACACCCACACACACACATCCACTCACATACACCCACACACACTCACATACACACTCACACACACCCACACTCACATACACCCACACTCACACAGATACACTCACACACACTCACATGCACCCACACTCACATACACCCACACTCACACACTCACACACAAGCAGCAACAAAATGACCGGAAGTGTCCTCGGAAGTGTCGCTGACTGTATCCATGACGTGTGAGTAAGTGCGGTTTTACGTCCTAGCAACACATCAGGAGGGACACCGACTTGCGACCGTGCACACTCATGCCGAAGTTATAGTGATGCCCCACTGGGATACCATGCCGTTGATGCAGTGGCACTCAAGTCACATCCACACACAAAAAAAAGTTAAATTATTAGAGAACAGGAGAGTAATACACTGCATTTGGGTATAGTCGAGAAAAAAGGTACCTAACCCAGCCACAAAGGAACACCAGAGCAAAAAATGCACCAATACTAACGCAAACCAGAAGCCACATCAAAGCACATGAAAGAAGTACACTAGGAATGGCTGCCAAAGTCTGGAACGCCCAAACCGGAAAGCAAAGACAAATTCCTGACCTAAAAACATACAAAAAATATCTTTGCAAGGTAAAACCAAGAAACCACATCTGAACTGTGAACTGTGATATGTCATGGCCCACCAGCTAGACAGCTCTTGTGATGTGCCCAGACCAAAAAACTAAGCAGATATCAACAAAACCACACACCAAACACATACCAACCATCTATTGCGCACAAGCATATAATATGTAAATAGAGTAGGCTAGTCTAGGGATAAGAGTAGAAGGAAAACAATTGTTAAGAAAAAACAAAAAAACTAACATAGATTTACTAACCATGAACACCAACTATAAGAAAAAAAAGCTGAAAACAGTCCAGCATTGAAAACAAGCCCGATCATCCGGGCTTTATGGACAGCATAAACACCCCATCAAATTTTTTTTTTTTTTTTAAATCACAGATGCATCCCAGCAGATATAGCGGCAAAGAACGACTTGGCGTCCCCCCCCCCCCACCCGCCACACACACACACACGGAAGTAGCTCATCTTTACAATCCCACGACAGGGGGCGATCTACTGCCGCACTGCATTCTGATTGGTCGACCTGGCACAATGAACGCGCGCACCCTAGTAACAGTTGCTATGCACGGGGCACCCTGCCTTCGCGGTGGGGAGAGAGGGGTGAGGAACGTTTTGATAGCGTTGCCATGACAACGGCGCTTTTCGTCATTTAGCTGGGGCGCAGAATGGTCTATAAATCCGGGAGAGCAGTAAGGGGGTCGCACGGGGGAAGGGGGGGGGGGCTGGATGTAGGCGTGGGTCTTTGTCACACTCGATGGATTGTTGGGTATAGGAGTTTTACGTCCTAGCAACATCTAAGGTCATATCAGGAGGCCACACTCCAAGAATGGATGCGGGACTGGAGTAGGGGCATGTACTTTAGAAGTATATAGCTTTAAAAAGTCCCTCTAAATCCAACTCCTCGGATAACACCCAATCGAACATCAGCCAGTCGAACAACATGCAAGTCAAATGTTATAATATTATCCAAGGAGGACATCGTCACCAGTATCGAATATCACCCAAGTCAAGTATCACCCAAGTCAATCATCACCCAAGTCAAAACAACACCCAAGTCAACCATCACCCAAGTCAACCATCACCCAAATATCAACCATCACCCAAGTCAACCATCACCCAAGTCAACCATCACCCAAGTCAACCATCACCCAAGTCAACCATCACCCAAGTCAACCATCACCATAGTCAACCATCACCCAAGTCAAACCATCACCATGTAACATTCAAAAGTCACATCAACCCAAGTCAACTTCACCCAAGTCAACCATCACCCAAGTCAACCATCACCCAAGTCAACACATACCACAGTCAACATCACAGTCAACCATCACCCAAGTCAACCATCACCCAAGTCAACCATCACCCAAATATCAACCATCACCCAAGTCAACCATCACCCAAGTCAACCATCACCCAAGTCAACCATCACTCAAGTCAACCATCACCCAAGTCAACCATCACCCAAGTCAACCATCACCCAAGTCAACCATCACCCAAGTCAACCATCACCCAAGTCAACCATCACCCAAGTCAACCATCACCCATGTCAACCATCACCCAAATATCAACCATCACCCAAGTCAACCATCACCCAAGTCAACCTCACCCAAGGTCAACCTTCAATCAAGTCACCCATCACCCAACGCGCCATAACCCACACTCACCCAAGTAACCATCACCAAGTAACCATCACCCAAGTCAACCATCACTCAAGTCAACCATCACCCAAATATCAACCATCACCCAAGTCAACCATCACTCAAGTCAACCATCACCCAAGTCAACCATCACCCAAGTCAAACTGCACCCAAGTCAACCATCACTCAAGTCAACCATCACTCAAGTCAACCATCACTCAAGTCAACCATCACCCAAGTCAACCATCACTCAAGTCAACCATCACCCAAATATCAACCATCACTCAAGTCAACCATCACCAAAGTCAACCATCACCCAAGTCAACCATCACCCAAGTCAATCATCACCCAAGTCAAAACAACACCCAAGTCAACCATCACCCAAGTCAACCATCACTCAAGTCAACCATCACTCAAGTCAACCATCACCCAACTCAACCATCACCCAAGTCAACCATCACTCAAGTCAAACTCCACCCAAGTCAAACTTCACCCAAGTCAACCATCACTCAAGTCAACCATCACTCAAGGCAACCATCACTCAAGTCAAACTCCACCCAAGTCAACCTTCACCCAAGTCAACTAGGAAGGGACAAGTATCACTTCTTAAGTCATTCGTTTGACTCGACCATGGTTCGAACCCATGAGTTCGAATCCCACGATCTACCAAAACTGGAGACGGACGCTCAACTTATTCGGCCATCCCGTCTGGTCTTACCTGCTGGAATAATCCGATAAATAACTACTGGGTGTCCTAGGTCAAGATATTGAAGCAATATGCAGTATGCAGTATTTCTGTCGATCCCATAATGCTTTGCGCGATGCTATTGAACGCAGAAAACTCTCGTTTTCACATGTCCATCCCTAATGACACACAATTTATTTTCTTTCTTCTGAAACACTCATCAGTCATAATCAATATTTACTCCCAAAACATTGCTTGGCTTGGCTTGATTTGATTTTTTCTTTAAAGATTTATATTCTTCAGAACATTTTTTTTTGTTGGGGGAGGAAGGGGTAGGCTTCGTGTTACTAGCCAGGCAAAATAATGTCAGGATATTATTCGCATTAAATGTTATCATTAATTAACATCAATATTGCATCGTATTAATTTAATTCATTTGTTAATCAATTAAAAGTAACACAGTTAGGAAGAAAGCTGGCCTTGGACAACAACAACAACAACAAGCATGGGGGGGGGGCGGAAATTTGACTTCCTGTAAATTTTTCGCGATTATCTGATGGTGGCGAGTCTATAGGTGGGCTCTGTTTTATCTCAGAAAATTGTGGAAAATTGTACATGTTATTATTAATATGGGTAATTCGCGCACATAGGCTGGGCAGCCGACACCATTCGCAATATGATACTGTGCCGCTACCTTGTGGCTCTTGCCCAAACTAACCACCCAGCGGCCACCAACGCTCTGGTGGCACCACCTCCTTGAGGAACCTGGCTCATTACCCATATGCTCGATAGGTGGCGAAACAATATCAAATTTCCTGCCATTTCAGTCACGTGACCCAACGGCGGTTTGAATTCCACGTACAACCATCCCAATCTTCGCACCATCCAGCTTTCTTCGCCCACCCACCCACAACACTAGACAAAACTTGACTATATAGGGTTGAGGATTCGAGTCCCGCCCGATCCATTCATCAGCAGTGGACCCAAAGAAGCAGAACGACGGCGGTTCCGGTTCCAACAACTCATACCTCTACCAATGCCATAACCCATAAAATAAAGCCCATTGTACCAAATGCTGTCTCATGGTGTGAATTGTGGAAATCGACTCAAACCCAAAAATTATTCATCTGTGTAAAATTGATCTGAAACGAAAGATGCGATGGTGCTTTTACTACTGCATTGGTGTTCCACAGTGTTCCAAGCCGCTCGAGCCGCCAACCGGTAGTGTCCTACTGCAGAGTGTAGCGCAAAGCTTCATTAGGCTGTAAACTTGGTGTGCTTGATTTGCGGCTGGGATAACAAAGTCCGGACTAGCATTCCCACCGGTCTCCTGAGTAGAGTAGCACAAGTGGCGGTGGGTGGGTGGTGTGGGGTGGGGGTGGGCTGGGGTGGGGTGAGACTAGTTCGCCATTTAATGAGGGGAGATGACATTAGCTGGGATTGGTTGGTGCAGGGATGAGCAGGTGGGAAAGGGAGTATGTGGGTGGGTGGAACACTGGAAAGGAAGGCAAAAACTGGGGGCTGACATCAGCGTAAATACACAGAGGACGAGGACACACCGCCCCCACCACATGCCTCCCGCAGCCTGCCCACGCAGCCTGCCCCTGCCCTCACCCCCGGCAGCCTGCCTCCCACAGCCTGCCCCTTCCCCTGTAGCCTGCCTCCTGCAACTTGTCTTGTCACCTTTCCACACAGAACTGCCATCCGACTGTCGCTACCATCCCGCCTCCTCCCTTTATACCCTCCTAATCCCACCAATGGTTGAGGGGGGGGGGGGGGGGTGGATGTGGGAGGGGGGGGGATTAGGAGGGTATAAAGGGAGGAGGCGGGATGGTAGCGACAGTCGAATGGCAGTTCTGTGTGGAAAGGTGACAAGCAAGTTGCAGGAGGCAGGCTACATGGTAAGGGGCAGGCTGTGGGAGGCAGGCTGTGGGGGTGAGGGCAGGGGCAGGCTGCATGGGAAGGCTGCGGGAGGCATGTGGTGGGGGCGGTGTGTGCATTGGGACTGCTGGCACGGTGTGGAGGGGCGGGTGGAGATGTGGGTGGAGGTGGAGGTGGGGGGTTAGTCGGAGCGCCAGCTGCGGCTTCTCACGGCAATGCGTGCCTGTTGCCTCCCGGCTAAGCCGGCCACAGGAGCCGAGCTGAGCCACTCCATCCTCCCACCTCCGCATGTCCCTTATCCCCCTACCTCCCACCTCTCCTCCCCCTCCTCCCACCTCTCCTCCCCCTCCTCCTACCTCCGCATGTCCCTCCTCCCACCTCCCCATGTCCCTATTCCCCCTCCTCCTACCTCCCCATATCCCTCCTCCCCCTCCTCCCACCTCCCCATGTCCCTATTCCCCCTCCTCCCCGGTCTATTCCTCCTCCTACCTCCCCATGTCCCCCCCTCCTCCCACCTCCCCATGTCCCTACTCCCCCTCCTCCCACCTCCCCCTCCCCCTCCTCTCCATGTCCCTCCTCCCGCCTTCCACCTCCCCATGTCCCTACTCCCCCTCCTCCCACCTCCCCATGTCCCTCCCCCCTCCTCCAACCCCACCCATGTCCCTCCTCCCCCTCCTCACACCTTCCCCTGTCCCTCCTCCCCCTATCTCCCACCTCCCTATGTCCCTCCTCCTACCTCCCCCATGTCCCTCCTCCCACCTCCCATTGTCCCCCTCCCACCTCCCGCATTTGCCCTCCTCTCACCTCCCCTGTCCCGACTCCCACCTCCCATGTCCCGACTCCACCTCCCCATGTCCCGACTTCCCACCTCCACACTCTCCAGTGTCCCGACCTCCCTCGCCTCCCTCCGTCCCTTGTCCCTACTCGCCCTCGTCCCTACTCCCAACTCCCCATCTCCGCTCCCTCCTTCCTCCCACCTCCCCATGTCCCTTCTCCCCCCTCCTCCCCCACCTCTCCCCACATGTCCCTACTACTCCCCCTCCTCCCACCTCCCATGTCCCCCCTTCCCACCTCGCCATGTCCCTCCTCTCCCTCCTCCCACTTCCCCATGTCCCTCCTCCCCCTCCTCCTTCCCACCTCCGACGTCCCTTCCTCCCCCCTCTCCATGTCCCCTCCTCCCTACTCCCACCTCCCCATGTCCCTATTCCTCCCCTCCTTCACCTCACCATGTCCCTACTCCCCCACCTCCCACCTCCCCATGTCCCTCCTTTCCCTCCTCCCACCTCCCATGTCCCTCCTCCCACCTCGCCATGTCCCTCCTCTCCTCATCCCACTTCCGCATGTCCCTCCTCCCGCTCCCCACCTCCCCCCTCCCCATATCCCTACTCCCCATCCCCTTACCTCCCCATGTCCCTCCTCCCTCCTTCCACCTCTCATTACCCCACCTCCCCATATCCGATCAGACGGGGAGGCCGAATGAGTTGAGCGCCCGTCTCCTATTTTGGGAGATCGGGGGATCGGTTGGCTCAGTGTCAGGATAATGTGACTTAGTGGGATATCAGGTCATGGTACTAGCAACCTGATTTCCCAGTAGGGCAGCACTATAGAGTCGTCATGAGTGCGCACTGTCACAAGTCTGTACATGTCCTGATATGACCTTAGACATGGCTAGGGCGTAAAACAACAACAAACAAAACAGAACCTGCCCTCATCCCACCTCCCTATATCCCACCTGCCCTCACCCCACCTGCCCTCATCCCACCTCCCTACACACTCACACACTCACCCACACACCGTGGGACACCATGGCTTTTCTCCTCAGTCACCACAATTCCTGTCTGCAATACTTTTCTGCAATACTTCTTATTAGGTAAATATGGGATTGATAATTTTAATCTACTTCACTTTCATCCTAAATACTTTTTAGATAACGATTAGTTTGATCAATTTAATATACTTCACAAGTATTCCTTTAATGAGTTAACTGTGGATATAATTAAAGTGAAATTAATCTCAGTGTTTACACCAAAATGATGGACACCATAGGCTTCAGTAGTGACATGTTCTATTAAATTGACTTAGTGTTCTCTTCGATTCAGTGATACATGCTTAATGAGTCCACAGTATTTAAGCAGGAGCAAATCTATGTAAATGTTTGCGTTTCCAAAGTTTGACGCTTCATCGGACTGTGCAGCTTTAAATACATCTGAACCTAAATAAATATTATCACAGGGATAATGAAGCTGAGCTGTGGTTCTTCCTTTTTTCTTTTATGAGAGAATCTTTTAATTAAAAAAACACACTTTTACTAAGAGTATGCGTGAATATGGATGAGGCATTGTAACCATGGTAACCGCATTAGTGGTATCCATGCACAACATGTGAGGCAGTCATGAGGCGGGCTAGTCTCCAAACAGACTGTATGTTAAGTAGCGGGGATAAAGAAGATTGTTTAAACAAGAAGCCCTGTCCGATGTGTGAGAGCATGCTGTGTGGGTGAACAATGGGTGAACAGTGGGTGAACAAGAAGCCCCGTCCACTGTATGATAGCATGCTGCATGGGTGAACAGTGGGTGAACAGTGGGTGAACAAGAAGCCCCGTCCGCTGTGTGTGAGCATGCTGCATGGGTGAACAGTGGGTGAACAGTGTTTAAACAAGAAGCCCCGTCCGCTGTGTGTGAGCATGCTGCGTGGGTGAACAGTGGGTGAACAGTGTTTAAACAAGAAGCCCTGTCCGCTGTGTGTAAGCATGCTGCATGGGTGAACAGTGTTTAAACAAGAAGCCCTGTCCGCTGTGTGCGAACATGCTGTGTGGGTGAACAGTGTTTAAACAAGAAGCCCCTTCTGCTGTATGAGAGCATGCTGCGTGGGAGAATAGTGGGTGAACAGTGTTTAAACAGTGTTTAAACAAGAAGCCCTGTCCGCTGTGTGTGAGCATGCTGTGTGGGTGAACAGTGGGTGAACAGTGGGTGAACAGTGGGTGAACAGTGTTTAAACAAGAAGACTTGTCCACTGTGTGTGTGAGCATGCTGCATGGTGAAAAGCGGGTGAACAGTGGGTGAACAGTAGGTGAACAGTGGGTGACTGTGTGTGACTGTGATGTGGTTGGTTGGTTCTTGGAGTTTTACATCCTGGCACCATCTAAGGTCATATCAGGACAGGTACTGCCTTGTGACAGTGCACACTCATGGTGACTTTATAGTGCTGCCTCACTGGGATACCAAGCTGCCAGCACCATGACCTGATATCCCACTCAGTCACATTATCCTGACACTGAGCCAACAAGCGCTATCCTAATATACCAATCGCCTGGCTAGGAAGCGACACGTATACATTTTTAAAGTCATTGGTTTGACTGGACCAGGGTTCATGTTGGTGTTGGTGGATCATATACCGTGCTGGTGGTGCATGTACCGTGCTGGTGGTGCCTGTACCGTGCTGGTAGTACATGTACTGTGTAGATGGTGCTTGTATGGTGATGATGCTACATGTACGGTGCTGGTGGTGCCTGTACCGTGCTGGTGGTTCCTGTACCGTGTTGGTGGTTCCTGTACCGTGTTGGTAGTACATGTACTGTATAGATGGTGTTTCTACGGTGCTGATGCTACATGTACCGTGTTGGTGGTGCCTGTACCGTGCTGGTAGTACATGTACTGTGTAGATGGTGGTACATGTACCCTGATGGTGGTGCATGTACCGTGCTGGTGCAGCCTGTACCGTGCTGGTGGTGCCTGTACCGTGCTGGTAGTACATGTACTGTGTAGATGGTGCTTGTACGGTGCTGATGCTACATGTACCGTGTTGGTGGTGCCTGTACCGTGCTGGTAGTACATGTACTGTGTAGATGGTGGTACATGTACCGTGATGGTGGTGCCTGTACCGTGCTGGTGCAGCCTTGCCGTGCTGCTGGTGCCTGTACCATGCTGGTAGTACATGTACTGTGTAGATGGTGCTTGTACGGTGCTGATGCTACATGTAACGTGCTGGTGGTGCCTGTACCGTGTTCGTTGGTGCCTGTACCGTGCTGGTGGTGCCTGTACCGTGCTGGTGGTGCCTGTACCGTGCTGGTAGTCCATGTACTGTGTAGATGGTGCTTGTACGGTGCTGATCATACATGTACCGTGTTTGTGGTGCCTGTACCATGCTGCTGGTGCCTGTACCGTGATGCTGGTGCCTGCACCGTGCTGGGTGTGCCTGTACCGTGCTGGTAGTACATGTACTGTGTATATGGTGCTTGTACGGTGCTGATGCTACATGTACCGTGCTGCTGGTGCCTGTACCGTGCTGCTGGTTCCGGGTGCCGCCTGTAGAGCACGGTGGTCCGTCCCTAATACGACAAGTGCCCTGACCAGCCCGCCCAATTACAGCCCATGTCGAGGTGCAGACATATCACACACGGCCCTGCCTCACTACAGCAGGCACTGTGCTGTACAGATTGCCCGCCCCACCCCCACTGCCATCCTGCACGGCCCCTGTCACACCTCGCTGGATTGAGGAAACGGAAAGAAACCAAACAAAGTCTGTTGATATCCAGGAAAGTCTGGTTTGTGTCCGTTGCATATCCGTTGATATCCGGCCTGATCCATTACAAGTTTTGAACATGCACAAAACTTGGAACGAGGGCTGCCGGATTGACGTCTACAGTTCTAGTCCGGTTTGAGTTTGTTTCATCTGTTGGCTATCTGTTCATGTCCGTTTCATGTCCGTTCGTGCGGTGGCCTTTGACCCAATATTGCAACATTTTGACACATTTTAATACATTTTGATACTTATCACGCCTGAAGACCACCGGACTAGACAATTCTGTCCATTGCTCAATCCGGCGAGGTGTGAGTGGGGCTTAACCCGCACCGCAAACCCGCACCCTGCCAGCACCAACCAACACCCCGCACCCACCAGCACCTCACAACCACCAACCCACACACCACTCCACGTATGAGTAAGTATTATATAAATACACTTCTTTTGTGCTGTTTTCCAACTTCACTTATTACATCAGGATGAAGTGAAATCAGCTGCCAATACGAAGGCAATACCGTAACGTCACAACTCTGCACATCCAAGATACAACCAACTAAAAAGGCAAGAACCACATCTTCTGTGTGTGTGTATGTTCTTTATGTGTGTGTGTGTGTGTGTGTGTGTGTGTGTGTGTGTGTGTGTGTGTGTGTGTGTGTGTGTGTGTGTGAATGGCGGGGAGACTGGGGGTGGAGGGTGTGTATAGGTGTGTGGCGGGGACGGTGTGGGTGTGTGGGGAGGGGTGGGGGTCAGTGTTCTGCTGTTCTGCTGTGTGTGTGCTTGTGTGTATGTATATGGTGGGGAAGGTGGTTGGGTGGGGGTGGGTGAGGGTTAGTGTTCCGCTGCGCGTGCGCAGACTTACACTGAGCTGGTGCACTGAGTAGGGAGACCTGATGGATGATGGATGGGCCCTTCTCGGCTCTACATATCGGACGGGTCCCCATGTCCTCAGCTGAAGGACCCGTCACGCCACATGGTGAATCCACGCTATGCAGACACTACATGCACACACGCCCTGCATATCGGGCGAGTCCTCGGACCTCAGCTGGAGATGCCGAGCAGACCCGTCATGGCACATGGTGAATCCATGCTATGCGGACACTTCATGCGCACACGCTCCACATATCGGGCGAGTCCTCAGCTGAAGGACCTGTCATGGCACATGGTGAATCCATGCTATGCGGACACTTCATGCGCACACGCTCCACATATCGGGCGAGTCCCCAGGTCCTCAGCTGGAGATGCCGGGCACACCCATCATGGCACATGGGGAGTCCACGCTATGCGCACACTACATGTGCACACGTTCTACATATCGGGCGAGTCCCCAGGTCCTCAGCTGGAGATGCCGGGCAAACCCGTCATGACACATGGTGAGTCCACGCTATGCGCACACTACATGCGCACACACTCTACATATCGGGCGAGTCCCCAGGTCCTCAGCTGGAGATGCCGGGCAGACCCGTCATGGCACATGGGGAGTCCACGCTATGCGCACACTACATGTGCACACGCTCTACATATTGGGCGAGTCCCCAGGTCCTCAGCTGGAGATGCCGGGCAGACCCGTCATGACAGATGGTGAGTCCACGCTATGCGCACACTACATGCGCACACACTCTACATATCGGGTGAGTCCCCAGGTCCTCAGCTGGAGATGCTGGGTAGACCCGTCATGACACATGGTGAGTCCACGCCACGCACACACTATATGTGCACACACTCTACATGTCGGGCGAACATATTTTGAGATTGAAATTCGGACTTCAAAACTAAGAAATAATTAAAAATGTACTAAAAGTGTGGTAAAAGTGTTTTTGGTTGACTGACAAATCTCGCTGATTTGGAAACTCAGTTTTTTTGCTGAAATCAGTGATTTCGCTTAGAAATGGGATACCTGCAGGAAAAGCAGGCAAGCAAGAAAGAAAGAAAGAGAAAGCAAGAAAGAAAGAGAAAGAAAGCATTAAAGAAAGAAAGGAAGGAAGGAAGGAAAGAAAGAAAGAAAGAAAGAAAGGAAAGAAAAGAATGAATGAAAGAAAGATAGATAGAAAGATAGAAAGAAAGAAAGAAAGAAAGAAAGAAAGAAAGAAAGAAAGAAAGAAAGAAAGAAAGAAAGAAAGAAAGAAAGAAAGAAAGAAAGGGGGTGGCTATGTGCAGAGAAAACTGACATAGCTAAGATGTCTAACTGAGTTACAGACGTCTGCGCCGTTTCTGCCTCTGCGCACCCAGGACCCTCCTCCAGCTGATTGGCTAATACGATTGCAGACTCTCAGCCAATCAGAGCCGCATTGACCAGGCGGTATTGGTTGGGGACACGGAAGCAATTAGTGCGCATGTACAGCTGTGGGGTCCCAGTGCGAGATGCTCACTCGGCACGCGCAAGAAAGTGTAACTTCCTGTAGCTCTGCGCATGTGCGCTGCAGCAGCGTCTGGGAGCACTGAGTTGGTTGGTTGGTTGTTGGAGTTTTACATCCTGGCAACATCTAAGGTCATATCACAATGGGTACTGACTTGTGACAGTGCACACTGATGCCCCATTGGGAGTCCATTCCGCCAGCACCATGACCTGATATACCACTCAGTAAAATTATCCTGACATTGAGCCAATTAGTCCTTGCCCTCTCCAAAAAATGTCGAGCGCCTTGCTAGGAAGCGACAAGCATCAATTTTTAAGCGATTGGTTTGACTCAACTCCTGGACATGGACAATTTAACTGGAACAGACGAGATTTACCAATGCAAACTGTTGATACGTGACATCATGTTTCGGAACAGACAGCATTTTCTGGGAGCAGACGACAATTTATCAGAGCCGACAAATAATGTGTCAGCGCCGACAGCAGGTTCATCACACAAGACAACATTCTACTCAGAGCACACAGAACTTTTGTCAAGAGCAGACGATAATTTGCCACAGCAATAAAAAAACTTACCAAATAACCGGATTTGTAGGAAAACACAAAGACAATTTCTCAGAGCAGACAACAATTTCTCAGGGCAGACGACAATTTCTCACAGCAGATGACAATTTCTTACAGCAGACAAAGCATTTCCCAGAGAGCAGCCACACCGCATTCTATTCCAAGCAGATGACAATTTTCCAAAGAGCAGACGACAGCTATATTTCTTGTCTAAACACCTTTTCTCGGTAGCTTGGACTATAATGCTCCCCACATATAGTACTCGTACAAACACCCCACTCCCAATCACCACCACCACCACCACCACCACCACCACCACCACCACCACCACCACCACCTTCACTTTCCCCTCCTGCCTTTTTTCTTGTATTTATTTCTAGCTAAGCCTTGAAAGCCTTCGGAGCCGGAGGCGGCGATTAGAATGAAACAAAATGAGGTAAAGCAAGCATCTATCAAGTCTGCAAGTACCAGCACACGCACTGCTGTGGAAGCACCCAGCCCACATTAGAAAAATTCATTAGGCAAACTTGATTGATTCGTGTGTGATTTGGAAGCCGGCGCATTCCTCCGCTGCCGGCTTCATCCGGACATTGATTCAGTATTTTAACTCGTTTTCCCACACAGCGACCCTACCGGAATGTTTCGAATATTCCACTTCTATTAAATGATTCGATTATTCCACTTCTATTAAATGACTCGAATATTCCACTTCTATTAAATGATTCGATTATTCCACTTCTATTAAATGACTCGAATATTCCACTTCTATTAAATGACTTTTAGTTTTAAACCCCCCGCACATTCGTTATAATCCTTCCGTAGAATCTGAATAAATTGGAAACCCCTAACTGCACCCTCTGAGCCATGACGGTGTACAAGCTAAGTTTTGACAGTGCATGTACCCTCTGAGGTTTGACTGCGCACCTGCTAAGTCCTGACAGTGAACCAGCTCAGGTTTGACAGTGAACCCTCTAAGGCCTGACAGTGAACCCTCTAAGGCCTGACAGTGAACCCTCTAAGGCCTGACACTTGTGACAGTGAACCCACTCAGGTTTGACAGTGAACCCTCTAAGGCCTGACAGTGAACCCTCTAAGGCCTGACACTTGTGACAGTGAACCTGCTAAGGTTTGACAGTGCACCTTCTGAGGTTTGACAGTGCACCCTCTGAGGTTTAATAGTGCACACTATGAGGCTTGACAGTGCACCCTCTGAGGTTTGACAGTGCACCCTCTGAAGTTTGACAGTGCACCTGCTAAGGTTTGACAGTGCACGCTCTGAGGTTTGACAGTGCACCCTATAAGGCTTGACAGTGCACCCTCTGAGGCTTGACAGCGCAACCACTAATGCCTGACAGTGAACCCCCCTAGGGCTCTGACAGTGCACCCACTAAGGCCTGACAGTGAACCCCCCTAAGGCTTGACAGTGCACCCACTAAGGCCAGACAGTAAACCCTGTAAGGTTTGACAGTGCACCCACTGAGGTTTGACAGTGCACCCGCTAAGGTTTGACAGTGCACCCACTGAGGTTTGACAATGCACCCACTAAGGCCTGACAATCAACCCTCTTAGGCCTGACAGTGAACCCTCAAAGGCTTGACAATGCACCCTCTCATGTTTGACATGGCACTATTTAAGGACTGACAGTGAATCCTCTATGGTTTGACAGTGTACCCTCTCAGCGTTGATGATCAACATAGGGCCAGACAATACACCTTCTAAGGCTTGACAGTGTACCCTCTGAAGTTTGACAGCACAACCACTAAGGCCTGGCAGTGAACCCTACAAGGTTTAACAGTGAACCCTTGAAGGCTTGACAGTGTACCCACTGAGGTTGGACAGTGCATTCTGTAAGGCTTGACCATGTACCCTCTAAGGCTTCACAGTGTACCCTCTGAGGCTTGACAGTGCACCCACTAAGTCCTGACAGTGAACCCTCTGTCTTCACAGGCCCCCTCCTAAGACTTGCCAGTGTACCCATTACAGATTGACAGTGCACACATTACAGATTGACAGTGCACCCATTACAGATTGACAGTGCAAGCATTACAGATTGACAGTGCACCCATTACAGATTGACAGTGCACCCATTACAGATTGACAGTGCACCCACTAGAGATTGACAGTGCATCCATTACAGATTGACAGTGCACCCATTACATATTGAAAGTGCACCATTACATATTGACAGTGCACCCATTACAGATTGACAGTTCACCCATTACAGATTGACAGTGCACCCATTACAGATTGACAGTGCACGCATTACAGATTGGCAGTGCACCCTTTACAGTTTGACAGAGCACCCTCTCAGCCACAACAGTAGCAGCCTATGTAGGCCACCATCTGCCGGCCACCATCTGCCGGCCCCCAGCTGCTGGCACACCAAAACTCTGACACCATAGGCTTCAGCAGTAACAGATTCTATTAAATTGCCTCAGTATTCCCTTCTATGTGGCGACAAATGTTCAATAAGCCCACCAATATTTAAATCAGATATGTAGAATCAAATCTACATAATTGGTTTTGAAAATTTGATGTTTTCATCGGACTATGCAGCTTTAATTAAGACAGTGGGTGGATGTGAGGATGTATTAATGCAGGGTGCCTCAATGGATTAAGCCACAACAAATAGCACCTAGAGAAACAACACTCAAATCACTTTACCACATCCCTAATGAATTAAGATATGTACAGAATATTGTCAGCTATGGCTTACTGCAGTAGTAGTCTGCGCTGACCTCTCAGGCAAGGAACCACATAGACAGGTAGGCGTGAGTAGGGTGGTGACATCAGGTGTAATGGTTAGCACACTGATCCAGAATGCAAGAGATGTGGGTTTGATTCCTGATCTAGGCGCAATATTTCCCATTTTCATCACCCCCATGATACTGGTTTCCGTGACAATGATCCTGAATAAGCTACGCACTGTATGGTTGTTGAATCTACCCTGTGTATGTTTATATAAACTTACATTGCCTGTATGTATGTAATTGTAAGCATTACATGAGCATTTAATAGACTTACAATTCCAGGTGGACGAGTGTAGTAGTCTGCACTGACCTCTCAGGCAAGGAGCAACATAGACAGGTAGGCGTGGGTAGTGTGTTGATATAAGGGAGCCTAGGAGGTGTAATGGTTAGCACACCGACCCATAATGCAAGAGATGTCGGTTTGATTCCCGCTCTAGGCCAATATATTTTCCATTTTCATCACCCACACAACACTATCTTTAGACCGCCCTCTGCCCTCAATGTTTATCCAATCAGATTTCCAAAGTGAGAATCTGTGATTTGGTGATTGGTGATTCAGTCTGATCACATTATACACTTTGTATTGTAATGAAACCCAGTTGTTTGGTTGTTCGCCATTTACACTGGTCCAGCAATATGGGTTGATTCTAACCGAAGCAGAGTAAGAGCACAGTTCTTTTCTGTACAAATAGACCAATCAGGGACATCATTTTTTGGCTCCTATATAGATTTCCAACTTTAAAATTGTAGGATTTTGGAAGGTTCTGAAGAAACGCTTAAGAATAATGAACGCGTGTGAACCTCCATCAAGACTTTAATGGTGACGCGGCTAAAAAGCGCCATCACTCACTCACTCACTCACTCACTCACTCACTCACTCATTCACTCACTCACTCACTCACTCACCCACCCAATCAATCATTTACCCACCCATCTACCCACTCACTAACCTACCAACCCACTCAACTATCCACCCACCCACCTACTCACTCACTTTGCCTACGAATACACTCAATTCACTCATTCACTCACCCACTCTAATGCCTTGGCTTTATTTCATTAAGAATGTTTGAGTAACAGAAGCCCCCTCCCCCTCCCCACTCCCCTTACATTTGTTTTTCAGGACTCTTGTTTTGTGTGGACCCCCATCTAGTTTTACCCAGGATTGTGAAAATTGTACTTACCGCTAAACTTTGGGCAGTTTTCATCCGTCGAGTAGAAACAATGGTCGAACGCAAACACCTACAATAATACAATCCGATTAGAAGAGATGTCATGATATCACAAACTAGTGGACGAGGAGAATTCAAGTCCACTTCTAATTAAAAGCGTGTTTTTTTTTTCAAACACATAAAAATCATAAAATCAAGCAAATCATTATTGGATACAGAAATTAATAACACATATTTTTTAAGCCATTATCACTATCAGCAATCTATTTTATTACATTACATCCTAAAGTTACATAGTCCGATAAAAGCAGGACATTTTCAAAAGCAAAACACATATCTAGATTTGATTCTACATATTCAACTTATGATTCTGGTGCACTTATTAAAGTTGCATAGTCCGATGGTTTTGAGTTTTTGTCATTTTCTGAAATAAATATATTAAAGCTGCATAGTCCGATGAAGCATCAAATTTTCAAAACCAAAACAATTATCTGGAATTGATTCTACATATCTAACTTAGATACCGATGCACGTATTAAGCATTTGTTGCCATATAACAGGGAATACTGAGGCAATTTAATAGAACCTGTTACTGCTAAAACCTATGGTGTCAGAATTTTGGCAAGCTTGCCAAAACTAATTTGACATGTTTGCACTTCAAATATCTCAAAAACATAACTGCTTAAAATAAACAGGACTTGAAGCTAAAGTAAGGTCGATTATAACGATCAGGTTAATCTATTTATCTCAGAATATTTACAGAAACTCAACACCATCGGACTATGCAACTTTAAGTTCATCAGTATAATCTATCTTGCTTTAGCTTGAAGAAACTTTTATCGAGATATTTGAAGTGCGAACATGCCAAATTAATTTTGCCAATGCCATAGGCTTCAGCAGTAACAAGTTCTTCGTACTCCCTTCTATGTGGCAAGAAATAGTTTATAAGTGACCAGTATCTAAGTTAGATATGTAGAATCAAATGTAGGTAAGTGTCTTGGTTTTGGAAATTTGATGCTTCATCGGTCTATGCAACTCTAAGCATTAGTTGTGGCATAGAATGACACACTAAGTCAATTATGCTGCCCCACTTGGAGACCAAGCCACCGGCACCATGACCTGACATCCCACTCAGTCACATTATCCTGACATTGAGCTAACCAATCCTTGCCCTATCCTAATAATGCCGAGTGCCAGACTAGGAAGCAACACGTATCAACTTTGTAAGTCATTGATTTTACTCGACTTAGAATCAAACTCCCGACCTTCCGCACGGTTTGCCTGTGCTCTACCAATTCAACCACCGTATCAGAGGCTGGTAATAAATCGCTTATTCAACAACCAGCTTGCCTGCACATGTCCATGCACAAGCACGCGTCCACACTCCATTAAAGAGTGCTTGCATACGAAGCGACAATTTAATACGCATACCACCTGCTATTGGCTGAATAATGCAGCAGTGTTATATGCTGTATACACTTAACCCTGCTACTAAGTCGTGTATCAATCACACACTTATATATATCTAAGCCAGGGGCAAATCATCTCCCGTATGCTGCATGTGTAAATATGTCTCTATCATCAACAATTGAGTTGATGCTGCTTGAGTAGATAGCAACCCACGCTTCGTCTAGCCAGCACTGGGCGCGGTGACCGAATCGGTAGAGCATGGGCCTCGCGTGCGGGAGATCTGGAATTTGGTTCCCGGTCGAGTCAAACCAATGACTTCTAAAAATTAATACTTGTCGCTTCCTAGTGTGGCCCTCATCATTAATAGGATAGGGCAAGGACTGGTTAACTCAGTGTCAGGATAATATGACTGAGTGGGATATTCGGTCATGGTGCCAGCAACCTGATTTCCCAGTGGAGCAGGCAGCACTATAAAGTCACCATGAGTACACAGTCACAACTCGGTATCCGTCCTGATATGACCTTAGATGTTGCAAGGACGTAAAACTCCAACAACCAACCAACCAACCATCTAGCCAGCACTTGATTTAGCCTTGGCATTGTGATTAAAGCGAAGATTCCTTATACGCGGTATGCGGCATGCGAATGGGAGGATTCCTTCTACACGATATGCGGCATGCGTCCGTCTCCCCACCACCACCACTACCATATGTTTCCCCTGCGCACCCCTGTGTGTGACCGTTCCGTAATGATCAGTCGCCTCTCCTCATCTAAAACTAATGGACACGTGCGACTGAGGTTTCTATTCGCATACCGCACCGATTGCTACAGGGACCGATCGAGTTGCCGCATTCGCATACCGCATGTAAGGAATGTAGCCCATTGACTTCAAGGCGTTTCGATTTTTTGCCGCATCCGCATTCGCATACCGCATACCACGTGTAAGGAATCTTAGCTTAACCCTCCAAACCCCACCTCCTTCCACCTCGCCATAAACTTCACTACTTTCTGGTCTATACTTCTCCCTCGCCATGTACATAACCTTATGTCAGTCTACGTCTAGATGCGGTCATTAACACATGCTTACTAGTCTGGATAAATCTGGTTAAATCTGAGCCTGTCCAAAAGTTTGTGTTTACGCCGCTTACACCAAGCCCTGTGTGTAGCAAAGTGATGTTTCATGTCCTACTCACAACTTAGACCGACAATAAAGTTATGATTCATACACTACTTACATCAAACCCTGCAGTGAAATCATGTCTACACACTACTTTCATCAAACCCTGCAGTGAAGTCATGTCTACACACTACTTACATCAAACCCTGCAGTGAAGTCATGTCTACACACTACTTACATCAAACCTTGCAGTGAAGTCATGTCTACACACTAGTTACATCAAACCCTGCAGTGAAGTCATGTCTACACACTACTTACATCAAACCTTGCAGTGAAGTCATGTCTACACACTACTTACATCAAACCATGCAGTGAAGTCATGTCTACACACTAGTTACATCAAACCCTGCAGTGAAGTCATGTCTACAGACTAGTTACATCAAACTCTGCAGTGAAGTCATGTCTACACACTACTTACATCAAACTCTACAGTGAAGTCATGTCTACACACTAGTTATGTCAAACTACCACAAAGTCCTGTTTAACTATGTATACACTACTTAAATCAAACTCAACAGTAAGGTCATGTCCATACACTACTTACATCAAACTCAACAGTAAAATCATGTCTACACACTACTTACATCAAATGCTGCAGTGAAGTCATGTCTACAAACTACTTACATCTACCTGTACAGTAAAGTCATGTCTACACACCACTTACATCTAATTCTTTAGTAAAGTCATGTCTACACACTACTTACATCTAGTTCTACAGTAAAGTCATGTCTACACACCACTTACATCTAATTCTACACACCACTTACAATTAATTCTACAGTAAAGTCATGTCTACACACTACTTACATCTAATTCTACAGTAAAGTCATGCACACACTACTTACATCTAATTCTACAAATTCTACAGTTAAGCCATGTCTACACACCACTTACATCTAATTCTACACACCACTTACATCTAATTCTACAGTAGAATCATGTCTACACACCACTTACATCTAATTCTACAGTAAAGTTATGTCTACACACTACTTACATCTACTTCTACAATAAAGTCATGTCTACACACTACTTACATCTAATAGTTGATAGTCTGGCAACATCTAAGGTCACAGTAGGATGGGTACCGACTTGTGACAGTGCACTCCTACAGATTTGGTCACCACATCCGGTCCCTTTCCCTGGTTGTTTGCATAAATAAGAACTACGCCAACATTGTGTGTTTACATTGAAGTAGCCACAGTGGACCTACTCACCTTGGGTTGTTTCTTTGTGCTTCCTGCATGGCCTGATGGTGTGTCGGCCCCACTGTAAACAAACAAAACACAAATTACAAATCATGTATGTACACGTAGGACAAACAATACACAGTTTAACACACCTTCCTAACAGTCTACAATAAATAAAACACACGTTAGCACATCATATACATGTAGGACAAACAAAGCACGGTTTAAAACACCTTCCTATCTGAATAAACAGAACACACATTAGCACATCATATGCATGTAGGACAAACAAAGCACGGTTTAAAACACCTTCCTATCTGAATAAACAGAACACACACTAGCGCATCATATGCATGTAGGACAAACAAAGCACGGTTTAAAACACCTTCCTATCTGAATAAACAGAACACACATTAGCACAACATATACATGTAGGACAAACAAAGCACGGTTTAACACACCTTCCTATCTGAATAAACAGAACACACATTAGCACATCATATGCATGTAGGACAAACAAAGCACGGTTTAAAACACCTTCCTATCTGAATAAACAGAACACACATTAGCACATCATATGCATGTAGGACAAACAAAGCACGGTTTAAAACACGTTCCTAACAGTCTACAATAAACAAAGCACGTTAGCACATCATATACATGTAGGACAAACAAAGCATGGTTTTACACACCTTCCTATCTGAATAAACAGAACACACATTAGCACATCATATGCATGTAGGACAAACAAGGCACGGTTTAAAACACCTTCCTAACAGTCTACAATAAATAAAACACACGTTAGCACATCATATACATGTAGGACAAACAAAGCATGGTTTAACACACCTTCCTATCTGAATAAACAGAACACACATTAGCACATCATATGCATGTAGGACAAACAAAGCACGGTTTAAAACACCTTCATATCTGAATAAACAGAACACATGTTAGCACATCATATGCATGTAGGACAAACAAAGCACGGTTTAACACACCTTCTAACAGTCTACCGAATAAACAAAACGCATGTCAGCACATCAATACATGTAGGAGAAACAAAACACGGTTTAACACACCTTTGTAACAGTCTACCGAATAAAGAAAACACACGTTAGCACCTCATATACATGTAGGACAAACAAAAAATGGTTTAACACAACTTCGTAACAGTCTACTGAATAAAGAAAACACACGTTAGCACATCATATGCATGTAGGACAAACAAAGCACAGCTTAACACACCTTCCTAACAGTCTACTGAATAAACAGAACACACGTTAGCGCATCATATACATGTAGGACAAACAAAGCATGGTTTAACACACCTTCCTAACAGTCCACTGAATAAAGAAAACACGCATTAGCACATCATATGCATGTAGGACAAACAAAGCACAGTTTAACACACTTTGTAACAGTCTACCGAATAAAGAAAACACACATTAGCACATCATATACATGTAGGACAAACAAAACACGGTTTAACACACCTTTGTAACAGTCTACCGAATAAAGAAAACACACGTTAGCACATCATATACATGTAGGACAAACAAAAAACGGTTTAACACAACTTCCTAACAGTCTACAATAAACAAAACACACATTAGTATATTTGTATGGAAGTCAATAAATCAAAGCACAGCTTATAAAGCCTTCAGGATAGTCTACATAAACAAATTTCAATTTTGTCAACAAATTTGGCCAGTCCATTGAACAAACAAGACACAAGGAACGTATCTCTGTAATTCTAGTACACAAACACAACACAAGTTAGCCAATCAAGACAATGTTCCAAAACAAATTCCAATTTAATCCAATGTTAGGCAAGTCTACTGAACAAACAAAACACAAGGTAACGTATATCTATAATTCTAGTGAACAAACACAATGCAAGTTTGCGAATCAACGCAAATTAGCGAATCAATGCAAGGCTCCAAAACAAATCCCAATTTAATCCAACGCTAAGCAAGTCTATCAAACAAACAGAAGACAAGGTAACATATCTCTGTAATTCTAGTGAACAAACACAGCGCAAGTTATCGAATCAACACAAGGCTCCAAAACAAATCCCAATTTAATCCAAAGTTAGGCAAATCTATCAAACAAACAAAACACAATTTAATATGCCTCACAGTACATATACTGAACAAACAAAAGGCAGGTTAGCGAATCACTGGCAAGTCTACTTTATGCAGTGAGCAATATCAATATAATATCTTGTCCTAAGTTAATTAATCATGCTTTGAAATAACACCAAGTCTTTCTTTTCTTGCAGTTCCATTCATCAACGCTGGTAGAAAATTCAATTTCATTAATGCAGCTGTCCCTATTGCCCGAGTGTGCTTCTTCAGTACCTTGTCTTCAGTCCCACGCCACCCATTTGTCAGACTTTGCCACAGATGCCCCACCACACACCCAGGGTTGCCAACCCTTACGGTTTTACCATAATGTGCACAATATTTTATGTCCCCATCATCACCGCACGCCGATCTTCCAGTTTTTCATTTTCCAAAATTATATAAATCTTAGGGATTATTGTGTCCAGAATGCACCAAGAGAATCTAAGATTTTAACATTTTTCTGGGGGAGTACCCCCGGACCCCACAATATAACATCCCCAAAGATCTTCCAGTTTTTCTTTTTCCAAAATTATATAAATCTTAGGGATTATTGTGTCCCCACAATATAACATCCCCAAAGATCTTCTGGTTTTTCATTTTCCAATGTTGGCAACCCTGCACACCCAACCATCATCATCATCATCATCATCATCATCATTATCATCATCATCATCATCATCATGCTGTCGGTCGCGATGCGACAAAGACTGCTTTCATTACTTGACTGTCGCTCTCCATTTAGCTCTCTGCTGTGAGAGTGATGCCCATGAGTCGGTCTTAATGTCTCTCAGCTTCAGGTTTCTCTTGATGGTATCATGAAAGCTGCCTACAAAAGTGTTGAAGTGCTGCTGGCTTTTGCAAGTTACCAGCGACACTCTCTCGGGGAGCAAATAGAGGTTTCACACCAGCAGGAACATGTCCAGACAGGCGCAAAACTATTTGTCCCTGCAGTGGCTGGTTGGGAGATGTTGGGAGTTCCATACATCAACCGCCCTTAATGCTGCCACAGTGACATGGTTTTCTGTTTAGGGTTTGCTCCCTTAGCCTTCGGTTCTGTCAAGAACCTGTACCACAAGGCAGTGGTTTACAACTCTGCAGGGCAGGGGCGTCAAACTCCCTGAGGTATTGCAATACCTGCAAACCACAGCAACATCTAAGGTAATATAAGAGGTTTCAAACATTTGTTGTCATATACATCCAGATTCCTTAGCATTTTGCTTAACGCTAATCGGTAAATATTAAAGAAATCGCAGAAATCCACGAAATCGCGCTGATCTTCTATCCTTGATATGCAGCTTCAAAGTGTCTTTATTTTTAACATGTAAACAAACAAAAGGCAAACTCGACTGGCACCCACCCAAATACCCTATAATACTAAGACGGCTCACTCAGCCTGTACTGTGTAATCAAAATGATCAAACCCACCACTTGGTGCGCTGGCTGTTCTCTTGGTTAAACAGGTGCTATATTATATGTATAAATGTATATATGAATGGGAAAGATGTGTGATGATGGCGATGCTGATGATGATGTGTATTTGTTCATAGCAATTTCATATTGATGTGTATTCATACTTACCTATCTCATGTATAATATAATTGTACGTGTTTACATGTGAAACACTGACCAGCAGCTGGGCTGATCAAACCCACCACAAGATGGCACTGCGAAATTTCCATTACCATGGGAGAGATAGGGAGTGAGCCGTCTTAGTATTATAGGGTCTTTGACCCAACCACGCAACTCGTCACTTCCGAAATGGCAATGTTAGTGTCCACCCACCCACTAGTCAGTGGTTGGTTGTTGGGAGTTTTACGCCCTGGCAACATTTAAACATATCAGTTCAGGTACCGACTTGTACTGAAATAATTCTTTTTTGGTTTATGCTCTCGCAACATTTAAGGACATAAAAACGCGATTCGAACCAACCAAATGTCATATACATCCTGATTCCATGTCATTTTGCTTAAAATTAATCGGTAAATATACACACAAAAATTTGGAAATCCGCGAAATGGCGGAGATTTTTCATCTCTGGATAATTGAATCTGGTGCAGGCTGTTTGCTCGGATAAGGCTAAGCATTCAGTCAATTCGAAAATCGAATCTGGCACCGAGTCTCTGCCTGGTCAAAGTGAGGCATTCGAGAACACACTGCGGAGGATGGGGGGTGGGATTGGGGAGATAGTGTGTGTGTGGGGGGGGGGGGGGATTGGGGGAAGTGGGTTTTGGGGAATGGGGTGGATCGATAACATTGGTTGGTTGTTGGAGTTTTATATCCCGGCAACATCTAAGGTCATATCAGGACAGGTACCCACTTGTGACAGTGCACACTCATGGTGACTTTGTAGTGCTGCCCGACTGGGTAATCAAGCTGCCGGCACCATGACCCAATATCCCATTCAGTCACATTATCCTGACGCTGAGCTAACCAGTCCTTGACAAAAACAACTGTTGACCACAAATTGAAACCATTCACATTTGATTTCCTGGCAACCAGAAATATTCAATTGTATAAGTTAAGCTGTTAACAACTGTGAAAATTATGAGCCAAATAGCTAGGTTCCGGGTAGATAAAAGATTCACCATGTACTTGTAGTACACGGTTGAAAGACAACGTAGTCTAAATACTAGCGAAAATAGCTTTAGTATGGAACAGGAAGTAAAATGCCTGGTTCCAATATCAAATGGGTACTTATATCGGCACAGAGTTGGTGAAATGGAAGAGAATGTAAAAAGACAAGACGGCAGCCATAGAACACCGTCGATTTCACTTTTAAATTCTATTAAACCATGTTTTATTATATTTTTCAACTCAAAGGTAGCGGGGATATATTAAGACATATAAAGAATAAATATTGCTTTTTAGATTTTGGATTTAGGCTCTCATTTCATTTCCCCGCTTTTTCGACAGCTTTTATATAGGGCTGGTATTCACCCGTGTACTGCGAGTACAGGGTGAATCCTTTATCTAGGTTCCAGGGTTTTGCCGCTTGGTTTGGTTACACGTGAGATGGGAGAAAAGAGGGAAGGGGGGGGGGGGGGGTGTGCAGAATTTCTCTCACAATGGGATCCCATTTTATGACAGATAATTAACAGGTGTGTGATTGTGCTTGATTGGTTGGTTGTTGGAGTTTTAGGTGCTGCCAACATCTAAGCTCATATCAGGATGGGATTATGCTCGAAGATAGAGACCCAATCGCCAGCCACAAGCCAGATAGGATGGCTGAATGAGTTGAGCACCCGCTTCTCATATGGCAGATCATGGGAGATTCGAACCCCAGCTAAGTCAAACCGATTACGTAAAAATGTCTATGTATGCTACCTAGCCTGGCGCTCGGGTATTACTAGGATAGGGCAAGGAGCAGTGGAATGAGGAAGACAAATTGTCCACGATGAAAATTTGCCCCATCTCAATTAAAGTTGCATAATCCAACGGTTTTGATTGTCGGTTTCTTTCTGAGAGAAATGTCTGAGGTCGATCGTTATAATCTACCTTACTTTTTAGTTTAAAGTAACTTTTATATTAAATGGCTAACTTTTTAGATATTTTAAGTGCAACCATTCAAAGTTAACGTTGGCACACATGCAAAAACTCTGACACCATAGGCTTCTGCAGTTACAGGTTCTATTAACTTGCCCCAGTATTCCCTTCTGTGTGGCGACAAATACTTAACAAGTGCACCAGTATCCAAGTTAGATATGTAGAATCAAATCTAGATAATTGCTTTGGTTTTGAAAATTTGATATTTTCATCGGACTATGCAGCTTTACTGAATGAAAAAAAAAAAAAAAAAAAAAAAAGAATCGGCCCAATTCTGGTGCAATCGGCCCAGTTAAAGTAGGACATTGAGCTGTAATTGGGCTCACTTAGTTACCAAGTCGCTTTAGCACCACATCCGGTGTGCGCGCGCACCGCAGCCAACCCCACGTGACCTGCCGTTATCGACTTCCGGAAGGCCATGCTTACCAGTGCGGAATGGGCATTTGGGGTTAATGGTTTATTTCCTTGCGAATGTGTTCTTTATTTTACCGTAAAACCAGGGTAATTCAAGGTCAGTATGCACCCACTACTGGAAAGAATGCGCTAGTTTGCCTCGAGCCACATGCAGTTGGGGTTTTATGTTTTATCAACACCGGACATAATTTTTTTTTATATCATTGGTGAATATTTTATTTTTCAGAATAACACATTTGTCAGTGCTATGGGGCTGGTCTTTGGGCTGTAGACGCTGACATTTATTTACACAAATCATATTAATGATGAATAGATTAGTGAATGAGAATGTAACGAGTGATTGGAAAATGACGTGCACTGATACTTATTGACACATTTTGATTGATGGTGGCGCTGTAGAAGTAAGAAAGGTTGCCTAGTGTTACTGTTACTTAGTGTTAGAACACGATGACAGTTAGCTTCAGTGCTCAAATGATCCGGCATGCAGGGCATATGGAGAAGTGTGCAAATAAGTTGGATGGCCCTTGGTTGTGTAATTGTAGTAGCTTAGTTCTTAGACAGTCGCAAGAAGATTGGATGTACATAGTGGGGGCAGGAGGAGGTGAGAGGGTCCCGATTGTAAAAATATACGGATTTTCGGTTCGGAATTATATATTGGCAGAGAGCATTATTATCCCCGGGTGACGGACTGGGGACCAAGGTTATCTAATAGAAAAGCAATGGGTGCCCCACTTGCTGTGTGACATATTACTATAATTATTAGGCTATGTGAAATATATTTTAATACCTAGTGCCCGAGATTATGAAGAGATGTTCCTATATAAGAGACAGTTAATGTTTGGTGAAATGTTCCCTCTATGCACCAGTAAGGGTGCAAGTGGAGGAGAAGGACATTTTTAATATATATTTATTGTAACTGTCTGCAACTACCTGTTCCCAAAGGATCGATGGGCAAGCACACCCAGCCTCTCTGCATACATTATGAACACCACATGCAGCTGGGGTTGAGTGACAGCAGCCCCTATTAGGGCATTACCCCCCCAGGCTGTAGAGGGTGTCTGATTGTCTGGATGTAGGAGGGCCAGTCACCAGCACCCCTTTACCCCACCTGACCACACAAGCCTCATTCTGATATTGATTATCCTATACACACTGCTCCAGACACTCGGAGGAGACTTCTGGCTGAACTCTGGAAGTGAACACACTCTACTCTTGACTCTTGAGTGAGACACACTCTTCTCTTGGGCAGAAACCCAGACACTCTGTCTGATGCTCCACCTTTCATATACAAACTGAACTGTATGCAACAACCATGGGACTCCGGTTCAATGGGCTGTAGGCACTGATTCATATACATACTAAAGAGGATAATGAGGCTCTGTGTGGACAGAGGGGTCGGAGTGAGGGTGATAGGTCGCTAGTAGGTGAACAGGAGTTTATGCCAATAAAGCACAACTTCTTCACTGTCAATCTTGCGCGACTTGTCTTCCCTTTCTTGCTTATGAGTTTGTTGGAGAGGGGCATCAGGTGTGAACTGACAGACAGTTGTCAGAACGCACCTGGGAAGAGTAAGTGGTATTTCTGGGTACTCTGACGGCAGGGCATTCCAGATATATTACACGATGTTAGTGGACGGGACAGTGGGGTGGAGTGAGGGGACATGGGGTTGGTTGTTGGAGTTTTACACCCTGGCAACATCTATGGTCATAACAGGACGTGAACCGACTTGTGACAGTGCACACTCATCCTGACTTTATAGTGCTGTTCCACTGGGAAATTAGGCCCCCAGCACCATGACCCAATATTCCACACAGTCGCATTATCCTGATACTGTTTGACCCAGTCCTTGCCCTATCCTATTAATGCCGAGCACCAGGAAAGGTAGCGACAAGTATCAATGTGTGGTGTTCTCTGTGGCAGAGTGGTTAGAGTGTCTGACTTTTTTCTAGGTTAAACTCCTGATCTGAAGGTCAGTAGTTCGATTCCCCATGCCCCCACCTCTGGCAATTTGGATTTCAAAGGCCAGTTGCTCTCATACCATGTCTATGTGGTGTGGGAGGTTAAAAATCCCTTGGGTCGGTAAAAGTGTAGGCTCTTGTTTTCTATCGACAAACCGCCTAATGGTGAAAACAAGTCTATCCAGACTTATCCATGATAGGCAGTATAAATATTCAAGAAGAAAACAAAGGGAAAAAAAGTGATTGGTTTGAGTCGGCTGGTATTCGAACTCTGACCTTCCGCACGGGAAGCCTGCATCCGGTTGGGACCTCAGGAGCCAGAGCCAGTGAGGGTAGGATGGTCCTCATCAATCACCCAGGTGAGGGCCTGTCAAACGTGTTGTAATCTGAACGACGGCTTGAAGACCAGGCAGGTTCTGTCCTCTCCAACTTTAGACAGGTGATGACTTATCAGTGCACATTTGTCATCTCTTTACACACTTCTGTTGACTTGATAGTGCTGCACCACTGTGCTTACGTGTGTGTTGGGGTTTTACGTCCCATCAACATTTAAGGTCATATCAGGACGGGTACCGACTTCTGACGTTGCGCACTCATGGCGACTTTATAGTGCCACCACAGCCATGACCTGATATCCCACTCAGTGACATTATCCTGACACTGAGCCAACCAGTCCTTGCCCTATCCTAATAATGCAGAGCACCTGGATAGGAAGCTACAAGTATAAATCTGTAAGTCATTGGTCTGACTCGAGCATGGTTCGAACCCGTGGGTTCGAATCCCACGATCTACCAAAACGGGAGACGGACGCTCAACTCATTCGGCCATCCGGTCTGGTCACTATGGGTCGAAGTACTTTAGGTTTCCTACTACTAGATTTCATAATTGTGACCATGACTTATAATATAAGTCATGGGCAAAGAAAGATTAAACCCCAATTTAGGTTAATATTACCTGTTTTACCATAAATATTTCACAGAAGGTATGCCATATAAGTTATATGGCATACCTTCTGTGAAATATATATGGTAAAACAGGTAACATTAACCTAAATTGGGGTTTAATCTTTCTTTGCACCCTATCCACATTAGTCATATGATTCAAACAAATAAGATGAAACAAGTAGAAAAAAACCTAGATTTCATATCGGGACACTGTACTAGGCCATCCCATCTGGTGCTTAGACACAGATGTTTCGATGTCAACTGGAAATGGTTCAATGGCGGAGTTATTAAATGCCACGAACGCCATGTTTGAGCCATCTTGATCAATTAAAAGCTTAACACGGTGACGTGCATTCCAAATTAGGTTCAGGGGCAGATGCAGAAAGGAGCTGAAAGCTTTGCCACGTTTCACTTACAGTAAAACCTCTCTAAATCGACCGACTATAAATGGTCCATTTATGGAGGTGGTTGGTTTAGGGAAGGTTTAAAAATATCATTACAATGATATTGTATGGGCGATCGTTTGGGACCCAAATAAAGTGATTGATATAGGGGAGTGGTCGATCTGTGGAGGTGGTCAGTTAGAGAGGTTTTACTGTGATTACTTGCGGAATTGTTATTTTTTTCCACCTGTTACGCCATTTTCTGGGATCCTAATTCCCCGTTAAGCTCTTTTCCTGCTCCTTTTATCCTCCTTGTATTTACAGTTTCACAAAAATTACTTTAAAAAGAGAAAATGTGCCCCCCCCCCCGAAATTTAATTCCCCAGAAAATGCTCATTCCTTTCCTCTTGATAACTCTTTGTCGTCACGTGTATATTTATCGCCTATTAATCCTTATTCACAGTCCTGATAACATATCCTGTCTTGACCATTACATTTATTCCAGGCTAAGCTCTTTTCACACTGCTCAGATTCAATCCATGTCTTGACGTGCACATTCACTTTTAATTCCCACTAAGCTCTTGTTCCTCACATCCGATTCTTATATTGACCTACACATTTATTTCCCTGCTAAGCTCTTTTCACGCATCTCACATCCCAGCCATATCTTGATGTGCACATTTACTTCACAGCTAAGCTCTTTTCACACTTCATACATCCTATCCTTACCTTGACATACACTTTATTTCCCCGCTAAGCTCTTTTCATGTGCCATCCTTATCTTGACCTGCACATTTACTTCCCAGCTAAGCTCTTTTCATGTCTCAGATCCCATCCTTACCTTTTCACGTCCAATACTTATTTGACTCATACATTTATTTCCCTGCTAAGTTTTTTTCACGTCCCATCCTTATCTTGATGTGCACATTTATTTCCCTGCTAAGCTCTTTTCACACTTCTAACAAATTAATTTCTCTGCTAAGCTCTTTTCACATGCCATCCTAAACTTGGCCCACACATTTACTCCCCCGCTACGCTCTTTTCACGTCCCATCCTTACCATGACCCGCACATTCAATCCCCCACTAAGCTCTTTCCCTGTCCCATCCTTACCTTGACCCGCACATTTAATCCCCCGCTAAGCTCTTTCCACGTCCCCGCTAATCTTTACCCGCACACTCATGACGATCCTGACATTCCACAACCGGCTCACTATGCGACATGTGAGTTGGCAAGACGTGCCTGGTCCATTAGGAATGCAAAGACACGTTAATTCATGCGGTAATCCAAATGCCTTTTTTGCCTAGCCGGCGTCTTCTGGCTTTGTTAACCCGCTGATGCCCGCCTCCTGCCACAACGAGACTACTGCGTCACCCCGCCTTAACCACTGGCACACAATTTACACAACAGGTGGCAGCAGCAGCACTAGCTCAGCACCCCAACACACCTTACCATAAAATCAAAGTGATGCCAGATGACCTTGCTGGTTGTTGGAGTTTTACATCCTGGCAACATCGAAGGTCATACCAGGTCATCTAAGGTCATATCAGGACGGATACCCACTTGTGACAGTGCTCACTCATGCCAACTTTATAGTGCTGCCCCACTGGGAAATACGGCTGCCGGCACCATGACCCGATATCCCACTCAGTCACATTATCCTGACACTGAGCTAACCAGTTAGTTTGTAACTAAACTCCTCATGGACCAGGTGCTGAGAACACAATAATCTTACTGCTTGTACCACTTCCGGTTACTTCACAAAACATCTGCTGCCGCTCACGCATCAAAACCGAGGTTCCCATTAAGATGCTTAGTGTGACATGTCATTGCAAAGTGTCTTATGCGACGCGCGACGCACGCATACCAATTCACTCACACTCAGTTTGATTAGGTTTTTTGCTTTTTGTTTGTTGGGGTTTTACATCCTAGGAACATTTATGTTCATCATATCAGGATGGGTACCAACTTGTAACAATGCATACTCATGGTGACTTTATAGTGCTGCCCCACTGGAAAATCAGGCCACTAGCACCATGACCTGATATCCTACTCAGTCACATTATCCTGATCGTCTTACTGAGCTACCGATTCAGCTACTATGTCCGGTAACTCAGTTTGATTTTCTACGCAATACGTGTGGCGCTTCACGCACACGAATACGGATCAGTGGAGTCTCGGCTTTAAGGGCTCCTTGAATCAAAACCGGGCGCGGTGGCCGAATCGGTACAGCGCGGGGCTCGCATGCGGGAGATCGGGAGTTCAATTCCTGGTCGAGTCAAATCAATATGACATATACAATTGATACTTGTCCCTTCCTAGCCTGGCGCTCGGCATTAATAGGATAGAGCAAGGACTAATTAGTTCAGTGTCAGGATAATGTGACTGAGTGGGACATCGGGTCATGGTGCCAGCGGTCTGATTTCCCAGTGGGACAGCACTATAAGTATAAAGTCACCATGAGTACATACTGTCACAAGTCGGTCCCCATCCTGATATGATGTTAGATGTTGCCAGGACATAAAACTCCAACAACCAACCAACCCTATCTCGAATTCAATTCAATTCATTCTCTTTCGAGATTTTAGAATCTACTCCAGTATAAATATAATTATATATATATATAATTATATATAATTATATATATATATCCCGGCTCTGATGGCGCAATGCTCAGTGTGTGCGCAATCTAATCGCCATCTTGGAAACGATCCATCTGACGCGGCTGAAGCGACAACAATGGCCGCCGCGGCGTGGGCTCTTTTGGCGGGAAAAATCCGCCGCTATCGCCTCTTTGTGAGGAGCAGACGACAACTGTGCGCAGTCAGGGGTAATGGTGGAAACAACACAGGAGCGGAGTGGTGGGAACGGCATGTGTGTGTAACTGTAAGAGGGGGTGGGGTGTAAAGCGGGTGTGGGTGTGTGGGTGTGTGGATGTGATGAGTAGGAGGGAGTTGAATGAATAGGGGAGGGGGGAGGGGGATGGGGGGGGGAGGAGGGGAGAAGGCGGGGGAGAGGGGAAAAGGGAGGGAGAGGGCGAGGGGAGAAGGAGGGAGGGGAAACAGCGGCACGACAGCGTAGGGGGAAAGGGAGGAGATGGGAGGAGGGGGAAGGTAGGGTAGGAAAGGGGAGGGGAGAGGACGGGAGGGGAGGGGGTAGGAGGGAAGGGGAGGGGAAATAACGGCAAGCCATGGCAGAGGGAAGAGGGAAGAGGGAAGGGAAGGGAAGGGAGGGAATGGGAGGGGGTGAGAGGGGGGGGAGGGGAGGTGGGGGGGAGGCGAGGGGAGTGTGGATGGGGAGGGGAGTGGAGGGGAGGGGAGGGAAGGGAGGGAATGGAGAGGAAGAGAGAGGAGGGAGGGGAAGGGTGGGGAATGGAGGGGAATGGAGTATGAGGTGAAGGGAAAGGAAGGGAGAGGAGGGGAGGGGAAGGGAGGGGAATGGAGAGGAAGGGAGGGGAGGGGAGGGGAATGGAGAGGAAGGGAGAGGAGGGGAGGGGAAGGGAGGGGAATGGACAGGAAGGGAGAGGAGGGGAGGGGAAGGGAGTGGAGGGGGGACGGAAGATGGATAAAGGTAGAAAGTGCTGGAGAGAAGTTGAGAGTGAGGGTATTGATTTTTCTCAAAGGTTTTCTGTCTCTCTCTCTCTCACACACACACACACACACACACACACACACACACACACACACACACACACACACACACACACACACACACACACACACACACACACGTAGCACTAAACAACCAACAAGAATATCATTAATAATTTGGGTACTGAACAAACCTACACCCATAATGCACCACCACCAACAATAACGAACCCCGAAAAAGGCAAATGACAGCGGTTATTAACACGGACACCTGCGGGGAAAACTTCCTATTCAAGCACCAAAAAAATTGCATTATTGATCAGAACAAAGGGGAAATTCTCAATATGAACAACAATCAACATAATATGGATTAAGGATATCTAAAACAGTAGAGAAGAGGAACAGCAATTTTTAAATAATGATTTTTCCAAGTGATTTTAAAATAATGATCTTTCCAAGTGATTTTAAAATAATGATTTTTCAAAGTGATTTTAAAATAATGATTTTTTCAAGTGATGTCAATTCTGTGTTTAATGCGATGAGTGCATATTTCTCACACTAAGCTTAATCCTTACAAAACAAGAACGTTGGCATTTAGAAAATCCTGAAAATAAGTGAGTAGAGTGAGGTTGGTTGTTGGAGTTTTATGTCCTGGCAACATCTCAGGTCATATCAGGACTGCTACCGACTTGTGATTACACACTCATGGTGACTTTACAGTGCTACCCCACCAGGAAATCAGGCTGCTGGCACCATGTCCCGATATCCCACTCAGTCATATTATCCTGACACTGAGCTAACCAGTCCTTGTCCTATCCTATTAATGCCAAGCGCCAAGCTAGGAAGTGACAAGTATCAATTTTATAAGTCATCGGTTTGACTCGACTGGGAACGGACCCCCGATCTTCCACACGCGAGGTCCGCGCTCTACCGATTCGGGCACGGCGCCCAGTAGAGTGAGTGAGTGAGTGAGTGAGTGAGTGAGTGAGTGAGTGAGTGAGTGAGTGAGTGAGTGAGTGAGTGAGTGAATGAGTGAGTCAACCAATGATGCTTCTCAGCTATTATTACTATTAGGAATAGAAACTTGGGTTTGACAGCAGTGCCTTAGATTCAAAGATCACTAATTATAGTGAAGGATTCTAAAGAAGTACAGTGAAACTCCATTATAGTGCAACTTTTGCATAGCCGCCAACATTTGAAAATGGGAAAGAGTAATGATTTTTATGTGAATCGCGGACTATGGCCCATATATATATTTCAATAGGTTTTCGTGTTTAATAATACTCAAACATCATAGGAATGTGATATAATAACTTTTTATTGTGTTTCTAAACTGTTAAAAAACACTTAAAGCTAGTAAACAAAATTTCAAGGATATTATTATATATATATATATATTTATATATAAATATTTATATATATATATATATATATATTTGCGTAATCACGAGTAAATAAATACCTATTTAAATTACAGCTACACGCTTGAATGAACACGCATACTACCATGGGCTTGAGAAATTAGTTAGTAAAAAAAAGTATTATCGAAATGTAGTAACATAAGTGTTGTGACGTCACAGACGCATTGCATAAAGTCAAATAAAAATCGGAAATAATTACTGTTCATTCGGTATTTACTAGATAATTCCCACCACATTAAAAGAATAAAAGTAAATTTGTTGTGAAGCCCGGAAATCGACTATCATGAATACTATTACATGTGCCGTGACACATTATGATTGCGTGTATGGACAATTGTGGCTCCGGACAGGACGGGATGGCCGAATGAGTTGAGCGTCAGTCTCCCGTTTTGTGAGATCGTGGGATTCGAAGCGACGGGTTAGGTGATAGAATCCTGGTCGAGTCAAACCAATAACTTGAAAATTTATACTTGTCGCTTCCTAGCCAGACCCTCGCCATTATTATTGATAGGGCAAGGACTGGTTGGCTCAGTGTCAGGATAATGTGACTGAGTAGGATATCAGGTCATTGTGCTGGTGGCCTGGTCTCTCAGTGAGACATCACTATAAAGTCACCATGAGTGCGCACTGTCACAAGTCGGTACCCATCCTGATATGACCGTAGATGTTGCCAGGATGTAAAACTCCAAAAAGCAACTATCATGAACCACACTGGGCAATATATGCATGGATGCATGAGTTGTCGATAATATCGACCTGGCGGTGCATGGAGAAATGTCGCAACAACATCGGCGATACCCACCAGGCCAGCCAGCGAATTGAAGGACATATAACAAAGGCGGCACCACTCAATGGTAGAAGTTCACTGTAGAAAAGTTTACCTCTAAAGGCTCTGTCACACATTACCGGATTGGGGAGACGGAAAGAAACCGAACAACATCTGTTGATATCCGGCAAAGTCCGATTTGTGTCTGTTGCATATCCGTTGCATATCCATTGCATATCCGTTGATATCCAGCCCGATCCGTTAAAAGTTTTGAGCATGCACAAAACTTGGAATGGATGCCGCCGGATTGACGTCTATGGTTCTTGTCCGGTTTGAGTTTGTTTAGTCCGCTTATCGTCCATTGGCTATCCGTTCATGTCCGTTTCATGTCTGTTTCATGTCCGTTCGTCCAACGGCCTTTGACCCGATATCGCAACATTTTGACACATTTTAATACATTTTGATACTTATCACGGCCGAACACCACCGGACTCGACAATTCTGTCCATTGCTCAATCCGGCATAGTGTGACAGGCACTTTAAGCACAGGGGTGGGGAGGACGGGGGCAGTGTTGGGGGGGGGGGGGGGGCACCACTGAAAGTTGATGGACTCATGAATCACGCAGACATGAGATTTGAGAAACATATATGGTTGTGTTTCACATTAACGGGCCGTTGTGACATATTGCCTTGCCGGATTGTGAATTGCCCCACGCGCATATAACCACGAATGGCTGTCGGTGCATGGCTGATGGTTGTTCGGAGTTTTATGTCCGTGGCAACACCTAAGGTCATATCAGGATGGGAACCGACTTGTGACAATGCACACTCATGGCGACTTTATACTCATAGCGCTGCCCCCTGGGAAATCAGGCCACCAGCATCATGACCCGATATCCCACTCAGTCATATTATCCTGACACTGAGCTAACCAGTCCTCACCCTATCCTATTAATGCTGAGCGCCTGGCTAAGTAGCAACAAGTATCAATTTTATAAGTCATTGTCTTGACTCGATCCGGAACCAAACTCCTGATCTTCCGCACATGAGACTCGATCTCTACCGATTCGGCCATTGCGCCCGGTAAAGGTTTACCTCTAAAGCACGGGGGTGGGGTGGGGGTGCCACCACTGAACGTTGATGAACACGTGAATCATGCAGACATGAGAAATGAGAAGCATATATGGTTGTGTTTTGCATTCATGGGCTGTAGTGACATATTGCCTTGCTGGCTTGTGAATTGCCCCACGCGCCTATAGCCACGAACGGCTGTCGGTGTATGGCTGGCATCTTCAGGCCTCAAAGCACAGGCCGGCCTTTGTGGGCAGCTGATATATGGGGTGATGGTAATGACTACAGGGAACCAGCAGCAGGAAGCATCGCTCAGCACATCTTTAGGCACAGAAAGTGACAGCCCGGTACCATAACAGACACCACTATCCACACCCCTGTACCAAAGGGGGATAGCAGCATCACATACACTACTACCCACACCCTGGTACCAGCATGACATAGTGGCATAACAGACGCCACTACCCACACCCTGATACCAGTGGGGCATAGTGACATAACAGACACCATTACCCACACCCTGATACCAGTGGGGCATAGTGGCATAACACACACCACTACTAACATCCCGGTACCAGCGGGACATAGCGGCATAACAGACACTACTACCAACACTCACAACCTGGTACCAGCGGGACATAACATATTAACAGCATAACAGACACCATTACCCACAACCCGGTACCAGTGAGGCATAGTAGCATCACAGACACCACTACCAACACCTCGGTACCAGCGGGGCATAGCGGCATAACAGACATTACTACCCACATCCTGGTATTAGCGGGGCATAGTGGCATCACAGACACCACTACCATGGCATCATGTCACAGACACTACTGCCAAGGCATAGCTCATAACAGACACCACTACTAAGATCCCGGTATCAGGGGGGCATAGCGGCATAACAGACGCCACTACCAACACCCCAGTACCACCAGGGCTTAGCAGCATCAGAGACACCATTACCCACCCTCACTCATAATCATATAGACTCATAACGCTATCACGTCCCTTCACACACAGAGACACACACACACACAGACACACACACACCGGGCACAAGGGCAGCCCTCAGCAGCAGCCCATGGCCGGCTCCGGCCCGGTGAACTGATGTGATCGTATTAACGTCACTGCAGCTGGGCCACCCGGCCTAACCCGGTTACTGCTGGCGGCGAGGTGGATGGGCTGCAAGGGTCAGGTGAGTTAGGTGAGGGTTGGGTGACGGTCAGGGACGGGGCGGTGAGGGTTGGGGGACGGGGCGGTGAGGATCAGAGGATGGGGTGATGCGGGTTGGAGGACGGGGCTGTAAGGGTTGGGGGATGGGGTGGTGAGGGTTAAGGGACGGGGTGGTGAGGGTTAGGGGACGGGGCGATGAGGGTTAGGAGATGGGGTGGTGAGGGTTAGGGGACAGGACGATGAGGGTGAGGGGACAGGACGGTGAGGGTTAGGGGACAGGGCGATCAGGGTTAGGGGACGGGGCGATCAGGGTCAGGAGATGTGGTTGTGAGGGTTAGTGCACAGGATGGTGAGGGTTAGGGGACAGGACGGTGAGGGTTAGGGTCACGATGAGGGATACGGGACGTGGTGAGGAGTAGGGCACGGGGCAGTGAGGGTTAAGGGATCGGGAGGTGAGGGTTAGGGGATGGGGACAGGGAGGTGAGTGTTAGGGGATGGGACAGTGAGGGTTAGGGGACGGAGCAGTGATGGTTAGGAGACGGGGTGGTGAAGGTCAGGGTCAGGGGACAGGGTGGTGAGGCTTACAGGATGGGGCAGTGAGGGTTAGGGGACGGAGCAGTGATGGTTAGGAGACGGGGTGGTGAAGGTCAGGGTCAGGGGACAGGGGACAGGGTGGTGAAGGTTACGGGGGGGGCGTTGAGGTTAGGGACGGGGCGGTGAGGGTTAGGGGACAGGATGTGAGGGTTAGGATGGGGTGGTGAGGGTCAGGGGGACGGGGTGGTGAGGGTCAAGGGATGGGGACAGGACGGTGAGGGTTAGGGGACGGGGCGGTGAGGGTTAGGGGACGGGGTGGTGAGGGTCAAGGGATGGGGACAGGACGGTGAGGGTTAGGGGACGGGGCAGTGAGGGTTAGGGGACGGGGCGGTGAGGGTTAGGGGATGGGGCGGTGAGGGTTAAGGGACGGGGCAGTGAGGGTTAGGAGACTGGTGAGGGTTGGCGGTGAAGGAGAGGGATTGGCGTGGGGAGGGTTGGATGAAGGTTGGGTGAGGACACTGAGGGCAGTAACCTAACCAGACACCAAGGAAGGCACAACTACTTCCGGCGCTGGACAGAATAATATGTGTGTGTGTGTGTGTGCGTGTGTGTGTGCAAGTGTGTGTGCATGTATGTCTCTGTGTCTCTGTGTCTGGCTGTGTGTGTGTGTCTGTATGTGTGAATGCGTGTGAGCGGGTTACGGCCAGGAGTGGAGAGAAGCACACTCTCAATCATCAACTGGTGAATACGAAACAGGAAATAAGCGAATATTACATTTGAGGCGCTAGAATGGCTTCGCGTTGCTTCGGCTGTTTCCGGAAACTGCTGCCGGAAACTGCTCCAGGCAGCGCAATGCCTGCAGCGGGAGAAGCGCCCACTGACGTCGAGTTAGCGGGCTGCAATGCCGGAGAGAATGGTGGGTTAGAGGAGGAGGGGTTGGGGATCTGGCATCATATTCATCGATTGTCAGATGTGCAACTTAGATGGTTGTTGAGGTTCATAATTAATCATGGTTGGTCGGTTGTTGGAGCTTTACATTCCGCCAACATCTAAGATCATATCAGAACGGGTACCAACTTGTGACACTGCGCACTGATGGTGACTTTATACTGCTGCCCCACTGGGAAATCAGGCCAGCAGCACCATGACACGATATCCCACTCACTCACATTATCCTGACACTCAGCTAACCAGTCGTTGCCCTATCCTATTAATGCTGAGCGCCAAACAAAGAAGCGACAAGTATCAATTTTGTAAGTCATTGGTTTGGATCGACTGGGAATTGAACTACCGATCTCCCACATGGTAGGCATGTGCTCTACCGCATCCAGTCAATTATTAATGTAAACGGCCAGTTTCTTTTATCATAAATAACAATGTTCATTTCTTTCTCCACCATCCCTGAAAAAAAAGGTTAATCATCAAAATAGGTAGTCTCAACGCAAGTGCATTGGTTTTCCAAGAGCTCATGGCAGTTGATGAACAAGAGTTTTTGCTTTATCGGTTTGTTGTGGCTTTACATCCTATCAACATCTAAGGTCATATCGGGACGGGGACCAACTTGTATTAAGTTGTAACAGTACGCACTGGGATGGTGAAGACAGGGCGTCGGTCATATGCCATTTGGTGTGGGTGTGGGTGTGTAGGTAGGTGGGTGTGCGGGTGTGTGGGTGCCTAGGTGTGTGGATGTGGGAGGTGCAGGAGGTATTGAGTTAGTTATTGCCTACTCTGTCAATTCTCCCAATATGAGAACCTTCACTCCCCATCTCTCTCTCCATACACACATACACACATTCAAACATACGCATGCACAGAGGGGTGGTCAGCAGCCAGGTGGTAGTGAGCAGCTCAGCCGGTCATGAGCTGCTCCCCCATTAAGCCTCCATCCGGGTGACATAAAAACAGCGGTCCATAAAGCCTGGGGAGGTGGCGCGTCACCTAGACTTGCCCCGGCCTCACCGCACAGGCCGCCACTTGGCAGCACCGGGGTGTAGAGGGAGGTGGGGGAAGGGGAGGGGGGGGGGGGGGGCAGGGTGAAGAGGAGCATTTGAGGGAGGAGGGAGGAGGGAGGAGGGGAGGAGGGGAATGGGGAGAATAAGGGGAAAGGGGGGGATCAGAGAGAGGAGGGATGGGGAGGGGGGAGGGAGGGGAGGGAAGGGAAGGAAGGGGATGGGAGAAGCTGGAGGAGGGGAGGGGTAAGTTGTGAGGAGGAGGAGGATAGGGTGAGGGGAAGGGAAAGGAGGGGAGGGGGAAGGAGAAGGGTAGGAGAGGGGAGGGGAGGAGAGGGCGGACAATGGAAGGGAGGGGATGGGGGATGAGCAGGGCAGGGGGGCGGAAAAGTGAGTGAGCGAGGGTGAGGGATGGGGAACAGGGGAACAGAGAGGAGAATGAGAAAATAGAGGGAGAGGGAGGGGGCAGGGTGAGAGAGAAATTAGGTGAGGGGAAGAATGAGTGAGGGGGGGAAAGGGAGCAGGGGAGAAAGAGGAGCAGGGGGGGGGGGGGGGGAGACAGGACGAGGGAGAGGAAATGGGATGGAGGAAGGGGTGAAGGCAGGAAGGGAGGGAGAGAAGGAAAGAGGGAGGGGGGAGGGAGAGAGAGAGGGAGGGAGGGAGGGAGGGAGGGAGGGAAGGACAGAGAGAGAGAGAGACAGAGAGAGAGAGAGAGAGAGAGAGAGAGAGAGAGAGAGAGGGAGAGACGGAGGTAGGGAGGCAGGCGGATATACCGACAGACCGACAGACAGTCAGAGATAGGGACTGAGGGTTTGCTTGTTTGTTGGAGTTTAACGTCCGAACAGCATCTGAGGTCATATCAGGATAAGGGCGGGTGCCCATCTCTGTCGTACCTGGAAGGGCAGAGGAGGACGGTGCCTTCACACCAAGTCGCTTGCTTACTGCTCCTTTCGGTACACTCAAATGCCTCGCCCATCCCTGCCATGCTTGCTCGCGCATGCGCTGTACTGAAGGAACTCTGCCCTGAAAATTTGATGGCGACTTTGTGCTGCCTCATTAGGAGGCTGCTGGTACCAAAAGGTCAAGAGTTTGATTCCCGGTCGAGTCAAACCAATGACTTACAAAATTTATACTTGTCGCTTCCTAGCTTGGCGGTCTGCATAATTTGGACTGGGCAAGAACTGCCTAGCTCAGTGTCAGGATAATGTGACTGAGTGGGATATCAGGTCATAGTGCTGGCAGCCTGGTCTCCCTCCCAGTGGGGCAGCACTATACAGTCGCCATGAGTGCACACTGCCATAAGTCGGTACCTGTCCTGATATGACCTTAGATGTTGCCAAGAAGTAAAACTCTAACAACCAACCAATCAATCTTAACAAATTCACTATGGATATTTAAAGTGAAAGCACATCAAATTAAGCTGGACACCACACTCAGGTCACAATATCCTGATAATGAGTAAACCAGCTCCTACTCTATTCTAGTAATCCAGTGGAGAAGGTGGCCTAGTGGCCTAGTGTTACAGTGACACAGCACACACACCCTTTCTCCCATCACACACCCCGCCCCCCCCCCCCCCCATTCCACTGAACCAGATGGAATGAGTTGAGCGTCCGTCTCCTGCTTTGGTAGATTGTGGGATTCGAACCCTGGTCGAGCGAAACCAATGACTTAAAAATTGAGACTTGTTCCTTCCTATCCAGGCGCTCGGCATTAATAGGATAGGGCAAGGACTGGTTTGCTCAGTTTCATGATAATGTGATTGATTGGGATATTGGGTCATGGTGCTGACGGCCTGGTCTCCCAGTGTGGCAGCATTATAAATTCGCCATGAGTGCACACTATGACAAGTTGGTACCCATCATGATATGACCTTAGATGGTTGGTTGGTTGTTGGAGTTCTACGTTCTGGCAACATGATATAACCTTAGATGTTGCCAGGATGTAAAACCCCACCAACCAACCAACCAAGCCCATTACCCCAAAACCCCATTACACCTCTCACGGACTGTATACAAACACACACATTACACACACACACCCACACCCACACCCACACCCAACTCTCCGCAAACAAGTAACTCATCCAAGTGGCGGGCCTAACCTGGTACGAACCCATTTGTTGCCATGACGACGGCGCCTACCCGACCCCGTTGGCAGCGCCCCCTGTGGCGAACTCGGCAGTCGTCGGGCAGTCACCCGCGTATTGATTTGAGGACCAAATCAGACAAGTTGCAACCCACCCACCCTCCCTCCTCCAAGTGTGATTCAGTGGCATGTATATTAGGTTAGGATTTTACGACCTAGCAACAACTTCCGGCACATTCATGGCTAGTATATGTTCATTTGTCAAATTTTCCTGGCGCCGAGCCGACCAGTCCGTAACCATATCCTAGTAATGCCGGGCGGCAGGCTAGGTAGCGACAAGTGCCAATCTTGTAAAGTCGCCTGGTTCAAATCTTAGATACTCTGTGGTGCATTTGGGACACAATAATCCATGAGATTGATATACTATTACTATATTAATGGCATTGTAGGGTTGCCAACATTGAAAAATGAAAAACCTGAAGATTGGCGTAAGGTGATGATGGGAACATCAAATATCGTACACCTTACGGCAAAACCGTAAGGGTTGGCAACCCTGCGGCATAGAGGGTGGTAGAGGTTATTGCACTGAATGCACTATATAACTTAACCATCATGAGTAACCGAGGTTTTCTAGGTCAGTGTATGCCAGCAGTTCGGGGTAAAGCAGCCCCTGTTGTAGAGTCTGTCAATGGAATAACTAATAAGTCTTGCATTTTAAAGTTGCATAGTCCGATGGTTTTGAGTTTGTCATTTTCTGAGATAAATATATTAGGTCGATCGTTATAATCTACCTTAGTTTAGTTTGAAGTAACTTTAATCTTAAATGGCTAACCTTTGAGATATTTGATGTGCAAATGGCTGCCAAGGTGTGGAATGCCCAAACGGTAAAGGAACGACAAATTCCTGACCTAAAAACCAGCGCGACGCCCAATGGAAGGTGACCATGCCAAAAGTAGCCAGATAACACACCACCCAGCTACGTAAAAGCCTATGATATGTAAATAGGAGTAGGCTAGTCTAGTAATAAGAGCTACAACAATAACAAACGTAAGGAGGAGGTGGAGGAAGCGAAGGAGGAGGCAGGAGCAGGAAGAGAAGGAGGACGAGGAAGAAGAGAAAGATGAGGTGGGGGAGGGGACAGGAGGAGCAGGAAGAGGAGAAGCAGGAAAAGGGGGAAAAGGAGGAGGACTAGGAGGAGAAAGAGGTGAAGGTGTTGGGGGGGGGGGAGAAGCGGGAAAAGGAGAAGCAGGAAGGGGAAAAAGGTGGAACAGGAGCAGAAGGGGGAGCAGGAGCAGGAGCACTAGGAGCAGGAGCAGCAGGAAGAAGATAAACAGGCCACACCCACTTTCAATAGAACCTCTAAGATCTGCGTTGGCTGTCTGCGCCGAGCGGTGGTTACCGCCGGGAGTGACGTGACCTGTCGGCCTCTGACGCAGCCCGAACCGGGCGCGTATCGAGCGTGGCGCGCCGGTTTGGCGCGGCGCCCGGTGACCTGGCGCAGCTCCACTTGCCTATATACTACTCACACGCAGCCCGCGCCAGGAGCACCTTTCCCATATACTACTCACACAGATGTCTGCAGCCAGGCAATGGCAATGGCAATGTTTGTTTGGGTTTTATCTTTCTTTGCCTATCGACAGTAGTTTTGTTGTTGTTGTTTTACGTCCTGGAAACATCTAAGGTCATATCAGACCGGGTACCGACTTGTGACAGTGCGCACTCATGGCGACTTTATAGTTCTGCCCCACTGGGAGACCAGGCTGCCAGCACCATGACCTGATATCCCACTCAGTCACATTATCCTGACACTGAGCCAACCAGTCCTTGCCCTATCCTAATAATGCTGAGCGCCAAGCTAGGAAGCGACAAGTATCAATTTTTAAGTCATTGGTTTGACTCGACCATATTCACAGTAGTAAAACGGTTCAAACAAATATGGTTAAACAGGTAGAAAAACCTAGATGTTTGTTTGTTGTTTTACGTCCTAGCAACATCTAAGGTCATATCAGGACGGGTACCGACTTGTGACAGTGCGCACTCATGGCGACTTTTATAGTGCTGTCCCACTGGGCTGGGAAACCAGGCCGGCGGCACCATGACCTGGTATCCCACTCAGTCACATTATCCTGACACTGAGCACACCAGTCCTTGCCCTATCCTAATAATGCTGAGCGCCTGGCTAGGAAGCAACAAGTATCAATTTTAAAGTCATTGGTTTGACTCGACCGGGACTCGAACCCACGACCCCACGATCTACCAGCACGGGAGACGGACGCTCTAACTCAATCGGCCATCCCGTCTAGATTTCATATCAGGACACCAGACTAGACCATCCCATCAGGTGCTTAGACAGACGCTCACAGTTGGTTGATTGTTGGAGTTTTACCTCCTGGCAACATCTAAGGTCATATGAGGACGGGTACCGACTTGTGACACGGCGTACTCACCGCAACTTTTATAGTGGTGCCCCACTGGAAGACCTCGCTGCCGGCACCATGACCCGGTATCCCACACAGTCACATTATCTGGATACCGGCCCTTGTCATATCCTATTAGTACCAAGTGCCAGGCTAGGAAACGACAAGTATCAATTGTGTGCATGCTGCAGTCATCTGCCACCTAAACATTACTGGGGCGGTTTGGTGGTGTAAATACTTACTGAACTAGGCGGCTTAGTGTAATGAATGTCGTTCAGTCAGTGTGGTGCTCTGAGCAAGCGAATCTAATATAAACACATTTGACATTATTAATATGATTACCAGACGCACTTAGTTTGTCAGCCAATCGAGATCCCCCCATTCACTTAGCGTTTAAAAAAAAACGGAAGTTGTCAGTAGCGCTCCAAAATACGAACTAAAATTGTCAGTTAACCTGTTGTCGCTGTGGGAGGCTTTCCATCTGTATCTGACCTTATATAGCTCAGCCATTGGTTGTTGACCTCTGAGCATCACAAAGGCATCTAAACTACAAAGTTCATATTTCCCATAGAAACCCATGGTTTCCCAGATCTAGAGTCCCTGGTGGTGTGATGACTATTAATGGGAGGCGGGGTTTGGGCCATATCAGATTTTGCTTGGATATTAAACTCTAACCAATCAAAACCCTCTCTGCCACCCACCCGCCAGGCAAGTTCTCTACCGCCCCGAAGATCACGCTACCCTTCCAGTTCTCTTGCCACCCTACCGGTTCTCTTGCCACCATACTGGTTCTCTTGCCAGATTGCTGGTTCTCTTGCCACCCTCCTGGTTCTCTGCCAACGCGCTTGTGTCCTTGCTAACCAATTAATTATCACAACCCAATGTGAAAGAAACAAAAATCCCAAACCAAATTTGGCTGTAGGGAAGCCGTGTTTTTATTTTACTTTGCGCTTTAACTATGGATTGGTAGGCTACCATTATTATGGTATGGTATGGGCTTAAATATACGTGCAGGAACCTTGAGTGCTCCGCCTGTAAGCAGAGCGGACACCAGATAAGCTGAGAGTGGATGGGGCATGCGCGAATTAGCATTCTTATTAGATTGAGTACAGTGGAACGCCAGCCTATGGTCAGCTTACATGTGTCCTTTATGGAGCTACCTGATGAGAGCCAAATTGTAGTTTTCCCCTCAATAGGTGGCGCCACCAAGATCACCATGCTAACTAAGCATGCAGTACGAGAGATATTCTTTCTTCCCATACTTTTATTATCATTATCATCTTGATACCGCAATTGCTTATGAAATATGGGCGAGTTTTAGATACACTACTCTCCAGATGTCAAAGTTCCAAATTGGTAATTTGAGTAGAGTTGGGCGACTGTTCCACTCGCACTCATAGGATTTATAGGCACCGCCTGCTGGAATCATCTACTGACCAGACAAAAGTTAATGAATCATTTTTATTTGTAAACCAAGCACAGAAAACTAAAACATATTTCAAATTGTCATTACTTTCCTGAACTTCATTTTAAAAACGATCAATTTAGGTACTTTGTAGGTTTGTAAGGATCAAAACGAACCCAGAGTTATAGTGTCAATTGCTCGCTTTCCCAATAAGAGCGTTGTTTATTTGTTTGGGTTTAATGTCCTAGCAACATCTAAGGTCATATAAGGACGAGGGCAATAAGAAAGCAAGCACTATAAAGTCACTATGGGTGTACAATCACACGTCGGTATACATCCTGATACAGGGGTCCCAGTGACAAGAATAAAAAATCCCTGAAAAACTAGGGGATCCTGGGCCATGCCCTTAGAAAATCTTTTCAACCTACAATTAAAATGGTGCAATCTGGCATCTACTTGGACATATTTTGGCCTTGAAATTCCAGCTGTTTTAAAATTTCGGGACTAACAAATAATTAAAAGTAACATTCTCTCTCACTCATTCACTGTCAATGAACTATAACATCAACAAAATGAAGATAATTTAAATTGAAATTATCCACAGTCCAATGCTCTTGGATTGTTTTTTTCCCGCAGACAGTATTTTCTCTCTAGCTGATTTGGAAACTCAGTTTTTGCTGAGATCAGCGATTTCGCTGAGAAATGGGATTCCTGCTGATATGAGTTGAGTTGTTGCTAAGACATAAACCCCAGCATATAAACAAAATGACACTATCTAACAATATCTTCCCTACAGTAGCTCACTTTGACTGTCCGCTATGCTCTTACCCCATTACTCGGGTCGTCGGTTAGGCAAGGTTTGACTGTAATTTGAATCGACAGCAGGTTTGGGACTGAGGCGTGGTGGTGGTGGTGGTTGGTGGTGGTTGGTGGTGGTGGCGGTGAGTGGTGGGTGGTGGGTGGTGGATGGCCCTTGTTATCACTGTGCATCACTCTGCGACAGGCAGTAGGGACAGCACATAAATCAATAGGCAAACATCACGCGCAGCCGCAGTACCACCCCCTCCATTAACCCTCTCTGCCACCCGCCGGGCTAGTTCTCTACCGCCCCGAAGGTCACACTACCCTGCCAGTTCTATTGCCACCCTACCGGTTCTCTTGCCACATTGCTGGTTCTCTTGCCACCCTCCTGGTTCTCTGCCACCCCGCTGGTGTCCTTGCCAACCTCCTGGTTCTCTTGCCACCCTGCTGGTTTTCTTGCCACATTGCTGCTTCTCTTGCCACCCCACTAGTTATCTGCCATCCCGCTGGTTTCTTTGCCACCCCGCTGGTTTCCTTGCCAAGCTGCGTGTTCTCTTGCCAAACTGCTGGTTCTCTTGCCACACTGCTGGTTCTCATCACCATTGCTGGTTCTCTTGCCACCCTGCTGGTTCGTTTGTTTGTTTGTTGTTTTACATCCTAGCAACATCTAAGGTCATATCAGGATGGGGGTTCTCTTTCCACGATGCTGGTTCCCTTGCCACCCTGCTGGTTCTCTGCCACCCTGCTGGTTCTCTTGCCACCCTGCTGGTTCTCTTGCCACCCTGCTGGTTCTCTGCCACCCTGCTGGTTCTCTTGCCACCCTGCTGGTTCTCTGCCACCCCGCTGGTTCTCTTACCACCCTGCTGGTTCTCTGCCACCCTGCTGGTTCTCTGCCACCCTGCTGGTTCTCTTGCCACCCTGCTGGTTCTCTGCCACCCTGCTGGTTCTCTGCCACCCTGCTGGTTCTCTGCCACCCTGCTGGTTCTCTTGCCACCCTGCTGGTTCTCTGCCACCCTGCTGGTTCTCTTGCCACCCTGCTGGTTCTCTGCCACCCTGCTGGTTCTCTGCCACCCTGCTGGTTCTCTGCCACCCTGCTGGTTCTCTGCCCCCTGCTGGTTCTCTGCCACCCTGCTGGTTCTCTTGCCACCCCGCTGGTTCTCTGCCACCCTGCTGGTTCTCTGCCACCCTGCTGGTTCTCTTGCTACCCTGCTGGTTTTCTGCCACCCCGCTGGTTCTCTTGCCACCCTGCTGGTTCTCTGCCACCCTGCTGGTTCTCTGTCACCCTGCTGGTTCTCTGCCACCCTGCTGGTTCTCTGCCACCCTGCTGGTTCTCTTGCTACCCTGCTGGTTCTCTGCCACCCTGCTGGTTCATTTGTCAACCTGTGGGTTCCCTTGCCACCCTGTAAGGGCCCCTAAAGGGCACAGCGTCGAAAACGCCCTTACCCCATTCAGCTCACCACTGTAACGGCGCTGGCTATTAGTTCCCCTAAACCCCGCAAGGGGCGGCAATAATTTGTAAGGGGTTGGTGGGCGGTGGGGGATTAAAAGCCGTCGAATTAATGGGAATTTGTTGGGGGAAGTAGGAGGGGGGGGGGGGGTGGGGGGGGAAGACAATTTCAGCCCTTTTAGGTAAATACTTGTAAAGTGCGCGAATTTAGATAAATGGTCACATCAGGATTAGAGCTAGTTGAAATTTGGAACTTCTGCTTATTGAGGTTTTATGTCCTAGCAACATTTTAGGCACATCAGAACATGCACCGACTTGTGATAGTGCGCACAAACGGCTACTTCATAGTGTCGCCATATTGGGGAATGGGACAATCCGCCACTACAACTACGCAGTTACGTCCCTGCCTTCTCATACATTGCTCCCATCCATCCTAATTCCCATTTACAGTATGCGCCTCCATGCTCTCCACTCTCGCGCCCTACGAAAGAAACGTTGTAACTACGAGCCATTTTATTGAACAAATGAGCGCCCAGTCGCCACCCCACCCCACATTCCCAACATCTCTCCTCTCCAAGCCACCCCACTCCCACATTACCCACCTACATAGTCGCCTACCTCACATCCCCACTCTCACTCCACACAACCCACCCCACCCCACATACCCAACCCTCTCCTCTCCACTTCCAGCCTACAGAACCCCCACTCCCAGATAACCCACGCACATAGTCGCCTACCTCACATCCCCACTCTCACTCCACACAACCCACCCCACCCCACATACCCAACCCTCTCCTCTCCACTTCCAGCCTACAGAACCCCCACTCCCAGATAACCCACCCATACAGTCGCCTACCTCACATTCCCACTCCACACAACCCACCCCACCCCACATACCCAACCCTCTCCTCTCCACTTCCAGCCTACATAACCCCCACTCTACATAACTACATAACCCCCACTCCCACATAACCCACAGATAGTCGCCTACCTCACATCTCCACTCCCACTCCACACAACCCACCCCACCCCACATAGCTCAACTCATATCCCACATAACCATACCCCCCCAACCCCTCCTCACATATCCCCCCTGCCCTCCAGTCACAGCAGCACACTCAGATAGTTCTAAGAAATTACAAATTAATTAATTAAATAAGAACGAATGAAAGAAAGAAGGAATGAAAGAATGAAAGAAAAATAAAGATACACATAATAAAAACAGAGAAATAAAGAAAGACAGATAAATAAAGAAATAAAGATATAGAGAAAAAAGAAATAGAGAGAAAGAAAGAAAGAAAGAAAGAAAGAAAGAAAGAAAGAAAAAGAAAGTCAGAAAGAAAGAAAAATAAAGTAAGAAAGAAAAAGAAAGTTAGTTAGTTAGTTGACATCTGTCTGGTGAGCAATGCCCTGACGTGTCAACTAGAGAGCTGAAAGCGCTTGTTTCACCCATTATCGCTCAGGTTGCCAGCCTCCAACGGCGCGTGAAACCCCGGGATGTGGGCACGGAGGCTTGACGGCCATAAAACCAAATGTAATTTAGGCGTCTGGATCTCGTCAGCGATGGCAGACAGCCTTTGTTTACTTCTTTTTTAGCCTAGCTTTTTCTTCTTTAAAGAAATTCCAAAAAAAATCAATGGCCTCCTATGCCATGGAAGCCTCTGATCTGTTGGAACCAAATAACTATGACAGGGAATGGAGGGAGGCGGGTTTATATATGAGCCTGTCTCAAAAGGTGATCACTCTTTTTTTTTTGTCCATTGTAATGATTGACACAAAACAGGACAGACGGTTACACTGAAAACACAAGGACATTTGCTTCAAATCAATATGTATTCTATTGGGATTATGAAACGCCATGTAAAAAACAAATCAGTTTATCCTGAGCAAATGCATAAGCAGTATGTTCATCATTACAATGTACACAGTTTTGTCCCATATTGCTTAGCACCTTTTGAGACAGTCTCATATTTATGTCCCATTTAAACTATTACATATACAAATTGGTTCGCTCAGGGACAGAATAAATTGGGCATTTATATCCTAGAACCATTCACGGTCATAAAAAGACGAAAACCGACTTGTGGTATCCAATTTTCAAAACCAAAACACTTATTTACCTTTGATCCCACATTCTCAAATTAGATACTTTTGCAGTTAGTAAGCAGTTGTTGCTTCATAAATTACAAGGAACGCCAAGTTAATTTAACACTACTTTGTAAAGTCGTCTTCTGGCAGCTGTAGTTGTGTACGCAGGCTAATAGGAAATCAATACAGGCAAGTATAAGAAAGGAAGAGTATAGAGTGAAAGTAAAGTAAGTGAGAGCTTGTACCCTCAGGTTTATTATTATAAAGTGGTTTCTGGACCTGACATGACATACCACCTGACCATGCTCTCCAATGAACAGTAAGCATTTCTAGGTCCACCAATCAACAGTAATCAGTCCTGTGTCACCATGGCTACTGTGATCTACCCACCACCACCCTGCCTTGTGGCTACTTTGGCCTCACCTGCCCTGTTGTGTATGCGTGTGTGGTGATCCGTGACTAACAGTTGAGGAGGGGGGGGGAGGGGGTTGTGAGTAGAGCTCTTGAGCTCCATCCACACTAACAGTAGTGCCCCTCTCACACTATCTATAGAATACACAATGACTATTTAATAGAAGTAAAGGATCACCAGCACTACAGAATTGCATTCATGCACCTGGCCCTATACATCATTTACCTTTATAGACCATTTGTAATCCCTTATAGACCAGTTCACATTCCCCACCAATGTGTTTATCAGAATATTTTACAACTTGTTAGTGATGAAGCCTATGGTGTCCAATGTTTTGATTTTGATGTGCAGGCTAAAATAGCTCATTCATGTTTTTATTTCAATTATATATAAAGTTAGTCATATATAGTAAAAGTTACTTCAAACTAAGATATGGTAGATTATAAAGATTAATCTAATTAATATATCTAACAAATAAGGCGGGAAATTCAAAAGCACTGGGGTATCAGATTTTAACATTCCTTCTATGCAGCATTACGACAATTAGACCAGTACCTGAATTTAAAGTTGCATAGTCCGATGGTTTTGAATTTTGGTATTTTTTCTGAGGTAAATACATTAGATCAATCACTAGTATATACTTTATATTAGTTCAAAGTTACTTTTATTTTAAATGGTAAACTTTTGAGATATTTTGAGTGCAAACATGGAAAATTAGTTTTGGCAAGCTTGCCAAAACTCTGACACCATAGACTTCTGCAGTAACAGGTTTTGTTAAATTGACTCAGCATTGCCTTCTACGCAGAAACAAATGCTTAATATGTGCATCAGAATCTAAGTTAGATATGTAAAATCAAATCTAGATAATTGGTTTGGTTTTGAAAATTTTATAATTCATCGGACTATGCAGCTTTAACGTGGAGGATAAAATCTAGATATGCATCTTAGTTTCGGAAATAGCATACTTTCATCGGACTATGCAACTTTAAAAGAAGAAATATTAACAGAAACCATAAACAGCACGCAACATAGCTGGATACGCACTGGTTGGTTGTTGGAGTTTTACATCCTGGCAACATCTAGGGTCATATCATGATGGGTACGACTTGTGACAGTGCACACTCATGGCGACTTTCTAGTGCTGGTGTTCTGGTCTCCCAGTCAGTCACCATGAGTGCGCACCATGACCTGATATCCCACTCAGTAACATTATCCTGACATTGAGCCAACCAGTCATTTCCCTATCCTCAAAATGCAGAGCGCCTGGCTAGGAAGCGACAAGTATCACTTTTTTAGTCCTTGGTTCGACTCGATCAGGGTTCGAACCCGTGAGTTTGAATGCTACGATCTACCAATCAGATGCTCAACTCGTTCGGCCATCCCGTCTGGTCCTGAACGCACTGAAAATCAAACCCAAGCTGCTTAAGTTACATGTGTGCTCAAAGCGACAAGATACCAAATCATGTAGGATTGATCTAACTTCTAACGCTCTGAAGGTTCACATCTGAACGGTAAATATGGCGGAAGTCAAAGCAGCAGGTGCATTCAATTAAATGCAAAAAAAATGCAGCCATGTTGGCGTGGGGTGCGGAGCGTCGTCTGTTGGGACAACTGCGGTTAGAGTAGAACGAGGCGGGGGGGGACGGCTGTAGGAGGGGAGTTGTGTGCAGGAAAGAGGGACGGGGAGGGGTGGGAGGAGGAGAGGAGGAGGAGAGGAGAGGAGGAGAGGAGCGGGAGGAGATGGGAAGGATGGGGAGGGGAGGGGAGAGGAGCGGGGGGAGATGGGTAGAAGGGGTGAGGAGGAGGAAGAAGAGGAGCAAGGTGGAGGGGGGGGGGAGACAGGTAGGAGAAGGAAGAGGAGAAGGAGGAAGAGGAGGAGGAGGAGAAGGGGGGGAAAGGGGTGAGAAGGAGGAGGAAAGGGATATAAGGTGGGGGGAGGAGGAGGAGGAGGAGGAGGGAGTCTCTGAAGGCTATATGAACTCACATTAATAAAGCTCTCAACTGGAAACTAGTGAACTGCTGCGGTAGGAGACATTTGATACTGGCAGGGATGTCAGCAGGCAGCCTAGGGTAATGTTAGGTAGTACCGGTGTAGCAGGAAATCGCAAACCCCTGAAAATTGCACACCCCGGGGTTTGCGATTTCATAGGAAATCACAAACCCCTGCTGGAGATCGCAAACCCCCCATGCTTTGTAGCATTTTGTAATATTCAATTAACAATAACACACAAGTAAATAATGGTTCATTGAGATATTTGGTGCATGCATAATAAGAATTTGGAATATTAAAATGTTTCTATTTACTGAGTGCAGTGACTGAAGTTGGAACTAAAAAGCCCAATTTTGATAAGGACATTGTTTACATTGCCGATCCTGAAACTGAGTGATAATACCAGGATATATGGCATGGGGGTTTGCGATTTCCTAGGAAATTACAAGTGGGGGTTTGCGATTTACAGGGTTTGCGATTTCCTGCTACACCAGCAGTTTTGACGTCATGCAAGTCACATTCGCCTAGATGGCTATACGTCATGTGGGGAGTGGGGTGATTCAGCCGCGCATGCGTGATCCCGGATAAATCACCAGACTCCCCGCGAAACCCAGATACTGGTTCACGAACCCCGCTAACAGGTCTGTCATCGACCGCCATCTTGGAAAGCATTTCAGCTGGCTAGGGTTCTCACTCTTTTCAGGCTTCTCTTTTAATGACTTTTTAACGACTTTTATTCTATTTCAGCGTGCAATAACTCCAGGTTTTGACTTGAGTATGCTCCACTAGTCCTATTGCCCATCAGGTGGGGGGGGAGATTCCAATGTAATCGTTGGAGGAGAGCCAAGGTTGGCCCAAAATTATTGTGTGTCTGCAGTAACCCTGAGAAATTATTTCAAAATGACACCAAATGTTACCCTTCAAAGAACATATGAAATGTTGGGATATAAACTTCTTTAGGTTTTTTTGTACAAAATAAAAATCAATTTTTAGAAACAAGACAAACATTTTGAAAACATTGTTTCTGATATATTGACATCCATAATTGTTAATAACTTATAATATTTTTTGTATAATTGTAGGACTTTTCAGTACTTAATTTTTGCATTTTCAAAATTTGTACTTTTTAGATTATCTATGACAAGTACAAACCCTGCTGGTACTGTAATGATTTCCCCCCAAATAAACATTTTCCATACAGCATGCACAGTTAGCTCCTGCCCACGACATCGGCCATCATAGGATGGGTTGGTGGTGGAAGCCCTCTATGAGACCTTTTCCACAAAGCATAATTGCACATTGATCTGCTACCATGCTTTAAATATCTGAAAACCTAAACCTCTGAAGAACAGCATAAAAAAAATCAACCTAATAATAATATATTTATCAAATAAATATGGCGAGGACTCAAAACTTTAATTAGAAAATACACCAACAACAAAAACCAGACGGGATGGCCGATTGAGTTAGAGCGTCCGTCTCCCGTGTTGGTAGATCATGGGATCGTGGGTTCGAATCCTGGTCGAGTCAAACCAATGACTTAAAAATTGATACTTGTCGCTTCCTAGCCAGGCGCTCGGCGTTATTAGGACAGGGCAAGGACTGGTGTTCTCAGTGTCAGGATAATATGACTGAGTGGGATATCAAGTCATGGTGCCGGCAGCCTGATTTCCCAGTGGGTCAGCACTATAAAGTCACCATGAGTGCGTACTGTCACAAGTCAGTACCCGTCCTGATATGACCTTAGATGTTGCTAGGACATAAAACAACAACAAACAAACAAAATCCTATCGAAAACAGCATTGAAAGTCCATGAAATAATAGCCTTGAATTCCATATCTTCACATGTGTATGGATGGACCCTGCGAGTGGTTTGGTGGTGGAAATCCTCTATAACTATACAACCTTTACTGCAAAGCATGCAATATGCATAATGACCTTAAACCACACCATTTGTTCTTGCCACTGTTATCCAGGTTTGGTGGTGGAAATCCTTTATAAGACATTCTTCCTCAGAGTATGATGTACAGTGAGGCGCCACCTACATTAGTTGTTGCTACTGACGCTAGAGGGCGGGTTTGTGGTGGTAATCCTTTATAAGACATTCTTCCGCAGATCATGCTGTACAGTGAGCTGCTACCTACAACATTAGTTGTTGCTGCTGCCGCTAGAGGGCGGGTTGGTGGTGGTAATCTCTATTGAACACCAGTCATCATACACGGCAGCCATATCCTGCAGCAGAGAAGTCCACAGTGTAGCGGGGTTGCTGAATTGGAAATATTAAAGCTGCGTAGTCCAATGAAAACATCAAATTTTCAAAACCAAAACAATTATCTAGATTTGATCATACATATCTGACTTAGATATTGGTGACCTTATTAAATATGTGTCGCCACATAGAAGGGAATACTAAGTCAATTTACTCTACTGCCGCTAGAGGCGCGGGCGGGTTGGTGGTGGTAATCTCTATTGAGCACCAGTCATCATACACCACAGCCATATCCTGCAGCAGAGAAGCCCACAGTATAGCGGGTTGATGAATTGGAAATATTAAAGCTGCGTAGCCCAATGAAAACATCAAATTTTCAAAACCAAAACAATTATCTAGATTTGATCCTACATATCTGACTTAGATACTGGTAACCTTATTAAACATGTGTCGACACATAGAAGGGAATACTAAGTCAATTTTATAGAACCTATTACTGCAGAAGCATATGGTGAGAGTTTTGGTGCTCTTGCCAACATTAATTTTTCATTTTTGCATGTTTGCATTTAAAATATCTCAAAAGTTAGCCTTTTAAAATCTGCTACTGAAATGCAGGCAATCAAATACCTTATCAGCAGCTACTGTGTGGTAAGATAACGCCAACACTACAACTGGCCAGCATTGAAAACAAGCCTGGGTACCCGGGCGTATATGCTATGGACAGTATAAATACAGCCTCAATAAAAAAATTAATAAAATAAAAGTTACTTCAACCTAAAGTAAGATAGACTATAACGATCAGCCTAATATATTTTTCTCAGAGAATGGCAGAAACTCAAAATCATCGGACTATGTAACTTTAATTAAATGCCTAAATAGTGTGGATAAGATAAGACATGCTGTATGGCAATATCCATTACAATGCATGGTGGCCTCTCCGGTTCAATAAAACTAATATCAGATTGACCCGTGTGATATCACTTTTTCGGTCTTGTGGTTATTTGTTACCTTTCAATTTCTATTACTTGAAATGGTTAAATCTTGAAAGATAAAGTCACTTTAAGTTTAATGTTTTGTCGTCCTAATATATATGCCTCTGGATTTTTTGAATTTTTGAATTTTTTTTATGGTGTATATTAGTTGTTTAAGCAGGAGAAATTTCAGTCACAGGCGACTGGTCTTCCTCATTCCACTGCTCCTTGCCCTATCCTAATAATGCCGAGCGCCCCGCTAGGAAGCGACAAGTCTGGTTTTTCGATAGGAAGTGGCAGTGGTTAAGAACTAATTTGTAGACCTGTAACAGTTCAGTGTGCATGATCTGTCGGGAAAGGTCTATTCGACGGGCTGCACAGCTCCGTCCCAGTACAACAGTCTGGTCTGGCCTGGCCTGGCCTGGCCTGGCCTGGCCTGGTCATGCAGCTTCACGGGGTCATACGCTAACCGCCCCGACAGTAGTTCCACCCAGCGGGCGTGGCGTGCACCATCCACTCAAAACTTTGTGGGGAGTCACATTCCACAGCCAGAACGAGCACCCCCCAACTAAACAACCACAGCCACAGCCACAGCCACAATAACAAAAACACAACAAAAGACACAAAAATTAACCAATGAACAAAACCGCAAGCATGCACACACTCGTGCCACCTATTGTCACTCCCTTGCAATCTTCAATGTGTCTGAAAATCATCTCTGTGTACAGGTTAAATAGACATGGTGACAATACACACCCCTGTCGAACTCCTCGTTTAATCATAACTTCATCCGATAGGCCCTGCTCCATTTTTATAAATGCACGTTGTGTCCAGTATAAGTTCATCGGAGTATGCAGCTTAAATATAAGCTTTGTAGATTCCCACAATAAATTTACTCGATGGCAGGTAAATATCAAATGAACATGTAAATGTAAATAAAATTGGTTGGTTGTTGCAGTTTTATGTCCTAACACTATCTAAGGTCATATCAGGATGGGTAGCGACTTGTGACAGTGCACGCTCATGTCATGGTGATTTTTTAGTGCTGCCCCACTGGGAGATCAGGAAACAGCACCATGACCCGATATCCCACTCAGTCACATTATCCTGACACTGAGCCAACTAGTCCTTGCCCCATCCTAATAATGTTGAGCGCCTGGCCAGGAAGTGACAAGTATCAATTTTTAAGTCATTGGTTTGACTCGACCAGGGTTCAAATCCCATGATCAACCAAAGCGGGAGACAGACGCTCAACTCATTCAGCCATCCTGTCTGTGTGTAAATAAAAGTGAGGCATTCTAATTTAAATGACTTGAAAAGAATCATAAACGAATTTTAAATTTTGCTTTTTTAAATTACTTTGAAATGACCTCGTCCCAATCTCAACATGTTGGTGGCGAAATTTATTGTGGGAATCTACAAAGCTTATATTTAAGCTGCATACTCCGATGAACTTATACTGGACACAACGTGCATTTATAAAAATGGAGCAGGGCCTATCGGATGAAGTTATGATTAAACGAGGAGTTCGACAGGGGTGTGTATTGTCACCATGTCTATTTAACCTGTACACAGAGATGATTTTCAGACACATTGAAGATTGCAAGGGAGTGACAATAGGTGGCATGAACGTCAACAATCTTAGATATGCCGATGACAGTGTAATACTAGCAGACAGTGAGAAAAACCTACAAGATATAGTGAATAGAATCAATAAAGCTGGAATACTATTCAACATGAAGATGAATGCCAGGAAGACCAAAACAATGGTTATAAGTAAAAAGACAGATAAACCAAATGTCAATATAACCATAGATGGCACAAACATAGAACAAGTATCCGAATTCATATATCTCGGACAAAAGATTACAAATGATGGGAGATGTGAGGAAGAAATTAAAAGAAGGATAACAATAGCCCGAACAACATTCTCCAAAATGTATAGAGTGTTAACATCAAGTAAGATATTAATACAAACAAGGAAGCGTATTCTTCAGTGTTATGTGTGGTCTACTCTAATGTATGGGGCAGAGACATGGACAATCTCTAAGAAAATGTACAAACGTTTAGCAGCATTTGAGATGTGGACTTATCGAAGGATGATGAAAATATCATGGACAAAGAAGATCACCAACAAAGAAGTTCTCAGAAAAATTAAAAATAAGAAAAGCTTGTTTGCCACTATACAGACAAAGAAACTTATTTATTTTGGCCACATCATTCGTCAGAGTTCAATATACCGTACATTGTTGGAAGGGAAGGTGAATGGCAGCAGAGGGAGAGGGAGACCAAGAACATCATGGTTTACAAATATTTCACAGTGGACAGGCTTGAATTATTCACAGTCTATCAGAACAGCACAACATCGGGACAAGTGGAGAACCATTGCATCCAACCCTCGACTAGAGGATGGAACTATTGATTGATTGATTGATACTCCGATGAAATATCAAATTTTCAAAACCAAACCAATTACCTAACCTGATATGACCTTAGATGTTGCTAAGATGTAAAACTCCAACAACCAACCAACCATCACGCTCAGCATACCCCCCACCCCATCCCACCCACCGGGCAGAACTTCTTCTCCCTGCATCTCACACCATGTGTGCCTCCACCCACCCACCAACCCACACACCCACACACACGGACAGAGTCTACTTCCGCAAACCGGATATAACAGGCACACTAATTTCCCGTCGTTCCTTCCGGCCCGGAAGTCAGCAATGGTTGCTCACAAAAAGCATAAACACATCTGTAACGACTGTTCGCCAGTGGGCAACACACTGATATTTGCAGTGTGTAAGTACAGGAACTGGAAAATGTCAGTACCGGCATTGCAATGTTATGTCAGGAAGAAATGCATGCACATTGTTAAAAACCCGTCTTAAACTTTAAACCGGGTACCCTTTCAAACTGCGACACCGGATTCTCCTCCCATTATCGCCCATCATAATTTGACGCCAGACGACATTCGAGGTGCAAATCTTCAAGCACAGGTTTCGTCAGCGGGCTTCCACTGTGAGTGTGCTTGGAGAGTTGGGCGTGTGAATGGAGCGCCTGTCTGACATGGGCGGTAGGTAATTTGGGGTATATGACGTATGTTGGTTGTTGGGAGTTTTACATCCTGGCAACATCTATGGTCATATCAAGACGGATACCGACTTATGACGTATGAAAGGCATTTATTTCCTCAGTCGTAAATGTAAAAACGGGTATTTACCAGCTTCTTTCTTTTCATTTTTTGTCGTTGTAAATATGTTTATTCTGCTGAATAAGTTCTTCTGTCAGCTCCCGTGCACTAGTCTTCAGGCATTTTCAATTCGCGATTATTTACACATAAATGGTATATTGAGTAAGGTATATAAGGTGAGCTAACAATAGCTGTTGAATACACAATTTGCAGCGTATAGCACAGTGGACTGTGGATAGTTACATACAAGTTTTAACAGCAATATGGCAACAGTAGTTTTGTATGACTACATCAATATTTCATGGATTGATGTGGGTATTTTAATGGTATTCAGAATGCAAGCCGAAATTTATTTTTGTAAGTTATTATTTAAATTTGTTTTTATATACCAAACTCTCTTGACATCATTACTGTTCTCACTACCCCCTCCCCCTCCCTACCCCCTCCCTACCTCCCTCCCCCCTCCCCCACCTCATACCAAACTCTCATGACAACATTTTCTGAGTGATCCTGACCCCCTCATACCAAACTCCCATGACATTATTCTTCTGAGTAACCACAGTGATAGAAATATGTAAAAAAAGATTTAATTTGTCCCCAGGACAAGTCTGGTGTGATTTTTAGTTGTCCATTTGAATTTCCACTTTCCCCCATTTGGTATCTGCATATATGTAACGGAAAGCGAACAAAATGGTTAAATGCATATCTTTTCAGCCCGAAATTGTCACTTGTCCAACGGAAAAGCTCAAGCTATATTCTGCGTGTCTGTGCCTACTCTCACTTAGCTCGGTAAAGCAGTCAAGCCTTATTTCGAACGCTCAAAAGTCCCCCAAAACTCCCTTTACACACCACCCTACTCAGTACCCAACCCGTATAAAAATAACTCCCATGATATAATTACTGTTCTAAGTGTCCCTCTCGAACATGACATCATTATTTTTCTAAGTGCTCCCTCCCCACTAACTTCCATGGCATCATTACTAACTTGTATGTTTCCGCTCTCCAACCTCCTGCACATCGTTACTCTTCAGAGTGCCCCCCCCCCCCTCACTCACACACCCATACTCACACACCTACACACACCTACACACACTCACACAAAAACACACACCCACACTCACACATACACACGCACTCACACAAAAACACACACACACACACTCACTCACACACACACTCACACACACTCTCACACAAAAACACACTCACTAACACACACTCACACACACACTCACACAGAAACACACACACTCACACAGAAACACACACTCACACAAAAATACTCACTAACACACACTCATACACACACTCACACAAAAACACACACACTCATATACACACACACTCAAACACTCACTAACACACTCATACAAAAAGACACACACACTCACACACTCACACACACACGCACAACACACACACTCACTCACACACGCACACTCACACAAAAAACACACACACACACTCACAAAAACACACACTCACACTCACTCACACACACTCACACACACACACTCACTCACACACATACTCACACAAAAACACACTCACACACACTCACTCACACAAAAACACACACACAGACACACTCACACACTGCAAAGCCTCATTGACTTCCCAACGGTTCTGCGTGTCTGCTGAAATCATTAACACAGTGCTCAAGAGAAGGCTTAAACTGTCATCACAGAATTCTTCCAACACCGCCTTCCCTCTCTGCCTGGATTTACTTGTAAGTCCGCCCTTATAACGCAGCCATTAATTACCTTCAAGCCGGTAAGTCACCTTTGGTGTTCCCACCCACCCATAACAGCTCTCCAAGCTACACACCAGACGTGGTGGCCGAATGGGGGACATGTTGCGTAGTTCATTTTCTGACACTTGGTGGCGCGTAGGTACTAGTGGGCCTACATGGTCATTGACAATGCTTTGAGTTTGCCAGTACGCGCAGTGCAACACGTATATTTTATTCAAAATTAATAGAAATACAGAAGCCTAACCATATAAATTTAATATAATTTATTCGTTGAATATGTTTTCTATATGTGTACCAAGCGGTTTGTCTCTAGGTGGTGTGGTTTTAGAGATATTTGACTTCTTCTGTAGGAAGATTGCTCACGGCCATTGACAATGCATTGAGTTTGCCGGGACGCGCAGTGCAAAACGTATATTTAATTCAAAATTAATAGAAATGCAGAACCCTAACCGTATAAATTTAATATAATCTATTCATTTAATATGTTTTCTATATGTGTATCAAGCGGTTTGTCTCTAGGTGGTGTGGTTTTAGAGATATTTGACTTCTTCTGTATGAAGATTGCTCATAGTCATTGGGTTTGCAGTGTGACAGTGTGCCGAATAGGCCCACTCGTTCAGTGGCGACGCGAACGGCAGGTCCCCCCATTGGTGGAGCACATGCCTACTGTGTGGAAGGCTGGGAGTTCAATTCCCGGTCTAGCCAAACCAATGACTTACAAAATTGATACTTGTCGCTTCCTAGCCAGGCGCTTGGCGTTAATAGGATAGGACAATGACTGGTTGGGTCAGTGTCAGGATAACGTGACTGAGTGGGATATCAGGTAATAGTGCTGGCAGGCTTGGTCTCCCAGTCAGGCAGCATTATAAAACCGCCATAAGTGTGCACTGTCACAAGTCAGTACCCATCCTGATATAACCTTAGATGTTGCCAGGATGTAACTCCAACGACCAACCAACCAATCTCCAAGCGACAACACATATTGCCATTCATGTATTTACTCATCGTTTGTCTTCGGGTAGCTAGGGGAGGGTTAATTTCACAAAACCCCGACATTCGATCACCTCCCCACTTCCATGGGTGTGACCACAGCAGACTTCAGGTTCAATCCTTTTTCAAAGATCAGCGGAGAGTAACTTGTAAAATTTGATTTGTTTGTTTCTTGGGTATTTACACCCTGGAAACATCTAAAGTCATATCAGGATGGATACCGACTTGAGACAGTGCCCACTCATGACAACTCACTTTATAGTGCTGCCCCACTAGAAGAACAGGCTGCCGGCACCATTACCCCGATTTACCACTGCCACATTAACCTGATCCTGAGCCAACCAATCCTTGCCCTGCCCTATCCTAGTAATACAGAGTGTCAGGCTGGGTAGCGAAAAGCATCAATTCTGTAAGACATTGGTTTGATTGTTTGTTATTGTTTTACGTCCTAGCAACATCTAAGGTCATATCAGGATTGGTTTGACTCGACAGGGTTTTGAACTCCTGACCTTCCACATGGAAAACCTGTGTTCTTACTGATTTAAATAGGAAGGCATGTAGCGTAAATTCACTCGGCTTTGAAACTAAAAATAAACCACCAAACAATGTGGGCATTAACATCTAACACCTGATGTGACATAAGGTACACTTTTAATTGGACACACCCAAACTTCCAACTGCGTGTTGATCTTTAACAAAGTTCAGAACACAAATCTCGCTTCACCGGCATTCAGAAACCTGGAAAGCCTAGAAACTAGAAATGGTGGCTAATCATTTATTTATCTTCCAGCGCAAAAATACTCCCTGCTGAGACAGTAGCTTTTCTGAAGCCATTGTACTGCTTGTCACAAGCCGAGCGATATTAGGGGAGGGGATCCCACATTATCGCCCACTCCCTGCCAGCGTGATACCGTCACGCCAGCGCCCCCTTCCATCAGACACAGACACCACCACGTGCTAATCTCCCACAAATGACGTGCGGCAAGCCTTTCATCCAATCAGAACGCCCGCCGGCGTCACGTGGGTCTGACATCCACCAATCAGCGAGCAGGAGTGCATTAACTGCATGTTGACGTTGCGTCACTCCTTTGGTTCGATGGGCTGAATGCCTGGAGGGCCTCATGCTTTTAGCCGTTGCATGACGATGTTGTTGGAGTTTTACATCCTGGCAACATCTAAGGTCATATCAGCATGATGATGTAGGGTGGTGTCTTTCCCTTACCCAGCAATCATGGCGTCTCTATTTCTAGGAGACTGGAAGCAGAAGCTGAGCGCGCATCCTGTCATGGCATCTCATATTGAACGTGCGACTGATGTTCTAAGAGATTGTCGTTTCTCGCCTCTCAATACACGCAAACTCTCAACACGCCCTTTATAGAGGGAGTGCACGTGACGTCATTACTTAGCAATCAACGGTCTGCCATATTGGATTACGAACACCCTCCATAGCCATGTTATGAATGCATGCAAATGCATTACAACAGAGTTTTCTTGTGTTATGGGAGGTTCTGGGCAGTTTACATTCAATGTGTTTACTTACAGCACTTTAGCAACAACTTCTGAGGCCAAACTGCTCAAAACAGTGACAAATAAACCAAAAAATCAGTAAATAAGCACAGTGTAGGCAGTTGCAAGCCTTCTGTATGTCATCCAATATGGCCACCGGAAGTTGCCTCGTGATGTCATTACACCCCCTCTATCGTATTATTATTTTTCGCAATCTTACCATTGCTTCGAACACTGCTATGCCACAGGTGCCATGACCAGGATTCTGCACATGTAATTAAATACCTGAATTATAAGAAGCTTTAACAAATATGAATATTTTTAAGCTAATGATATGCGGGACCGAGTAGTTATTAAACAATATACAAATTGACCGTCGCAATACTGAACTACCGTCTCTATGGTTATGACCCTACCCACCAAAGCGGTTCTTATGCTCATGATGTACCGTCTGTTATCTCCGTCCTCTGCAGCCAACAACTCACCTGGAAAACACAAAGTAGGCAATTAATTAGCAGGGATGAAAGTGGTCTCTGACAAAAATCATGCTTTTTGTCCTCACAACATTTAAGATCATATCAAAACGGGCTTCAAACAAACCATTTGCTGCCATTTACATCCTGATTGCTTGGCATTTTGCTTGATGCGCGAGAAGGAAGAACAGAGGCGGAGGTGGGAAAACTGAGGCGTTTATTGTGACGCCTCGGGCAACATACAGAGAAACAGTGAACATAACAATAAATGAAAAGTAAGGTACAACAGGGTAACTGAGGAGGTAAGGTGGGGGGTGGGGGTTGGGGGGGGTGGGGGGGTGGGTTGGGGGGGTTGTGGGGGTTGGGGTGTGGTTGGTGGGGGGGGGGGGTGGGGGGGGGGGTGGGGGGGGTTGGGTGGGTGGGTGGGGGGGGGGTGGGGGGTGGGGTGGTGTGGGGGGGGGGGGTTTGGGGGGGTGGGGGGGGGGGTGGTGTGGGGGGGGGGTGGGTGGGGGGGTGGGGTGGGGGGGTGGGTGGGGGGGGGGGTGTGGGGGGTGGTGTTTTGTGTGTTGTTGAAAGCTGCATGGTCCGATGAAATCATCAAATTTTCAAAACCTAAACAATGATCTAAATTTGATTATACATATCTAGCTTAGATACTGATGCACTTATTAAGCATTTGTCACCACACAGAAGGGAATAGTGAGGCAATTGAAATCATCATGTTACTGCAGAATGCTATGGTGTCAGAGTTTTGGCAAGCTTGCCAAAATTAATTTTGCATGGTTGAACTTCAAATATCTCAAAAGTTAGCCACTTAAAATAAAAAGTTACTTCAAGCTAAAGTAAGGTATATTATAATGCTCAACCTAATGTATTTATCTCAGAAAATGTTTGAAATTCAAAACCATCGGACTATGCAACTTTAACATTAATTGGTAAATATTTTTTTAAATCGCGGAAATCCGCGAAATCGGGGAAATCTTTCATCCCATATGAGGTTCTAGTTGGACCCTTAAGTAATCACCCCTAATTACCGGAAGGCGTCAGACCTGCCGGAAACCAGCGCCTTCTAAGATCTTCCCCGTCAGTTGAGAAGGATGCCAACAGCGGACAGGACAAGTCTCATCATATATATGATGTATAAGAATTATACGAGTCCCCCTCCGGTTCCTCAGCCCCCCTAGTCATCGGGTGCTGGAGCCTGGGCTAGTCATCTATTGCTCCAACGTACTCCAACTGATCTCCCGATAGTGGTGACACCTCCCGCTTCTCGCTGTAATGGCCGCCCATCCTCATTCACTGTATTTTTGAATTTTTTTATTTTTTTATGCAAGGGGAGTTTGTTCCTCTAGTCAGAGAAATACAACTCTTAACACGCTAGCATGTCTTCGGCTTATTCATTTATGTGGGTCAACTATATGTACATATATAGATATAAAGGCCAGCTACAGTACAAAATTGAAACAACAAGTGGGTTGAGATAATATATTTTCACGCATAGGGAATATCCTCAGGCACGGGTGCCACTGTGTCGCGCCCGTGGAGAGGATTTGGCCATTGGCGACGCCATCGGTCATGTGGTGGTGGGGGCAGGGAGCACCCACAGAGCAGTGTGTGCAGTAACAATAATATACAATAATAATAACAATTCCCTTCCATACCTTTATACTCGCATAATGCTCATGCATCACATAGATATTCAGCATACAGTTGTACATCACCTCTGCTGATCTGGATTTCCACGCTGTGGATAACTTACAGCGTCATCAAAGGCCAGTTGCTCTCATACCATGTCTATGTGGTGTGGGACATTAAAAATCTCTTGGGTCCGTTAAAGTATAGCCTTGGGCTTTCTATCAACCATCTGTCTAATGGTGAAAACAAGTCTATTCAGACTTATTCATGATAAGCAGTATAAATCTTCAAAAATATATTTCCAACGTCATATATGTATACAATATTAACCCCTACCATCGGATAACTCAGACAATCCGCTAAAACAGACACCCTTCCCCAATATTAGTATGCTATAACAAGGGCACACTGTACACTGCTGTCTGGCCAGACGCAGACCGCCACACACACACACTCTGTAATTCAGCCTTTCACCATTCCATACGGCGACTATGAAAGCAATATTCTAATAATCCAGTGGAGAGGAAATGGGAGGCCTTCCGGCCAGCCTCCAGCCTCCACCTCCTTCAGTGAGCGCTAGTAGCTCCTGGCACCAGAGCAAGATGGCGGCCGGATCAGACTGAGGCAGCACGTGACCCTTTGATGTCATCGCGCCCCCTGTCGGGACGCACAGCCAGTTACAACAGAGGGCCCCGTGTACAAAAAGATCATCAGACTCCCATTAGTGACTTTGCCGTTGTTGTAGTTGAATCAGTGAGTTTATTGTAGCGTAGTATTTAGCACATAGGTTTACGGCGACAAATTTTAAGAATGTCCGGTCCACCAGGTGGCAGCACTCGTGAATGAAGCTCGGATACACTGGTCCCAGCTGACCAGACGTGGTGTTTCAGCACGCGTGTTAGAGTGGCCTGGGTGCACCGATGTGTCCTCGGGCAGTTTTATTGACAGTTTTCCGTACAGCTCTGTTTGTATAACATACTGACGACAGAAGCAGCGTACCTGCCACAGCGAGTGGCAGTAGCATAGACTGCCTTCATAAAGAACCAATAACATGTCAGCATCACAGACTACCTTCAGAAAGAATCAAATCACACGTCAGTGTGTATGACAGACCACATTTACACTGAACCAATCACAGGTCAGTGTGTATCACAGACCACACTTACATGGAACCAATCACATGTCAGTGTGTATGACAGACCACATTTACACTGAACCAATCACATGTCAGAATGTATGACAGACCACATTTACACTGAACCAATCACACGTCAGTATGTATCACAGACCACACTTACATGGAACCAATCACATGTCAATGTGAATCACAGACCATATTTACACTGAACCAATCACATGTCAGTGTGTATCACAGACCACACTTACATGGAACCAATCACATGTCAGTGTGTATCACAGACCACACTTACATGGAACCAATCACATGTCAGTGTGTATCACAGACCACATTTACACTGAACCAATCACACATCAGAGTGTATCACAGACCACACTTACATGGAACTAATCACATGTCTGTGTGTATCACAGACCACATTTACACTGAACCAATCACATGTCAGTGTGTATGACAGACCAGATTTACACTGAACTAATCACATATCCATGTGTATCACAGACCACATTTACACTGAACCAATCACATGTCAGTGTGTATGACAGACCACATTTACACTGAACCAATCACAGGTCAGAGTGTATGACAGACCACATTTACACTGAACCAATCACATGTCAATGTGAATCACAGACCACATTTACACTGAACCAATCACATGTCAATGTGTATCACAGACCACATTTAGACTGAAACAATCACATGTCAGTATGTATCACAGACCACATTTACACTGAACCAATCACGTGTCAGCGTGTGTCACAGATCACACTTACATGGAACCAATCACATGTCAGTGTGTATCACAGACCGCCTTTTTGCTGAACCAATCACAATATATATATCGAACCAATCACATATTTGTGTGTATCACAGACTGACTTTACATTGATCAATCACAATGGTTGGTTGGTAGTTGGATTTGTTCACTTCCTGGCAACATCTGAGGTCATATCAGGATGGGTACTGACTTATGGCAGTGTGCACTCATAGTGACTAAATAGTGCTGCCCCACTGGGAGACCAGGTCACCAGCACCATAATCTGATATCCCACTCAATCACATTATCCTAACACCAAGCTAACCAGTCCTTGCCCTATCCTATTAATGCTGAGTGCGAGGCTAGGAAGCAATAAGTAGGCCTATCAATTTTATAAGTCATTGGTTTGACTCGACCGGGAAACGAACTCCAGATCTCCCAGACGCGAGGCCCGCGCTCTACCGATTTGGCTACTGCGTCCAGTTGCACACAATGTGATTCATCCCGGACTGATCAACCACATCGTCTGTGTGTATCATAATTGCCTTTACACCACAATAACTATGGATACATTTAGACTGTGACAGCTATGTGGATTGTGATCGCCATAGGCCACCTTGACACCGAACACACTGTCAGTCAGTGTACATTAATTAACCCGCCTGCACACTGTCTATGCAGGGTACGATCCCCGGCCGAGTCAAACCAAAGACTTGCAAAACATATACCTTCCCGGTGCTCGGCATTAATAACTAGGTTAGGAACAAGACCTGGCTATATCAGTGTCAGGTTAATGTGACTGAGTGTGATATTGTGTCATGGTGCTGGCGGAATGGTATCACAGTGGGAGAGCACTGTACAACCGCCATGTGCATTGTCAATTCATGGTGAGAAAGAAAAAAAAGGTGGAATTTTGAGATGTAAGCATTACTAGTAAAGATGGCGGATACGACGTGGTGGCGGTGTGGCAGTAAATCGCAAACCCCTGGAAATTGCACACCCCGGGGTTTGCGATTTACTAGGAAATCACAAACCCCCCCTGGAAATCGCAAACCCCCCTGTGTTTTGGGACTGATTCGGGCCAAATCTATTCAATGCGACCATATTTAACAGAATTACATACTCAAATCGTGAAATTTCATTAAATTAACCCTAAATTCGAAGCGTTATTAAGGCTACCGCCGTAACGGCGGAGATATTAGCAGTTATATTTTCGAATCGACCATCACGGTTCCAGTGGCGCGGTGCATTGTGGGATGGGTCAGAGCAAAATAACCCCCCCAAAAGCACATGGCACATGCTAAGACACTGGGTGCAGCTGTGAAATGTGCTAGTTTCAGCTCATCTCAGCTCTTGTTTGAAACATAGAATACTAACTAAACATATATAGAATAAATTAAGATATTAATCTGTTATCCAGCATTGCATTTACATCAATATAATCAGCACATCTTATGCCATGTGCATTTAGATTTAGAAAGATCTAGGCACCCAGACTAGTGTTAGAGCCATAGCCAGTGTACTCAATGCATTGTCAATGGCAGTGAGCAATCTCCATACAGAAAAAGTAAAATATTGATCAAACGACACCACCTAGGCACAAACCGCTTGGAACACATATAGAAAACATGTTTAACAAAACGATTATATTAAATTAATACGGTTAGGGTTTTGGATTTCTATTAATTTTGAATAAAACTGACATATTTCAATGCGCGTACAGGCAAAGTCAATGGCCGTACGCCTTTGCTTTGCTCCCAAGGCCGTTTTCAGCGCATGCGCAGTCGGAACCGTGATCTAGTTTATTCTCGATGTCGGCATGACGTCACAACCCCGGAAACTAGCCCACGAAGGGTAAAATACGCCGTGATGTGTGCTGCGGCAATGCTATGTCTATGGGGAGCATTTATTTTTGTAAAATAAATAAAAAAACTTTCATCGAATCGATTAAAAATATCTCAATGCGCGATTGAAGAGGAAGATCTGAGGTATTTAATTTAACCTAAGAGCAATTTTATCTGAAAGTATTAAAAACAGAGATAATAGTGAAAGTTGGGATATTCTGAGTGTCAGTGCCAGTGTTAGCCTTACCAGATCATGGTAAGGCTAACACTCAGAATGGGGGGTTTGCGATCTCCAGGGGGGATATGCGATTTCCTAGGAAATCGCAAACCCCCCATGCCCATATATGGCATGGGGGTTTGCGATTTCCTAGGAAATCACAAGTGGGGGTTTGCGATTTACAGGGTTTGCGATTTCCTGCTACAGCGGTACTGCGGGTGTGTGGGTGTGTGGGTGTGTGGGTGTGTGGGTGTGTGGGTGTGTGGGTGAGGTTGCCCGGTGCTGTGGATGTGAAACCGACGTGATGTCACCGAAGTGGCATCAGCACTGGTCCATCGTGTTTGTGTGTTTGTGTGTGTGTGTGTGTGTGTGTGTGTGTGTGTGTGTGTGTTCGTGTGTGTGCGTGCGTGCGTGTGTGGGTGTTGGTGTGTGTGTGTGTAGTTGATTTATTTTCAGATGAAATTAGAGCAAATTTAGCTTTTGTATTCGCATCTTCAGCAAAACTAATACCGGACATTTCATTAGGGTGGGAGGGGCGGAGGGTAGTGTGTGTGTGTGTGTGTGTGTGTGTGTGTGTGTGTGTGTGTGTGTGTGTGTGTGTGTGTGTGTGTATGTGTGTGTGTGAGGGGTGAGGGGTGGGGGTGGTGGTGGTGGTAAGGTAAGGCATGGTGATAGTTGGAGGGGTTGGTTGTTGGAATTTTACGTCCTGGCAACATCTATGGTCATCAGGACGGGTATCAACTTGTGACAGAGCACACTCATGGCGACCTTATATATTATTGTGCTGCACCACTGGCAGACCAGGCCGCCAGCACCATGACCTGATATCCCACTCAGTCACATTATCCTGACACTGAGCTAAACCAGTCCTTACCCAATCCTAATAATGCCGAGCGCCTGACTAGAGAGCGACAAGTATCAATTTTGTAAGTAATTGGTCTGACTCGATCAGGATTCAAACTCCCGACCTTCCGCATGGGAGGCCTGCACTCTAAGGATTCGGCCAGCGCGTCCGGTAGTACGGCATGGTGTAGGGTAGTGTAAAGCGGCTGCCACACCTTGCCGGATTGAGCAATGACAGAATTGTCTAGTCCGGTGGTGTTCGGGCGGGTAAAGCATTAAAATGTATTAAAATGTGTCAAAATGTTGCGCTATCGGGTCAATAGCCGCTGGACGAACGGACATGAAACAGACATGAAATCGACATGAACGGATAGCTAATCGACAAAACAAACTCAAACCGGCCAAGAACTATAGACATCAATCCGGCGGCATCCGTTCCTACTTTTGTGCATGTTCAAAACTTGTACGGATACAAACTGGACTTTGTTTTGTTTCTTTCCGTTTCCGCCAATCCAGTGATGTGTGACAGGGCCTTAAAGGATGGTGTGGGTGAGGAAATGGAGGGGGTAGTGTGTCCTGAGTTCTGTGTGCAGGAGGCGACTAGTGATATTTACCAGCACGGAGTGCCACATGCGTTATTGATCGCAATATTTCCCCCGTCTGATATGACCGTAGATTTTGCTAGGACATAAAACAACAACAAACAAACAAATGAGCACAACATTTACAATTTGAATGGTGTGCATTGGCAATAGTTTCTTTCACCTATCTATCTTCTCCATAGCCGTAATAGCTGTCACGCCCTGAACCAATAGCTGCCACAACCTGAACCCATAGCTGTCACAGCCTGAACCTATAGCGATCACAATCCACATAGCTGTCACAGTCTAAACTTATCCATCTTCTCTATAGTCGTCATAGCTGTCATGGCCTGAACACAGAGCTGTCACAGCCTGAATCTATAGCGATCACAACACCCCCCCCCCCATGGCCTGAATCTACAGCGATCACAACACTCCCCCGCCCCCCCCCCCCCCATGGCAGCCTGAACCTATAGCGATCACAATCCACACAGCTGTCACAGTCTAAACTTATCCATCTTCTCTATAGCCGTCATAGCTGTCATGGCCTGAACACAGAGCTGTCACAACCTGAATCTACAGCGATCACAACACTCCCCCCCCCCATGGCCTGAACCTATAGCTGTCACAGCCTGAACCTATAGCCGTCACAGCTTGAACCCATAGCGATCGCTGCATCCCCCATAACTGTCACCGCCTAAACTTATAGATGCCACATCATCCTTATATGGGTGTCACATCATCCTTCTATAGTGGTCACAGCATCCTTCTATCGCCTAGGTGTCACAGCATACTTCTATAAGTGTCACAGGATCATTCTATAGGTGTCACAGCATCTCCCTCCAGCTGTCATTTGCCTTACTACTTATTTATTGGAAGTATTACGATGAATCAGGTGCGTCATGTTTGAGTTTCATAATGAGAATAGACGATTTTCGCCACCAATCCGCCCTCTAGTGGTAATAGCGAGAACTTGTGTTCAGGGTAGGATTTCAGAATTGGATAATACTTAAAAAAGAATAGAAGACAAGACATAAACACAAGAACAATAAAGTTCTACTGTGAGTATTGGTTGGCCTTTACTGAGTAATGTTGGCTGGCTTCTTATTTTAAATTTAATTTAATTTTTGTTATTGAGTCTGTATTTATACTGTCCATAGCATATAAGCCCGGGTACTCAGGCTTGTTTTCAATGCTGGCCAGTTGTAGTGTTGGTGTTATCTTACCACACAGTAGCTGCTGATGAGGTATTTGATTGCCTGCATTTCAGTAGTAGATAGATAATTGGTTGGTATGGTTAGTAGCCTATGTTAGTTTTTTTTAATTTTCTTGGCATATGTGTATTTTATTTTGTTCTACTCTTATTTTGTTCTACAATTGTGAGTGATGTTCAGGTTCCATTGTGAGTATTGGCCAACTTCTATTGTGAGTAATGTTCGGGTTACATTCTAAGTGCCCAACCAGTGGTCTACAACTGGTTCATCAAAGCCTGTGGTATGTGCTGCCCTGTCTGTGGGAAAGTGCATATTAAAAAACCCTTGCTGCATATCGGAAAGAGTAGCCTATGTGGCGACAGCGGGTTTCCTCAAGAGAAATATGTCAGAATGACCGTATGTTTGACGTCCAATAGCCGATGATATGAAAATCAATGTGCTTTAGAGGCGTTGTTAAATAAAAACAAGCTTTACGTTTACATTCTAAGTGCGTAATATGAGCGGCTGCTTGTGTCACCTTAAAGTGCCCTCTCCTACACCCACACACACATACACCCCCCCCCCCACACACACCCATGGGGGAGGTGATTAGCGTGTACATGCGCATACAAATGAATGCGCATGCGCCAGTTACCCCCCATGAGAGGAGACTGCATGTCCTTAACTGTGATGACATGTGCATACCGGATGTAGACGGAGCGACGGGACGAGGCCATTGTGTGCCTTTGTTGAGTAGTTGGACACCTTGTCTCCACCACGAAGCACGCTCGCGCACAATGTGTGTAAATAGGCATTCATCACTTTATTGGGGTCTTTTGTCTTGGCAATATCTGATGTTATTTGTCTAACGAAGGATATTGAATAATCTTCTTTTTTTTTGTGTGATGAATGTATTTACCTTGCCTATAACGGATAACTGTGTTAACTCAATTCGTTCTGCCATTCCCTCACCTAGACATTAACTTATTTAATTCTAAACAGAGGTTCACTCTATATATCAGACCTGCTTATATGAGGCAGTCAGAGAACACTACCACTTGCAGACATTATTGTGGTTATTTGCAGTATTGTTATTATTGTCATTATTATTATTATTGTCATTGTTATTATTATTTTATTAGCTATACTTCAAAACATCAACACACACAGATATATATATATAAACTTCCAAGCGAGTGTCGTGCGGAAGCCCCCGGATGGGGGGGGGGGGGGGGAGTGAAGTGAATGATGTCGTACTGTGCGGAAGGTGTGTGTGTGTGTGTGTGTGAGGTACTCCAAACTGAATTTTTCATTTCATGAAGTTAATTTGCAAATGGTACATTTGGAAAGGTCTTATCATTCTGATTGCAAATATATATAATAATGGAAAATTGGCCTATTAGTCTCTGAGTTATGGATTTTTTTCATATTAAATTTTTGCCCTTAATTTTACACATGATTCTGCAATTGCTCCAATCCTGATGTTTGAGGCTGCCTGCTGAAGGCAAATTACATTTTAATCACATCATTATTCTTTTTACTTATTATTATTATTTCTGGTAGAAATTATAATCTCAATTTTTGTCAGACCTTACAAATAAATATTTGTTGAGTAATTTGACATCAAATATGGCAAATCATGTGATTTTCACTAACTGTCCTTGATCAAATCTTTAGAAAATTAATAGCTCTGGTTCTATTTGAGATATTGACTTGATTTTTATATCAAAATGATCAGAATGCAAATATATATAATGTGATAGCATTGTCATTAAGCTATATCCACATGTACTAAATCTAAAAAAATTGATTGCTCTAATTAGCATTCCCATCCTATGGTTAAGTCCAAACTGTTGAGAGTGAGTGCTAAATGGTGGTTAACAATCTACACAAATTTGTGAAGAAAGAATTTTTCAATGTAAAATTTTATTTTTCATAAAAAATATTTGGTAAAATCATGTTTTACGATCATTTTAATGTTGTCAAACCTCAATTTAAAAAGAATTTCCCGCCAGAAGTCGGTCGTAATGGATACAAAACTAAAGCTAGGGATCTCTACTTTACTGTGAAAGTAGTTATTTTTTTAGCTCTGATGTACTCACTCACAGCAGACAACGTTCAAAGAGGGGTAATGTGCTGAGAGCAAGTCTCCTATTTTTCCAAAATGGCCAGTCAGCATCAGCAACCGGTCCTATGTGTGAAGTACCTAGTACATATGAGCTTACTTCTGTGATTGGTCACCATCCATTGGGGGTCTTACCTGTACTACAAGATTAATTTTAAACGTTGATATGCTTTTACATTATTCTATATGCATGCGTTTGGTACACAATACCACAGAAATATTTACCACGAGGCATTCTATCTAAGCTGCGCTAATTCTTGTGGTTATAGCGTGCATTCGCTATAGTGACCTATTGTTGACATTTCCATGTTTATCTACACTTACCCAGCAAGTCACCAGGCTACCACATATTCAGTAATATATCAAAACACATCACACATCCTGCGATATTATTCTGAATGGCTTCATTGCAGCTACAAATATTATTATTCCTATTATTATTATTATTATTATCATCATTATTATCATTATCATCATTATTATCATCATTATTATTGTCACCGCAACTTTGTTTGTTTTTGTTTGTTTGTACATTAATTGTTTAAGCAGGGGAAATTTCAGTCGCAGATGACTGGTCTTCCTCATTCCACTGCTCCTTGCCCTATTCTAGTAATGCCGAGCGTCTGGCTAGGAAGCGACAAGTATCAATTTTTTAAGTCATTGGTTTGACTCGACCAGGATTCGAACCCATGACCGCACGATCTACCAGCACGGGAGATGGATGCTCTAACTCATTCGGCCATCCTGTCTGGTTAAACATAGCAACTGATATTGCTATGTTTTTATTATTAATGTTATTATTGTTATTGTCTGTTGTTATATTAAGGAGTGTGTGTAATGCCCCCAAGACATCGAACCTACAACCGTGAATGATCCCCTTGCGATTGGCTCTTGCGATTGGCTCTTGGGAACCTTGCAAACCCAGAAAATTGCCCCCCCCCCCCCACAGACACACACTTCTCCTGTACCAAACTTACAGAGCCCACAAACCACCGCGATCCCTACCTTGGTGCTCAGCCACGATGACCGCATCTCTTGGCAGGTGTCCGGCGGGCATTGTTGCACCACGGTAGCAATGGGGGTCATTCTCAGAAACTATGTACCACATTTTAGGTTGCGATGTTACATTGTTAATGATTGTGACTTCTTCTTGTGGGGATAATAAGTCAAATAGTTATTGTTGACTGTGTTTTAAGTATGCTAGCAATATTGCGTAATATATCCCATAAAATGTATCCAAAATATTGTCATATAACTTTGTGTTAAAGTAAAAATATGAAAATTTGCATATAGGCACCATACATCTATCCAAACATTTCTTTCAACTTTTTTTATTGTAAAAAAATTGTTTGTCTTAAAGCTGCATAGTCCGATGAAATATCAAATTTTCAAAACCAAATCAATTATCTAGATTTGATTTTAGATATCTAACTTAGATACTGATCCACTTATTAAACATTTGTTTCTGCGTAGAAGGCAATACTGATTCAATTTAGCAGAACCTTTTACTGCGGAAGTCTATTGTTTCAGAGTTTTGGCAAGCTTGCCAAAACTAATTTTCCATGTTTGCACTCAAAATATCTCAAAAGTTTACCATTTAAAATAAAAGTAACTTTGAACTAATGTAAAGTAGATACTAGTACTATTACTAGTGATCGATATAATATATTTATCTCAGAAAAATTACAGAAATTCAAAACCATTGGACTATGCAACTTTAAGTGCAATCAATAAAATTGTGTTTGGTTTTGTTGTGTGTGTGTTAAAATGATGTTATAGATGTGTGTTAAAATGACGTTATGGATGGATGTTAGATGGTTAATTTTTACGGCTTACAATTTCTACAAAATCAAAAAGTGAAAAAAAAAAAAAATTTCAACCCTGATATATGCACAAGATATGGATTCTTCTATTTTTTTGAATGTTTTCTGCTATTATTTGGCATGTTTTAACTTTTTGCTACCATGTCACAAAACTGGTACACAATTTCTGAGAATGACCCAGTGACGCTATAGGCACTAGGTCTAACTACATGGCACACTTTTCGGACACGGAATGCTGTTCACTAGGCACACCCTGCCGCGTGTCGGAGAGGTGAAGTGAGGGTGAGTCACGTGGTCAGGTGAGGCGATGTCACGTGGTCAGGTGTCTAGCCACTGAACATACAAGGCTCACCTGGCTGTCTCATGTTAGCGCTTCACTCCTGGTTGGCACACTTTTTTTCCTTTATATTTTTGTGGTAAAATTGATTTATTCCTCTGAACAAAGTCTTTTTTTCAACACCGACGCACTGGTCTTCCAGCCATTGTTGGTAGTTATTACGTAAGGACTGTCTAGCATGTCAGCTTAAGCCCCAGTCACACTACAGCTTGCGACCACTTTGCGACCACTTTAGACCAAAGAACCCACAGTCACCAGTGACATCCAGATGTCAGCAACCATTGTTTTGATCACAAGGACGTCACTGGTGAGTGTTGGTTCTTTGGTCTGAGGTGGTCGCAAGCTGTAGTGTGACTGGGGTATTAGCCATACAGGTGAGCAAATCCACTCCACTTCCAGCACCTTACAGATAGACAAGCAGGTAGGATGCCTGCTTACTGTGTGTGAGGTCATTGGTTCGAACCCTGGGCGAGTCAAATACCTAACAAAAGATATACCTCACCTGGAACTTGGTGTTATTAGAATAGGGTAAGGACTGGCTGGCTGGCTTGATGCCAGGATAATGCGGCTCGTCGGGATCGTGTCTCAGTATCCCTGTGGGGCAACACTATTAAGCCACAAGAGTATGAGTAAATAAATTGGCACTTATATTGGTATGACCTCCGCTGTTGGTAGGACGTGAAAGTCTACTCAATCACCCTATGCACATGTATTTATCTAGAAGCAGGATACATGTACTTAAATTGACAAAGACCAGGCGGGATGGCCGAATGAGTTAGAGAGTCCGTCTCCCGTGCTGGTAGATCGTGGGTTCGAACCCTTGTCGAGTCAAACCAATGACTTAAAAATTGATACTTGTCGCTTCCTAGGCAGGCACTCGGCATTATTAGGACAGGGCAAGGACTGGTGTGCTCAGTGTCAGGATAATGTGACTGAGTGGGATACCAAGTCATGGTGCTGGCGGCCTGGTTTCCCAGTGGGACAGCACTATAAAGTCGCCATGAGTGCGAACTGTCAGAAGTCGGTAGCCGTCCTGATATGACCTTAGATGTTGCTAGGATGTAAAACAGCAACAAACAAACTGAACTGACAAAATAAAGGCCCTCAAAAGGCATGTTAAAGTTGCATAATCCGATGGTTTTTGTGTTTCAGCCATATTCCTATATATATACATAAAAATTATATGCTGTATAACTATAAGCCATTATACAAGTATAATAAGGCTGGAAGCTTCCATCTGCTCCTCAGGCCTAACTCCTCCATCAGTCATTGACTGGAGGAGCCCTGTTCTAGTCATCTACTGTTGTGTTTGTTTGTTTGTTGTTGTTTTACATCCTAGCAACATCTAAGGTCATATCAGGATGGGTACCGACTTGTGACAGTGCACACTCATGGCAACTTTATAGTGCTGCCCCACTGGGAAATCAGGCCACCAGCACCATGACCTGATATCCCACTCAGTCACATTATCCTGACACTGAGCCAACTAGTCCTTGTCCTATCCTATTAATGTCGAGCGCCTGAGTAGGAAGCGACAAGTATCATCTTTTAAGATTTTAAGTCATTGGTTTGACTTGACCAGGGTTCAAACCGCACAAACTCATGGGTTCGGATACCCCGATCTCCCAAAACAGGGGACGGACCCTCAACTCATTCGGCCACCCCGTCTGGTCCGTCATCTACTGTTCCAGCCTAGCCTAGTCAACCTCAGATCCGTTCGGTGCCCACCCATCTGTGCATGCATCACTGCCTCCCCCTCCCCCACCTACAATAACTTTTTATATTGTCAGACAAGCTGATACCCTTAGAACAAGCTATGACATTGTCATACAAGTCGCCATATTTTCACAAAATCCGCTACATTGCCATACACGCTGCTACATCACTATACAAGCAATTATACTGCCATACAAATTGCTACATTCCCAAACAAGCCACTATGGTTCCATAGAAACCACAACATTACCATACAAGCCGATACGTTGCGTACAAACTGCTACGTTGCTATACAACCACCTACGGTTCCATACAAGTTTCTACGTTGCCATACAGGCTTCTGTTATCACTATTTTTATTTCAATATGTATGGTCCAGGGATGAAAGTGGTCTCCGACAAAAAAAGCGGAAATGCTGATATTCTCCCATAGGCTTAGCATTGTCAGGGAATCGCAAAAATTCCTGGAAGTCGGGTTTCATACATATTGGTATACGCTGATAGTGCTGCGGCATTTGAAGCACGTATTAGTAGTATACGCTGATAGTGCTGCGCCGTTTGAAGCAGGTATTAGTAGTATACGCTGACCCTGCTGCGGCGTTTGAAGCCATTAGTAGTATACGTTGCTAGTGCTGCGGCGATTGAACCACATATTAGTATTCGCTGATGGAGCTGCAGCGTGAAACAATGTATTGGTTGGTTGGTTGTTGGAGTTTTACGTCCTGGCAACATCTAAGGTCATATCAGGACGGGCACAACGTATTAGTATACACTTATACTTATAGCTACAGGAAAAATCCCAGAAATCAGCGAAATCGCGGAGATCTTTCATCCCTGATGGTCTCATTCCTTTAAGTACGAACAACAAAGAATTTGTATTGTGTGTGAGTGCGTGTCTGTGTGTGTATCTGTGTGTTTAAAAGATCGCCGGTGGGAGACTTGGCAACAAGGAAACCGTTTCAGGGAAGCCACTAGAGGGCGTGCATCACTCACCTCACCAGAACCACCCTCTCCCCCCAGCCATCCCCTCTCCCCCCAGCCAACACACGCGCACTGTTCAAGAGTTAGAGCTTTTTAAACCTATTTCGTCCTTGATGAGATGCACGAAAGTGCTTGCCATTGAAGGCGCTATGTGACTGCTAGCAAACAACAAAGTGGGGCGGCCACGTGGAAATAACCACAGTTTGTGCGCTTAGTGGTGAAAGCACCAGAATTGGTTGGTTGGTTGTTGGAGTTATATGTCCTGGCAACATCTAAGGTCATATCAGGACGGGTACCGACTTGTGACAGGGCACATTCATGGCGATTTCATAGTGCTCCCACACTGGGCAATCACGCTGCCAGCACCATGGCCCGATATCCCACTCAGTTACATTATCCTGACACTGAGCTAACCAGTCCTTGCCCTGTCCTATTAATGCTGAGCGTCAGGTTAGGAAGTGACAAGTATACATTTTACAAGTCATTGGTTTGACTCGACAAGGAAGCAAATTCCTGATCTCTCGTACCCGAATCCCACGCTCTACTGATTTGGCCACCATGCGCAGTTAGAAGGCTATCGTTTGAAGCGTAAGACACAAGACACAATGACATAATGTGGGTGTAGCGCTGACCTATTCAATGTCGCACACTTCAAAGCGAAGACCAAGACTACTCGGATACTGGTGAGAGAGCTGCTATTCGCAGATGACAGTGCACTGGTTGCCCACTCTGCTGAAGAGATCCAGAACATAGTAGATGCTTTCTCCGAAGCATCAAAGAAGTTTGGCCTGAAGATTAACATCAAGAAGACGGAGGTGCTGTACCAACCCAACTCTACAAGAACCCGAGAGGAGGATATCATGGTTGACGGAAACAACCTGAACTCTGTTCCGGAATTCACCTACCTCGGAAGCACTATATCAAGTGATGGACGGATTGATGCTGAAATACAGAGGAGGATGGCCAAGGCTAGAGCATCTTTCGGCCGACTACGCCAGAGACTCCATGCGGGTCAAAGGCAAGATCTACCATGCAATCGTGCTATCCACCCTACTATACGGAGCCGAGGCCTGGACAGTGTACAGACGACAGGTGAAAAAGCTGCATGCCTTCATGATGCGACATCTGCGTTCAATCATGAGGCTAACCTGGAAGGACAAAGTGACAAATAAGGAGATACTCGAACGGACGGGTCTGCCCTCTATGAAAGATCTTCTGATCAAAAAGAATCTCCGGTGGACTGGACACCTCATGAGGATGTCATCAGACAGGCTACCAAAGCAGATCCTTTACTCTCAACTATTTTCTGGATACAGAAAGAGAGGGCGCCCTCGTCTCCGGTTCAAGGATACCATCAAGAGAAACCTGAAGCTGAGAGACATTAAGACCGACTCATGGACATCACTGTCACAGCAGAGAGCTAAATGTAGAGCGGCAGTCAAGTATTGAAAGCAGTCTTTGTTGCATCGCAACCGACAGCATGATGATGATGAGTGGTGAAAGCACCAGAATTGGTGGACAGTGACACTGATTACGAGTTCTCCTTTACAGATAGAGGCTTGAAGTGTAAGACACAAGACACAATGACATATTGTGGGTGAAAGCACCAAAATTAGTGGACAGTGACACTGATTGGGAGCTCTCCTTTACCGACAAAAAGCTTGAATGTGGGTTTAGCGGTAAGACTAAAGGTACCAGAATTAGCAGATATTGAACCTGTTTAAAAGTCGCCCTTTCAACCACAGAACACAAGGCAGGCACAATATAATAAATAAAGAGACAAATTGTTGGTTTCGTGATGAAGGCACCGAATTTGGTATGCCTAGTATGGCTCAATGTGCAGCGGGCTAGCGCAGATCCCCTTTTCTGACAGAAGCTGGTGTATCAGTCTCCATCTCAATTCTGAAAGAAGACATCACGGTTTCACAGAGGAGTGCTTGCCACCCACATCTGCAGCCCCTGGCAGTCATGTGACTATATATAACATTCAACACTCACTATGTCTGTAGGTTTGTGGTAGTGGATCAGCTTAAACCGTTTATTGCAATACAGTCTAGTCTCAAACATCCACAAATCCACAAATGTGTCGCATGCGGGTGTTTTGTTAGAGTTTTACATCCTGGCAACATCTGAAGTCATATCAGAACGGGTACATGGTGACTTTATAGTGCCCCCCCTCCAACTGGGAAATCAGGCCACCGGCACCAAGACCCGATATCCCACTCAGTCACATTATCATGAAACTAAGCTAACCAGTCGGTCGTGTGCGGGAGATCGGGAGTTTGGTTCCCAGTCGAGTCAAAGCAATGACGGATAAAATTGATACTTGTCGCTTCCTAGCCTGACGCTCTGCATTAATAGGATAGGGCAAGGTTAATTAATCCTAGCAGCCAGTCTTTGCGGGTGGGTAATCCCCCTGGCTGCGTGTGACTAGACTAGACAGGTTCCCACAGAGCTACGGCTTGTCAAATCTGGCTACAGTCTAATTAGCACCCCCAGTTTGTTTATGGTACACTTCAGAATGACTGTCACCACATCATTAACATAAGTTATTAAAATTGCAAAGTCCGATGGTTTTGAATTTTTGTCACTTTTAAATAAATAAATAAATAAATATCATCATAATCCTTATCATCATCTTTATCATTATCTTTATCACTATCATCATCATCAATGACTAAACCATGAGGGTTGTGAGGCACTACAGATGCCATTGCAACCAGTTTTCTCCTATTTTCGCTGCACCCTCCGACCCTTGCCAAACTCCAGGCATGTCCATTCCCCGGTGTGACCAGACGGGATGGCCGAATGAGTTACAGCGTCCGTCACCCGTGCTGGTAAACCATGGGATCGTGGGTTCCAACCCTGGTCGAGTCAAAACAATGACTTAAAAATTGATACTTGTCACTTCCTAGCCAGACGCTCGGCATTATTAGGATAGGGCAACGACTGGTTGGCTCAGTGTCAGGATAATGTGACTGAGTGGGATATCAGGTCATGGTGCTGGTGGCCTGGTCTCCCAGTGGGGCATCACTATAAAGTCACCATGAGTGCACACTGTCACAAGTCGGTACATGCCCTGATATGACCTTAGATGTTGCTAGGATGTAAAACAACAACAAACAAACAAACAAACAAAATTCCCCGATGTTGTCTTCCTACCTCTTCCTCTGTCCATCTTTTTTCCCCCCACCCCTCCCTTCACTGTGCATTGTAAGATGGTTTTGGCCAGATCTGATGCATAGGAAATATAGCCATACCATGGCAGTTGGCGTCTCTTTATGATGAGATTTTTGTGTGGTCCAATTGCCTGCTGGATCTTGACAGACTTCTTGGTTGGTAACATGGTTTTTGTGTAGTTTTTTGGGGTAGGTAGCGCCTCATTTCTATGGTTTGTATTCTTCTGCGGATCTCTCTTGTGAAGATCCATGATTCGCAAGCATACAGGAAGACGGATATGACAAGGGAGCGCATCAATCATATCTTGGAGCTGAGAGAAATACATTAGTCAAACCAAACTCGTTTCACCTTTGTCAATGCTGTTGTTGCCTGAGCTAGAAAAATATATTATTCGGTTGATCATTATAATCAACCATTCTTTACTTTGGCGTAACTGTTATCATAAATGGCTAACATTTAAGATATTTAAAGTGCAAACGAGCCAAATTAATTTTGACATGCACATCAAAACTCTGGAATCATAGGCTGTGTATAACTTACAGCATCACCAAAGGCCAGTTGCTCTCATACCATGTCTATGTGGTGTGGGAGGTTGGGTCGGTAAAAGTTTAGGCTCTGGCTTTCTATCGACAAACTGTCTAATGGTGAAAACAAGTCGATTCAGACTTATCCATGATAGGCAGTATAAGAATAGGCTTCAGCAGTAACAGTTTCTATTAAATTTACTAACTATCCCCTTATATGCAGGAATGAATGCTTAACATTAATAACAAGACGACCACTATCTAAGTCAAATATGTAAAATCAAATCTAAGTGACTGCTTTGGTTCTGAATATGTCATGCATTTATCAGACTATACCGCTTTAAAGCAACTTGTATACAATACACAACACAACTACCATAAATAAGTACAGACAGATTGATTAAGTCATACCAACATTTGACTCAGCCGAGCATTGATCTAACAAACTCCCACATGGAAATGGGTCACTGTACTGTTAGCTTAACCCATCAATGTGCACACACAACAAACAACACAAAAAACATTGCTAGACAGGTCACGCGGTCAATCTCTACCCGTAACTCCAGGCCACCGAGCAGAAACACCTTGTTTTCTCTTACTTTTTTGTTTGCAGCAGTAAGTTAGTTGAGGCGCAGTTAAGAAAGCATTAGCCAAATCGGTGCAATGCGTGCAATACACATGCGATAAATGCCGGGTATTGCTCAGGCCACGTATTGATTCCCCGCTTTGTGAATCCTATCCAGATGCTGCTGCTGTGTGGTGTATGGGAACCAGAATGTGCTGAACATTGGAGAAGGGCCTCTTACTGACACCAGAACAAAGGTGTGTGTGTGTGTGTGTGTGTGTGTGTTTGTGTGTGTGTGTGGAGAGAGAAGGGGGGTGTTACTTACACTGGAGCTGAGGTCAAATAGTGGCTAAGGACAGGAGTTCATGGTGTGCTTCTATTCGCAAAGGCACAACACAGTTTGAAACTGATCGTATATCTCAAGCTAATCAAAAGCGTCAGCAGAGAAAAGGTTGTATCTTTCACCTACCAGACTCTCTCTGACTGCAGGCCCCACCCTGATATGACCTTAGATGTTGCCAGGAGGTAAAACCCCAACAACCAACCGACTGCAGCTACACACAGATGCCCAATGTGCCACTGCACATTCTGACCACAAATTGGATTCATCGGTCATCGATGAGTTCATAACAAATTGTAAAATTATGCGGATTTTAGGCTTAGAGTCGACAAATACGGGTGTAATGTTAAAAGTTATGGAGTAGGAGGGATAATTCTAGTATATTTGAAAGGAAAATAAAAAGTAGATTAAGTTAGGCTGGGTCAATATTAAGGGGCCAAGAACCAGTAAAGGCATGTAGCAATGAGAAATAATGTAAAAATAATGTAGACCATACTGTAAAACGGATGTACCATGTAGTGCATCGATAGGTGAATTGTGTGTAAGAGGGGCTGCTGGGCAGTAGAGCATGGAGACAGGCCAAGGAGAGGCTGGTCTGCAGCTGGACAGTGGTCAAGGTAGGCTGGTGCTTGGAGAGTAGTCAAGCTAGATAGAAGGCTGGACTGGGGTGGGGGGGGAAGAAAACAGTTGGAGCCTGAAACCAGAGCAGTGAAAAAGGAGCAGGACCACACAGGTGAGATAGACTTTGTATTAGTATTGGTTGAAGAGAGGGGAATTGAGTTGTCTGTATTGTATTGCATAGTATTGTATTGTATGGCATTGTACATGTGAAGTATTGTTCAGTTCTTGGAAACAAAATATAACAAAATATCAGAGTCATAAGCTTTGTTGGTATTTCAAAATGATGAGCTGCTGTTGTTGTCACCACCGATGGACAACCAAGAGAGAAGAGAAGAGCTGAGGTAGAGAGAATGGTTGGTTGGTTGTTGGAGTTTTACGTCCTGGAAACATCTAAGGTCATATCAGGAAGAGAATGAAGGCGGAGGATGTTACGGTGCCACTTTAGCATGCAGTCTTTTATTTAGTGTGCAGTCGGTCAACCTGCACTTTAACCATAACCTTCAACTTGAGGAGGATACTGATGTGGGTCTTTGTTGATGTTTGTTTGTTGTTGTTTTACATCCTAGCAACTTCCAAGGTCATATCAGGACAGGTACCGAGTTGTGAGTGTGCACTCATGGCGACTTTATAGTGCTGCCCCACTGGGAAACCAGGCCACCAGCACCATGACCTGCTATCTCACTCAGTCACATTATCCTGACCCTGAGCCAAACAGTCCTTGCCCTATCCTAATAATGCCGAGCGCCAGGCTTGGAAGTAACAAGTATCAATTTTTAAGTCATCGGTTTGACTCTACCAGGATTTGAACCCACAAACTCATGGGTTAGGATCTCCCAATCTCCAAAAACAGGAGATGGACATTTGTTGATGTAGACCACAGGCTAGCAGTAGACCGCATGCTAAAGTAGCACCGATGATACTTACATTAAAGAAACATCGGCAGAGAGAACTTACTTAGGTCTAAAAAGTATATACACGCAACAAGTAGGGGTGGCTGGTGAGCATGTAGATGACAATGTTTTTTATTCACCACTTTTCAAAATCTGAAAATATGTTTCGATTTGTTTTGCTGTTACTGGTGTTTTTGTTACACAATGTATTATTAAGGCAGTCATTCGCCTTTTTAGTAAAAGCACATGCATTGACCATGAATAACTGATGCAGTATCGGGTGAGAACCAGTTGGTCCCAGCACCACCTGACCACATAAAGCTAAGATTCCTTACACGCGGTATGCGGTATGCGGTATGCGGTATGCGAACGGGTTGGGTCCTTTCACCCACACCCACACACAGTGTCAGGTTTCTCTAACACTGCTGTCTATGGGCATTCGCATTCGCATGCCGCACCGATCGCTACATGGACCGATTCAGTATTCGCATGCCGCATACCACGTGTAAGGAATCAGCTCCATTGACTTAGATGCTTTTCGATTGTTTGCTGCATTCGCATTCGCATACCGCATACCGTGTGTAAGGAATCTTAGCTTAACTCTGGGGCTTTCTTCAAAGGGGATAATTCCTAACAGCTTAGACCAGACAGGATGACCAAATGAGTTGAGCATCCGTCTCCCGCTTTTGTAGATAATGGCATTTGAACCATTGGGTTCAAACCCTGGTCGAGTCAAACCAATGACATAAAAATTTATACTTGTCGCTTCCTAGCCAGACTCTCAGCATTAATAGGATAGGGCAAGGACTGGTTGGCTCAGTGTCAGGATAATATGACTGAGTGGGATATCAGGTCATGGTGCTGGCAGCCTGGTCTCCCAGTGGGGGAGCACTATAAAGTCACCATAAGTGTGCATTGTCACAAGTCGGTACCCGTCCTGATATGACCTTAGATGTTGCCAGGACAAAACTCCAGACAATCAACCAACCTACCCTTGCACCGTCATTCCATTCACGTCGTCATTTTTGTTTCTAAATGTTTTACAATAACCGCTTCCAGATCAGAGTGGGGGTGAGCTGACATAGTTCCAAGTCCCGCATGATGGGATGGCTCTCTCCTCTTCCATATCCTCCAATTCACTTAGCAGCCCTTTATGTATGCGCAGAGAGATGCGTGTAAAGTCTATGCTGCTTTCACTGCGCCATCGACACATTTATTGATTTAATCAGGGGAATGATACCACTAGGTGACACTGTGACTCAGCGGAATGCTCACAACCGAACGGAGGCATAGTGTGACTGGGGTATTACTTCTTTAAAAAAACTAACCAAAAAAACTAAACAAAAACCACGAAAACCTGTTTGAAATTCAAGTAGCTACATCACTAAAGGACCACCGGCCGCGGTTTTTTATTTTAATTTTCTTAATTTTAAAATTTCTTTATTTTAATTTTCTTATTTTTAAAATTCTTTATTTTAATTTGATTCATATTTACTTCTATTTTTTAAAGGGGGCGAGTGGGGGGGGGGTCTTTTCCCCCAGCCCCAGGCAGTCAAAAACACCGCCATGAATAAGATACACAATATTCAAAATGAAAGTTGACATGGCTTTATGCTTCTTTCGGTTAGCTGAGAATACTCACCCAACCCACTCACCCCACCAAACCACCTCCTCGCCTAACATACTTAGATGTTATATTGATGGGGCGCAAACCCCAACAAACAACCCCCAACTGTTCACTCACCGATTAACACCCCCCATCCATCCTTCCTACCTACCTACATAAAATCCCAACAAACACAACCACATCCACATCCACATCCTCAGCGATTCACAACCAAGGTACTCATCAGACCAGACGGGATGGCCGAATGAGTTGAGTGCCCGCCTCCGGTTTTGGTAGGTCATGGGATGATTCGAACTCCCCGGGTTCGAACCGTGGCCTAGTCAAACCAATGACTTAAAAAGAGTACATATATTGACTAAGACGGCACACACCAACAAAGAGGGCCCAATCAGATAAGGAAGCACATAATAATAATAATAATAATAATAATAATAATAATAATAATAATAATAATAATAATAATAATAATAATAATAATAATAATAACAACAATTTTTAAATTTAAAAAAAACACAAAAAAACAATAATTTTTTTTTTTAAACTAGAAGTTTAAGACACATGATCATTGCACTAGGCAGTTTAGGCTAATTTCCGTTCCACATGCACTAGTTCCAAATACTAATATGCACGCCCTGCCTCACGCGCACAGCTATAAATAGACCAGATATCGCAGATCGATAATGACGTCACCACACAGCGTCTCACTCTCGGTGCGCGGGCAGACGCGATTGCCGCTTAGTTAGGTTATCAATATATATATATCAGCTTGGTTTTGCCGCGGAATGTGTTTTTAGAAAGAAAGGGAAGCAGCCTGCCTAGAGCGGTACTCGAGCCCTCACTTTTGCCATTCCGTTGGTTGGTTGTTGGAGTGTTATGTCCTGGCAACATTTAAGGTCATATCAGGATGGGTACCGACTTGTGACAATGCACACTCATGGCAATGTTATAGTGCTGCCCCACTGGGAGACCACACCAGCAGCATCATGACATGTTATCCCACTCAGTCATATATCATGACAGTGAACGAATCAGTCTTTCCCTATCCTAATAATGCCAAGCGCCCAGCTAGGAAGCGACAAGTGTCAATTTGTAAGTAGTTGGTTTGACTCAACCAGGGTTCGAACCTGTAGGTTCAAATCCCATGATCTACCAAAACGGGAGACGTACGCTCAACTCATCCGGCCATCCCGTTTTATTGTGGGATGAGTGTGTATGTATAATATGCATTATATAACACATTGCATATGCTTTATATTATCCATCATACATGCTATATATATATAATGCATTATATCTGTCATATATAATTCATTATGTGAATATTAACAAGCTACTATCTCATGCTATGCTATGCATCACTGCCATATCATGCATGTATTATTAGTATACGTCTAAATTAGTTCATCATCCTGCCATGACAGCGCCACCTGTGTGTGGCAACACTCGTTCATCGCCTCTGCACATGGCACCATGCATCTCAGTTGACTTTTGGATTCATATAATTCTTCATATAGTAACAGTAGAATCAATATAGATCTATATCAAGGTTTAAATGTTGTGCATATGTCACACTTGAAATTGTTTATTTTCACTTTTTTATTTGGATCTTATACAAACTGAGAAAGCTGTTGAAATTAACTGTGTAACATCCGTCCATAACATCATTTTACTACGCATCCATAACTTCATTTTAACACACACAATAAATTCAAACAAGATTTTATTGATTTCACTTAAGACGAGAATTATTTCTTACAAGAAAAAAAGTTGAAAAAAAATGTTTGTGTAGATGTATGGTGCATACAAATTTTCTTATTTTTATTTCAGCACAAAATCATAAAAGGATATTTTGGATACATTTTGTCGGATAGATTAAATACATGTAGTTTGCTAACATAATTAAAACACAATAGTCAACAATAATTATTTGACTTACTATCCTCCAAAAAGAAGGCAAAAACATTCACAATGCAATGTGAAAACCAAAGATGTGGTAGTTTCTGAGAATGACCCAGATACACATATATACATATACACACATGTATACACATATATACACATATATACAGATACACACATATACACACATATCAGGGATGAAAGATCTCCGCGATTTCGCGGATTTCTGGGATTCTTGCTGTAGGCCCTTACTGCAATACCACAGCACTATCAGTGTATATACTACTAATAAATGCTCCAAGGACTGCAGCACTATTAGCGTACACTACTAATACATGCTTTAAATGGCGCAGCACTATCAGCATATACCAATATATATGAAACCCGACTTCCGGGAATTTTCCGCGATTCCCTGACAATGCTAAACCTATGGGAGAAAATCAGCATTTCCGCTTTTTTTCCCCGGAGACCACTTTCATCCTGCAAATTTAATTTGGCATGCTAAGGACATCATTATCTAAGTTGGATCAAATCTACATGAGTACTTTGTTTAAAAAATGTTATGTTTTTAATCAGATTATGCAACTCTAATTATAAACGTTATTTAAAAGCGAGGAACACCGACGTGGGATGTAAAGTGGTTGGCACGCTAGGCCCGGTGTCGTATTTTCAGCGCCCGGTCATTGTCAGCGGCCTGTCGTGGCTTCTGCGCATGCGCGGATTTTCGCACGTTGCGGCGATCACTGCTATTTGTTTTGTTTACACTCGGCGATTCGACGCTGATCTAGGTGCTACGTTAATATCGCTTGTAATTTAAGGTTAATTTAATTAAATTTCATTATTTGAGTATGTAATTCTGTTAAATATGATCGCATTCAATAGATTTCGGCCTAATCGGTCCCTAACACTGCCGGGTACCGTGGCTGAGCTTGTAGCCGGCGATGGCATGGGTGTTTTGCATATGTCTTAAAATCCGCGCATGCGCAGAAGCCACGACAGGCCGCTGACAATGACCGGGCGCTGAAAATACGACACCAGAATGGAAAGTGTGGGTTCGAATCCTGCTCTAGGCACAAAATTTCCCATTTTCACCACACACCCCATGACATGTGTGTCCCCGTCCTGTTATGACATTAGATGTTGCTAGGACGTAAAACAACAATAAACAAAACTGTATGTGCATGTGTATATATACAGTACAACCCCGTTAAACCAAGCTCGGTTAATCCAAACTTTTTTCGGCGTCCCGGCAAAATACTATCATTTATCATATAAAAAAGTCGGTTAATCGAAAGTATCGGTAAATACAAACAAAATTGTCAACCTCAGGCCACTTCCGGTGTGCTAGTAAATTGCAAACCCCTGGAAATTGCATACCCCAGGGTTTGCGATTTACTAGGAAATCACAAACCCCCCCTGGAAATTACAAACCCCCCCTGGAAATTACAAACCCCCCCTGGAAATTACAAACCCCCCCATGCTTTGTAGCATTTATCACCACAAGCAGGGCAGCAATAGACCTATGTTTGATTTTGAACTTCTACCAGATCTGGGGGATAAAATGGATTCAAGGAGGATCAAGATGGATTAATTGATT
>CM059198.1:31400647-31433338 GCA_030323885.1 Branchipolynoe longqiensis
TGGTGGGTCTGTGATGTATGGTTATGTGGAGAAATGGGTGATGGTGATGATGGAGGTGGTGGTGGGTCTGTGATGTATGGTTATGTGGAGATGTGGGTGATGGTGGTGGGTCTGTGATGTATGGTTATGTGGAGACATGGGTAGTGGTGGTGGGTCTGTGATGTATGGTTATGTGGAGATGTGGGTGATGGAGGTGATGGAGGTGGTGGTGGGTCTGTGATGTATGGTTATGTGGAGATGTGGGTGATGGTGGTGGGTCTGTGATGTATGGTTATGTGGAGACATGGGTAGTGGTGGTGGGTCTGTGATGTATGGTTATGTGGAGAAATGGGTGATGGTGGTGATGGAGGTGGTGGTGGGTCTGTGATGTATGGTTATGTGGAGATGTGGGTGATGGTGGTGGGTCTGTGATGTATGGTTATGTGGAGATGTGGGTGATGGTGGAGCTGGAGGTGGTCGTGGTGGAGGAGGTGATGGTGGAGGTGATGGTGGAGGTGGTGGGTCTGTGATGTATGGTTATGTGGAGATGTGGGTGATGGTGGTGAGTCTGTGATGTATGGTTATGTGGAGATGGAGGAGGTGGTGGTGGGTCTGTGATGTATGGTTATGTGGAGATGTGGGTGATGGTGGTGGGTCTGTGATGTATGGTTATGTGGAGATGTGGGTGGGTCTGTGATGTATGGTTATGTGGACACCTGGGTGATGGAGGTGGTGGTGGGTCTGTGATGTATGGTTATGTGGAGACATGGGTGATGGAGGTGGTGGTGGGTCTGTGATGTATGGTTATGTGGAGAAATGGGTGATGGTGGTGGGTCTGTGATGTATGGTTATGTGAACAGGGGTAGTGGTGGTGGGTCTGTGAGTATGGTTATGTGGAGATGGGGTGTGGTGGGCTGGAGGTGTGGTGGTGGAGGATGGATGGAGTGGGGTGAGGTGGTGGGTGGTGGAGGTGGTGGGTCTGTGATGTATGGCTATGTAGAGACGTGGGTGGTGGTGGAGGAGGTGGGGGTGGAGGTGATGGTGAGGGTGGTGGTGGAGGTGGAGGTGGTGGTGGGTCTGTGATGTATTGTTATGTGGAGATGTGGGTGGTGGTGGTGGTGGTGGTGGTGGAGGTGGGTCTGTGATGTATGGTTATGTGGAGACGTGGGTGGTGGAGGAGGAGGAGGTGATGGTGGGTCTGTGATGTATGGCTATGTAGAGAGGTGGGTGGTGGTGGGGGAGGTGATGGTGGAGGATGTGGAGGTGGTGGTGGGTCTGTGATGTATGGTTATGAAGAGACATGGGTGGTGAAACAGTTTGTGGATGTGTCCCCACGGTGTGATCCGTACGGCCGTGGCCCGTACATCACCCCCCCCCCCCCCCCACACACACACACCCACGCCGCCATGTTTATACGGGAACATACACACACAGCGGCAGGTGCAGCCGTGTGTGGGTCGCTATTTCAAACTGGCAATGCCTGCCGTCAACCAACCCGATCTGCTCCGATCAGACAGGACTCAATGTAATAAATAATTCCTGCTTGAATTGAATGGAATTATTTAAAGTTGCAAAGTCCGATCGTTTTGAGTTTCTGACATAAATATATTAGATCGGTCATTATAATCTACTTTGCTTTCGTTTGAAGTCTCTTTTATTTTAAATGGCTCACATTTGCGATATTTGAAGTGCAAACATGTAAAACAGGTTTGGCAAGCACGCCAAAACTCTAACACTCTCTTATGTAGTAATGAGTTCTCTTAAATTGACTCTGCATTCCCTTCTATGCAGAAGGAAATGTTAATTAATTAGTGCATCAGTGTCTAAGTCAGATATGTAGAAGCAATTCTAGATAATTGTTTTGCTTTTGAAATATTGAGGCTTCAGCGGACTATGCAGCTTTAACAGAGGTTGGTGCTTCTCAATGTGATTATCAAATTCAAAGCCTTTGTACCTCTCCCACCGCAGATGTCACTGTTCCCAAAGTTTAATTGTTGGGGTGTTTTTTTTTTGGTAAAGTATTTATTCATCTGAATATGACATTTGTCAGTGCCAGAGCACTGGTCTTCCGGCCATTTTACTATTGGAATTGACAGTCTAAATAATCTAAGTTTGATCAGTGCTGTCTTTGTTACAGCAACGATCCTATAGAATTAAGGGAGTGGCTCCTGCTGTATAATGTACAGCACCAGTCAGTGTAGTTCATGCAAAAATGGGGAGCAGCCCCGAGTAGAAAGTGTCTACTCGGGGCAACTCAAACAATCATTGAGCGTTACATTTTTTCGCTTATAAAATAAGGTAAGTTTATAATTGACAAAACATGTTGTGTCTTATATAATGTTCAATGTGTTTAAACAGGTTGATAGTTGTGTAGGATGTTCGGTATGTTGATGGTTTGTTCATGATGGTTAAGGGTGGTGGCAGGGGGGGGGGACCCATGACTGTTGTTGTACTTGAATAGTCTGATGGTTTTGAGTTTCTGTCATTTCCGGAGATTATGTTGATCATTATAAATCTACCTTACTTTAGTTTGAAGTAACGTTGCTATATAATTACTAACTTATGAGATATTTGACGTGTAAACATACTGAATACATTTGGCATGCTTGTCAAAACTCTGACCCCATTAACTTCAGCAATAACAGGCTCTAATAAATTGACTGGACATTTGAGTCTTCGAAGGTATTTTGTTCATGAACACCAGCACACTTTCGATGATGTTAGTGGTATTATCCTGACACTGTGCTAACCAGTCATTGCCCTATCCTAATAATGCTGAGCGCCTGGCTAAGAAGCGACAAGTATCAACTTTTATGTCATTGGTTTGACTCGACCAGTGTTCGAACCCGTTGGTTCGAATCCCACGATCTACCAAAACGGGAGACGGACGCTCAATTCGTTCGGCCATCCCATCTGGTCGAGTTGATGTGTAGGATAAACCTTACATAGTCGGACGGTTCCAATCGGGCTTAGTTTAGTTTGATTCTACAATCGTACCAGTTAACACCAGGCATTATCCATTAAACAAGCATACAGTAGTGGGCGACATGCCCTGGTCGATTAGTTCACAGGGCACGACTCACAGCAATACTGCAAATGTAATTATATTCATTAGTTATTGATATGTGCATGACAGTGTGAGCAATGCACTTTGAAACACGAGGTGACAAGAGGTCGAGTGTATGCTCTGTGCCTCTCTCTAGCGCTCTCTCTCTCTGTCGCTCTCTCTCTATATATCGACAGACAGAGGGCTCATACACTTGACAGACAGAGCTCATACTCATTGCAACTTTAAATAATTCAATTCTCTCTGTCTGTCTCTCTCTGTCTGTCTCTCTGCCTGTCTCTCTGCCTGTCTCTCTCTGTCTGTCTGTCTCTCTGTATATTATAAATATATATAATTTGTTTGTTGTTTTACATCCTAGCAACATCTAAGGTCATATTAGGACGGGTACCGACTTGTGACAGTGCACACTCATGGTGACTTAATAGTGCTGCCCCACTGGGAGACCAGGCCGCCAGCACCATGACCTGATAATGATATCCCACTCAGTCAGGCTAGGAAGTGACAAGTATCAATTTTTAAGAGAGAGAGACAGACAGACAGACAGGCAGACAGAGAGACAGACAGACAGACAGAGTTCATACACATACATAGAGTGGGTGTGTAGGTGATCACCTTGTGTTTACCTAGTCTGGTGATCGGCATGAATATGATAGGACAAGGACTGGTTTGTTCAGTATCAGAACAATGTAGCTGACTGTGATATCACGGGGTCATGGTATCAGCGGCCTGGTCTCCTAGTGGGGCAGTACTATTAAGTCGCCATGACTGCGCACTCCCACAAGTCGGCTCCCGTCCTGATATGACCTTAGATGTTGCTAGAACGTGAAACAACAAAAACCAAAAACAATTCCTGCTATTACTATCATTGCTATCATTACTAGTATTACTAGTACTACTATTGTCGTGGGGGTGATGAAAATGGGAATTATTGTGCCTAGAGCGGGACTTGAACCCACATATCTTTGCTAACCATTACACCACCTAGGCTCCCTGATATCACTACACTACCCACGCCTACCTGTCTATGTGGTTACTTGCCTGAGAGGTCAGTGCAGACTACTACACTCGTCCCCCTGGAATTGTAAGTCTTTTAATGCTTACAATTACATACATACAGGCAATGCACTAACACATACATACACAGGGTAGGTTCAACAACTATACAGTGCGTAGCTTGTACAGGATCCTGGTCACGGCACCAGTGTCGTGCGGGTGATGAAAATGGGAATTATTGTGCCTAGAGCGGGACTCGAACCCACATCTCTTTGCATTCCGGGCCAGTGTGCTAACCATTACACCACCTAGGCTCCCTGATATCACTACACTACCCACGCCTATGTGTCTATGTGGTTACTTGCCTGAGAGGTCAGTGCAGACTACTACACTATCATTACTATATCCTGACGCAGGACCAATTCCTACCCGGTCCGGGTGGAGAGCGTCTAGTGTGACTTTGACAAGTCCTTCAGTTTGACCCGACCAAAGACCTCCCGCTAGGCCACCGTGTCCTGTAGACGTAGAGGTTCCCACAAATGGTTCAGAGACCCGCTGAAGGTACTGACGGAACGCTCCTGGTAACAAGGGATACATTGTCCACCCGACCACCACCACCACCACCACCACCACCTTAAAGTTGCATAGTCCGATGGTTTTCATTTTCTGAGATAAAAATATTAGGTTGATCGTTATAATCTACCTTACTTTAGTTTGAAATAACTTTAATTTTAAATGGCTAACTTTTGAGATATTTGAAGTGTACAAACATGCAAAATTAATGTTGGCAAGCACGCCGAAACTCTGACACCATAGGCTTCTGCAGGAGGTTATATTAAATTGCCTCAGTATACGCTTATATGTGGCGAAGGCTGTTTAAAAAGTGCATCAGGATCTAAGTTTGATATGTAGAATTTAATCTAGATAATTGCTTCGGTTTTTGAAAATTGGATGCTTTCATCGGACTATGCAGCTTTAACACAATCGCACCTAGTGAGCAGGGTGAGGTGTGAGGGGATGTCGAGGAGTGAAGTGTCTGATGTGAGAAGCCCCCCACCCCCTCCCCCTCCCCCACCACCACCCTGATGGGTGTATACAGTTCGGTCTCAAAGAGGCACCTATAGTCAAGTCTACAAAAGGTTGGTAACAGGTTGGGTTTTTTCAAATTAAAAAATAGAAACTTGTTTTTTTTATCAATTTAATATTTGGGTTGGTTGTTAAAGTAGTTAACATTTTTATCAATTTAATATTGGTGTTGTTAACTTAGTTATACTTAAACTTATCCTCTTCTGCTTATATATTTAGGCATAATAACCTGTTAACAGATTCGGTCTGTCTATATATGAGTTTTACGTCCTGGCAACGTCTAAGGTCATGTCAGGACGGGTACTGACTTTTGACAGTGCAGACTCATGGTGACTTTATAGTGCTGCCCTACTGGGAAATAAGACTACCGTCACCGTAACGTCTGGTTAGAAGAGATACGCAATCTCCCATGTTCGCCGTGAATATGGCATATGCTGCCGACACGGCGTAAAGCAACCAGCAATCACTTACATGACCTTACATTTCGCAAGTATCATCGACCAAAAACAGTTTAATTTATGGTTAACATGGTTTGAAAGTCACTTATTTATGGATTAATCTAGTCAGGGAGCCACTGGGGTTCAAACTGTGTGTATTAAAGGTCAGTCAGCCGGCCCTATGACCCTCCTCATCAGTGACCTATCTGGCGGAAGGTAGGAAGTTCGAATCCCAGCTGAGTCAAACCAATGACTTATATAAAATTGATACTTGTTGCTACCAAGCCTGGAACTCGGCATTAATAGGATAGGACAAGGACTGGTTAGCACTGTGTCAGGATAATGTGACTGTGGTGGTGCCAGCGGGTCATGGTGTGGATGGCCTGGTCTCCCAGTGGGGCAACACTATAAAGTCGCCATGAGTGTGCACTGTCATAAGTGGAAACCCGTAAGGATATCGCAGAACGTAAAATAGCAATAAATAACAAAACTCAGCAAATTATCTGACCTGTGCCCTGAGTCATGCTTCAGTGATTTCCCTGACCTGCAGTCTGTGTTATGCTTTATCAATGACCTACTGGCCTGTGCCACAGGTTATGCTTCATCAGTGATCTATCAGTATCACTTCAGTGATCTATTTGACCCATGCACAAGGTCATGCGATGACCTAGTTGAACTGTGTCTAGCTCATGCCTCATTAATCTAGCTGACTTTTGCCCAGGTCATGCTTCAGTGACCTAGCTAACCTGTACACCAGGTTGTGGTTCATTGGCGATCTATCTGACATACACACATACACATAGAGTTCACGCTTCACTAACGGTCTAGCTGACCTCCATCTCGGGTCAGGCTTTATTGGTGACCTAGATAGCCTGTCGGCCTTAAGCCATGGGAGAGGTCACGCATCACTGCCAAGCTTGAATGTGCCAACTCACCTGCGAACAAAGAACAGAGAAAGATGGTGTTAATCATAATATAAGCAGGTAAATTCATACGAGGTAGCGTTCACATTTTCCTTTTTAATGACGAATCCTAACAGATTGGCTGACTGCGGTATCCTAGTAGGATCGTTCTCAGAAGTCGTCAACCACTTTTATGACATGGAAACCAAAAGTGAAAACATTCCAAACAATAGCAGAAAATATTCCAAGTAATAGTAGAATCAATATTCACATGAAGGTTTATATGTTGTGCATATATTTCAGGTGACATTTTTTTCCTTCGCTTTTTGATCTTATATAAATTGAGAAAGCTGTCAAAACTAACGGTGTAACATCCATCCATAACAACATTTAACACACATCCATAACAATGTAACAGCATTTCAAATATGATTTTATTCATTACAGTAAAACAAAAAAGTTCTCTTACCAAAAAAAAGCTGGAAAAAACACGTTTGGGTAGATGCATGGTGTCGATACGCAAATTTTCATATTTTTGCTTTAGCGCAAAATCATATCAGCATATTTTGGATACATTTTGTGGGATAGATTAAATACAGGAAGTATTTCAAATATAATTAATACTAGGAGTCAATACTAACTATTTGACTTACTACCCCCCCCCCCCACACACACACAAATAGGCAAATTTATTAACTATGTAACATGGAAACTAAAAACGTGATACGCAGTTTCTGAGAATGATCCTGTAAGCAGCCACAAAGCATTTGTGATTGTCGGTACCGTCGAGTTAGTCATTCATCAATCTTTGTGGAGTTGTTTAATGTTACTGGGATTTAGGATTGTTGCTATTCGGTAATACGGCGGTTGGATTGTCGTTGTTAATTAACATAATAATGGGTGTGGGATTGTTGCTGTTCAGTAATACGGAGTGTGGGATTGTTGCTGTTCAGTAATAAGGAGTGTGGGATTGTTGCTGTTCAGTAATACGGAGTGTGGGATTGTTGCTGTTCAGTAATAGGGAGTGTGGGATTGTTGCTGTTCAGTAATACGGGGTGTGGGAATATGGTTCTTCATTAATAATGAGTGTGGGATTGTTGGTAGTCAGTAAAATGGTGTTTGGAATTGTTGCTGTTCAGTAATATGGGACGTGGGAATATGGTTCTTCATTAATAATGAGTGTGGGATTGTTGGTAGTCAGTAAAATGGTGTTTGGAATTGTTGCTGTTCAGTAATACGGGGTGTGGGAATAAGGTTCTTCATTAATAATGAGTGTGGGATTGTTGCTGTTCAGTAAAATGGTGTTTGGAATTGTTGCTGTTCAGTAATATGGGAATATGGTTCTTCATTAATAATGAGTGTGGGATTGTTGGTAGTCAGTAAAATGGTGTTTGGAATTGTTGCTGTTCAGTAACACAGGGTGTGGGAATATTGTTGTTAATTAATTATTAGTGTGGGATTGTTGCTGTTCAGTAATACGTGGTGTGGGAATATGGTTCTTCATTAATAATGAGTGTGGGATTGTTGGTAGTCAGTAAAATGGTGTTTGGAATTGTTGCTGTTCAGTAACACAGGGTGTGGGAATATTGTTGTTAATTAATTATTAGTGTGGGATTGTTGCTGTTCAGTAATAGTCGAGAGCTTGGGATTGTTGTTATTCAGTATGTAGGGTTGTTGCATTGTTATAAGTCAACCTCCATTCCTATCGGTGGGGCGCCATCTCGTGGAGCTTGTATAATTGAACTGAATATTTAGCCCAGAGACCAATTGGTCATGTGACCTAGAAGCACTAATCAGTGTTGTGCAATCAGGCAGTCATGGAACTGAGGCTTATTAGGCAGAGAGGGCGAAAATGGGTGAATTGAACGTTCTCATGGGTCTACTCCCGTGTAGAGCTACGTTGTAACCATGGCCGTAATCGATTAACACAACCCGGGTGACCCAGGTGACCTGAGTCATCAGAATTTCAAATCGAACACTGCGATTGGAGTCAACCAATACAGATCCGATCCCAGTAACCCACCTCTTGGCTGGGGTTGGCTAAGAACGATGACGTCACATTTGCGCTGGTACCATCCTGCAGGATAACGGCTACCAGTACCAGTCATACATGTTTTTTTTTTTAATAACTTAGATTAATGAAATGGAAATATGACTAAACTATGCCATCATAAAATACTTTAAATCCTATTTTGCTGTCGTTATATCGGTTATTAAAAAAAATAAAAGTCTTGGATTAACCCACCATTTTTTCCACCGAAGCGTATTCGATTATTCGACCCGAGTCTGTAGGATATGCGCATGCGCCAAAAAGTGGCTCAGATGACCTGAGTTGATTAATCGATTACGCCCCATGGTGCAGGCGAGGGGCGATATTGCAAAATTATTGTCCGATATGAGATTGAGTCTGCGGATGGATGTGCACCAACAAAGGTTGACTCAAATCCCACATTACAGTTAGGGGGCCAAAATTAAAATTACATTTGCTTTCCAAAATGTTGCCATTTTGATCAGTAGAAGCTGAAATTTCAATCCTAATGAGCAAATATGTAACAGCGACATATAAATCATTGGAACCAGTCTGATATTACTAGTTTGTCCCTGTGCATTATAACAGTTAATACTCACGTGGCGGTGTAGTAGTGATTACAATGGTCAGGGATGCATGTGTGTTTTGTGTTTGTTGTTCTTTTTACATCCTAGCAGCATCTAAGGTCGTATCAGGACGGGTTCCGATCTGTGACAGTGCGCACTCATGGCGACTTTATAGTGCTGTCCCACTGGGAAACCAGGCCGCCGACACATTGACCTGGTATCCCACTCAGTCACATTATCCTGACACTGAGCACACCAGTCCTTGCCCTGTCCTAATAATGCCGAGCGCCTAGCTGGGAAGCGACATGCATAAACCCACGACCCCACAATCTACCAGCAAGGGAGACGGACGCTCTAACTCATTCGGCCACCCCGTGTAATCTCCAGCAAAAAACGCGGAAATTAAGCCGACATTAGTACACTCACGATGAATTTCCGCGAAAACGCGGATCTTCTCCCATAGACTTAGCACTGTCAGGGAATCCCGGAAAAATACCGGAAGTCACGCTTCAACTGTCGTTGTTTTTCTGATATTATTGCCTGCTACCTAACTTATTGCTATTTGGGTTTTATGTTCTAGCAACATTTGAGGTCATATAAGAATCGGATTCGAACCACCCAACTTGTTATATACAACTTAATTCCTTGGAATTTTGCTTAATGTTAATCGGTAAATATTAAAAAATCGCGGAAATCGGCGAAACCGCGGAGATCTTTCATCCCTCATGTAAGAAGTAGTAAGATTCAAGCCCGGAACAAGACAACCCCAAAACAATAGTACCCATGTCCCTGCTACCTCATTCGGGGTTACTAGCATAGGGAAATGACTTGTTGGTCCTGTGTCAAAACAATGAGACTCAGTGGGATATCATATGGTGCCAGCGGTAATATCTCAGTTGGACCACTATAAAACCATCAGGACTGTGAATACCCATACGCTATACGCTACAGGCACCGCAACCAGTTGGGCAGCACTAAAAACCATCAGGACTGTGCAATGCAAACCATGAATCTGTCATATCACTTCACATGTTGCTAGCATGTAAAACCCCAATCAAATACCCATAGGCAATGCACTACAGGCACCACAACCAGTTGGGCAGCACTATAAAACCATCAGGACTGTGCAGTGCCAACCTTGAATCTGTCATATCACTTCACATGCTCCTAGCATGTAAAACCCCAATCAAATACCCATAGGCTATGCGCTACAGGCACCGCAACCAGTTGGGCAGCACTATAAAACCATCAGGACTGTGCAGTGCCAACCTTGAATCTGTCATATCACTTCACATGTTGCTAGCATGTAAAACCCCATAGGCCATACGCCATACGCTACAGGCACCACAACCATTCAATAAGCGACATTGACCCACGTGATTAGGGACTGTCTGCTGTTGCGCATACCTGGTGCTGTGTGGAACGCCGCATGGCCTTTGTGGGTAATGGTAATCATATGGCGGTGCCTCCCGCCCGCCCGCACTCCAATACTTACTGGTGCTCGGCTGGTACAACTACCCCCTTTCATCGCCCGCCCCGCCCCGCCCCGCCCCGCCCGCTTACACGTTCCAGAAGCCTGCACTGATCGATTCGTATTAAAAGCTCCCGGCGAGGCGACCAATTGGCTATCTGCATTATGGATGGGCCCCTGGTTTCCGCGTCGCCATGGGTACCGGCGACATGGCCGCCGGGCGGAGGGCAACCAGTCACGGCCGGAAGTGAGGCGGGGAACACGCGGTCAGACGCCGAGACACGAGATGCCGTGACTGCGTCCCGTACATAACGGACCAGGACCAGCCCCCCCGGACCCCCTCCCTCCCGCCCCCCTCCCGTGTACAGGGGAACTGGTCGTACACAGGGGGAGCTCTTCTCTTTCTCTCCCCCCCCCACCCTTCCTCTCCCCCCCCCCCACCCCCTTCCCCCTCTCTTTCTCTCTTTCCCCCTCCCACTCCGGATGTGGTGGCCGAATCAGTAGAGCGCAGGCTTCCCGCCCGGAATGTCGAGTTTGAATCCCGGTCGAGTCAAGGAATACGAGTCGAGTTTGAATCCCGGTCGAGTCAAGGAATACGAATCCCAGTTAAGTCGAACCAAAGGCTTACCAAATTTATACTTGTCGATTCCTAGCCAGGTGCTCTGCATTACTATGATAGGGCAACGACTGGTTGGTTCAGTGTCAGGATAATGTGACTGTGTGGGATATTGTGCGATGGGGCCTGGTTTCCCAGTGGGGCAGCACTATATAGTCACTGTGAGTGTACATTGTCACAAGTTGTTACCCATCCTGATATCACCGTAGATGTTGGTAGGACGTAATACAACGAACACCAACTCTCGCTCTCTCTCTCTCTTTCTCTCTCACACACACCTGCTAAACGTGAACACTTTACGTTGGCCGACTGCCTTGGCGATCCAATCAAAACTGTGCGTTAAAGCTGCATAGTCCGATGGTTTTGAGTTTCTGTCATTTTCTGAGATAAATGAGTCTCAAAAGGTGCTAAGCAATATGGTACAAAACTTTGTCCATTGTAACGATCAACATACTATCTGCTTATGCATTTGCTCAGGATAAACTGATTTGTATTTTACATGGTCTTTCATAATCCCAATATTGATTTGAAGCAAATGTCCTTGTGTTTTCAGTGTAACCGTTTCTGTGCTGTTTTGTGTCAATCGTTACAATGGACAATAAAAAGAAGAGTTATCACCTTTTGAGACAGGCTCAATTATATTAAATTGATTGTGATAACCTACCTTACTTTAGCTGGAATAAATTTTTATATTATAAATTGCTAACTTCTGAGCTGCAAACTTGTAATAATGTTGACAAGCACGTCAAAACGCTGACACCATAGGCTTCAGCAGTAACAGGTTCTATTCAATTGTCCCAGTCTTTCCTTCTATTACTGTGTGGCGACACATGCTTAATAAGTGCACCAGTATCTAAATTAGATATGTAGAATCAAATCTAGATAAGTGCTCGGGTTTAAAAAAAATGCTATGCTTCGTTGGATTATGCAGCTTTAAGCTCATCTAATGTCAGGTGGCGTCAGTCTCAGGAGGAAAAATTATTTGACCTTTGTGAACGCCTGGCCTTCGAAAAAATTAGATATCGCCAAGTTTGAACCGAAATTAACCGATTAATTATTGAGGGGTTTCCAGGGAACTGTGGTCTCCAAACTTCTGTTTCAAAGTGATTGGTTGGTGGGGGGGGGGGATTAAGGGAGGGGGGCGGGGAAAGAGATTGGATGTGTAGTAGGGCATAACAAAGCGGACAAGTGTGCATGGGTGGTGGCGGGTCGGCGGTATAGTGTGTGCAGATGTGGGAGCCAGTGGTGCGTGCACACCACGGGTGGCGCCCCTCAACTCTGTGTGTGAGATGATGGAAGTGTAGGTGAATAGATAGGCTCCTCCAGTCGATGACTGAGGGAGGGGATAGGGCTAAGGAGCAGATGGAAGCTTCTGGCCTTATTATACTCCATAATGGCTTATACAGCATATACACTGGGTTCTGGTTTGGTTCTGGTATGCCAACATCCTTCGCAACTGAATCTGAAGTACACGAGTGTCAACATTCTCCCTGGAGATATTAACAGCGACTTATGATTTAGGCACTAAAGTGGAAATTGGCTTCTTGTTGGAGTTTTACATCCTGGCAACATATAACTTAGGTCATATCAGGATGGGTACCGACTTGTGACAGTGCACACTCATGGTGACTTTATAGTGCCACCACACTGCGAAATCAGGCTGCCTGCACCATTACCCGATATCCCACTCAGTCACATTATCCTGACACTGAGCTAACCAGTTCTTGCCCTATCCTATTAATGCCGACCGCCAGGCAAGGAAGCGACAAGTATCAATTTTATAAGTCATTGGTTTGACTTGACCGTGCCCAAGCTCCTGATCTCCTGCATGGGAGGTCTGGCTCTATCGATTCGGCAACCGCGCCTGGTGCTAAAGTGGAGAAGGAGGTGCCGGGTGTGAGGCGGGCTTGGGTCGGGTGTGAGGCGGGCTTGGGCCGGCCGAGCCGCCGATGATGAGGCGGTGAGCGGTGTGCTTCTGCGCTTGAATCTTGTCATGCGGGTGGGTAATAAGGGATATTCCTCAGGCTGCCAATTCACTCTCAATAATTCATCAAAGACAGTCAGATCCACTCTGCGCTGAGCTTCCATTCCACTAGATAAAAGAGTCACCCCGTACTTCCAGTACAGGGGTGAACGACAACGTAGTCTAAATACGGGCGAAAATAGCTTTAGTATGGCACAAGAAGTAGAATGCCTGGCACCAGTGTCAAATGGGTACTTATATCGGCACAGAGTTGGTGAAATAGGAGAGAATGCAAAAAGACAAGATGGCGGCCAGAGAACGCCGTCGATTTCACTTTTAAATTGCATTAAAGTATATGTTTTATTATATTTTCCAACTCAAAAGTAGCGGGTAAATATGAAGACGTACATAAAGAATATATTGTGCTTCTTAAATTAAGAATTTACCAGCTCAGTTAATTTCCCCAGCATGTCGAAATTCTTCGCCAGCTTTTCTAATGGGTTGGTTTTCACCCCTGTACTGTAAGTACGGGGTGGATCTTTTATCTACCATTCCACCAGCTCCGTCATCACCCCCCCTCCCCCCAAACCTCGCACAAGACTCACAGCCCTTGAAGCCACACACACACACACACACACTCTGATTCTGAAGTCCCTGGGAATAAATAAATCTTCAATAAATTTGTCATCTCAGTTTTGTTTTGCAGCCCTTGCCTCCGTCACGTGGGTGGTTGTTTTTCTTCTCTGAGCATCCTCTCATTTCACGCGAACTTGTCACATTTTATGCTGTTCAAAATTACCCGCAGCACAATACTGGGCTAGGTGTGGTTGTTTTTTCATTTTAACAAAGTGACATTTATTAAAGAGATTAGGATATTTTCCCGGAGTTCCGCCATTAAGAATTACCCCCCCCCCCCTTGCACCTGTGCTTCTTATAGCTGTACCGTAAATCCGCCAATAGAAGTTGTGATGGGTCCAGAAACATTGCGTCCACTGAGATGTCCCACCCTATCAGGCTGTGAGATTCGTCACCAAGGCACCCATCCTAATATAACACCGTCTAACCACCCCGGAGACCGGTGTCATGGTATAAAACCCCGGCCATATCGCAGCCCCTGCCGTGAAGACAGTTGACTAAGCATTTATTTTTGTAAAATAAATTTAAAAGCTTTCATTGGATCGATTAAAAATATCTTAATGCGCGATTGAAGAGGAAGATCTGAAGTATTTAATGTAACCTAAGAGCAATTTATGCTGAAAGTATTAAAAACAGAGATAATAGTGAAAGTTGGGATATTCTGAGTGTCAGTGCAATCTTCATACAGAAAAAGTGAAATATCTCTAAAGCTACACCACTTAGAAACAAGCTGCTTGGTACACATATAGAAAACATATTCGACGGATAGATTAAATTTATATGGTTAGGGTTGTGCATTTCTATTAATCTTTAATAGACACTGGCAGTGTGTATTCGTTCTGCAGCCAAGCTGCGCCTGTTTACAAACTCTGCGCATGCGCAGAAGCCACGGCAGGGGCTGCGATCGGGCCGGGGGTTTATACCATGACACCGGACCCGAATCAGTCACGTGCAGGCATCCCGGGTGGAAGGTCGGGAGTTCAATTCCAGGTCGAGTCAAACCAATAACTTACAAAATTGATACTCGTCGCTTCCTAGACAGGCGCTCAGCATTATTAGGAGAAGGCAAGGAATGGTTGGCTTGGTGTCGGGATAATGTGACTGAGTGGGATATCAGGTCATGGTACTGGTGGCCATGAGTGTGCACTGTCACAAGTCGGTAGTTGTCCTGAAATGACCTTAGATGTTGCCAGGACGCAAAGCTCCAACAACCAACCAACCATGCCCAGACATATCCATATACCTGGATACCCTTATATCATCCCACCCAGACATATTCATATACCCAGATACCCTTATATACATGCCCTGGACCAACACCGCGCATTGAGATACTACTATTACTAGAGTATAACTCCACCCTGCACTGATGTCACGGTGCATCACCCTGATATCATCACACCATCTCACAGCGTATGCAGCATCATGAATCCCTGTGGTGGTGACATACATTGTATGTGGTGTCACCATGCCCTGCCATGACCCACAGTGTAAGCAGTGTCAATATGCAATGCAGTGACCTACAATGTATATGGTGTCAATATGCACTGCAGTGACCTACAATGTATATGGTGTCAATATGCACTGCAGTGACCTACAATGTATCTGGTGTTACCTTCCTCTGTCATGATCTACAATGTATGTGGGGTCAGCATACCCTACAGTGTCCTACAGCGTATGTGGTGTCACCATGCCCTGCCATGACCCATAGTGTAAGCAGTGTCGATATGCACTGCAGTGACCTACAATGTATATGGTGTCACCTTCCTCTGCCATGACCTACAATGTATGTGGGGTCACCATACCCTACAGTGACCTACTATAGGGTGTCACCATGCCCTGCCATGACCCACAGTGTAAGCAGTGTCAATATGCACTGCAGTGACCTACAATGTATATGGTGTCACCTTCCTCTGCCATGACAGTGTATGTGGGGTAACCATACCCTACAGTGACCTACAGCGTATGTAGTGTCACCATGCCCTACAGTGTATGCAGTGTCAATATGCACTGCAGTGACCTACAATGTATGTGGTGTCACCTTCCTCAGCCATGACCTACAATGTATATGGGGTCACCATACCCTACAGTGACCTACTATAGGGTGTCACCATGCCCTGCCATGACCCATAGTGTAAGCAGTGTCAATATGCACTGCAGTGACCTACAACGTATGTGGTGTCACCATGCCCTACCATGACCTACAGTGTATGCAGTGTCAATATACCCTACAGTGACCTACAGGGTATGTGGTGTCACCATGCCATGCAGTGACCTATGGTGTATGTAGTGTCACCATGCCCTACAGTGACCTACTATGGGGTGTCACCATGCCCTGCCATGACCCACAGTGTAAGCAGTGTCACCATGCCCTCTAATGACCTACAGTGTATGCAGTGTCAATATGCACTGTGGTGACCTACAATATATGTTATCACCATGACCTACAGTGTATGTGGTGTCACCATGCCATGCAGTGACCAACGGTGTATGTAGTGTCACCATGCCCTACAGTGACCTACTATGGGGTGTCACCATGCCCTGCCATGACCCACAGTGTAAGCAGTGTTACCATGCCCTCTAATGACCTACAGTGTACGCAGTGTCAATATGCACTGTGGTGACCTACAATATATGTTATCACCATGACCTACAGTGTATTTGGTGTCACCATGCCATGCAGTGACCTATGGTGTATGTAGTGTCACCATGCCGTACAGTGACCTACTATGGGGTGTCACCATGTCCTGCCATGACCCACAGTGTAAGCAGTGTCACCATGCCCTCTAATGACCTACTGGGTATACAGTGTCACCATACAACCACATCGGTACCGAGTGTGATGGCGAGGGAAAGAAACGTGACGTTGAGCACGTAACAAGTGGCGCCCCCTATAACAAATACCCATGTGTAACGATCCGCCATTAGCCCCGCAGAGGAGCAGAGTGTGGGGTAGGGGCTCTGTACTGAGAGTGGGCGATAAAAGGCAATATTTGTCAGTACGAGTGGGCGATAAAAGGCAATATTTGGCAGTACGAGTGGGCGATAAAATGGGAAGCCAGTCGGTGTAAACTAACCGCGCTCTGGGCTCGTAGACTCTCAGTGGGTAAACACCCCGCTGCCTGATCCCTACTCCACAAGCCTAATCACCATCTGCCTGTGTGTGGCCCGGTGAATGACCCCGGATCTGTGTGGCCGAGGGTGCAATCCTTTTGCTGCCAGCCACTTCCGGTCCAAAGGAGGTCATCCAACAGCCTGAGGTGCCCGGAGAGTGAACATGGTGCTCCTCAATGAAATGTCAAGTGTCATGGAAGAGGAAGTAACCTTATACACGGCACACTACAGCAATACAACTAACCACAAAGGAAAGAAATCTCAAATCAATCACCCACATAGATCTCTCAATAACAATCAATCACCCATATCTCGCATTAACAAAAACCAGTCATCAATCATTCAAAAATTAAAGAATTTTTTTTAAAGTGCTTGTTTTTCTTCAAAATCAACCGTAATCATATTTCTTACTGTCGCAAATGAATGATTCGGATTTGGTGGCCTAGTAACCTCCAAGGTCATATCATGATGACAGTGCCTAATCCCCCCCCCCCCCCACTAGTGAGATACCAGGGATGAAAGTGGTCTCTGATGCAAACCGCAGAAATCCATGACGAGCAAGAACAAGGTCACAACACTGATTGCAGAGTCTGTACTAACTGTCAATAGGCAATGATTATGCTGGGAGATTGCGGTATGAAACCTGACTTCCGGTTAAGTCAATGACAGAATTTACATGAATGGATGGAGCGTAGAAGGGAAGGACGGAGGGAGGGAGGGGGAGGGAGGAGGGAGGGAGGGGGAGGGAGGGAGGGAAGGAAGGAAGGAAGGAAGGAAGGAAGGAAGGAAGGAAAGAAAGAAAGAAAGAAAGAAAGAAAGAAAGAAAGAACGAAAGAAAGAAAGAAAGAAAGAAAGAAAGAAAGAAAGAAAGAAAGAAAGAAAGAAAGAAAGAAAGAAAGAAAGAAAGAAGGAAAGAATTAACATGTGACTAAGCATTTTGGTGAGGGGGGAGGGTTGTAAGGAAAGCCTAGAAAATGTCTGGCTTATGAGGGGGCGGGGAGGGGCAGTGCCTAACAACACCAGAACCCAAGGCCGAGAACTTCAGTAGACAAAGGAACGAAGGCTTGTTTTTGGGTGGAGACACCACAGACAACCAACCCTTTCAGCACCACACATTGTATAAATTGCGAGCACCCGAATTAATTAGCACAAAAGGTATTGATTCTGGTGGCTTTAAAAAAATTATGATGCCTATTAATGCACTGTCCACACCACCGCGCATCGGCCTGCTATGTCGGGGAATGCAGACCACTCTAATGCCCGGTACACACCTCCCGTATAAAACTTTAAACTGCCCGTTTCGCGACTAAGTTTGAGTTTTAGTCGGTTTCAGTCTTTAGGTGTGTGACCCCCTAACACACCTGAGGCTTCCGATTCGCGTATAAAACTCAGTTTTAGGTTTTATACGAGAGGTGTGTACGGGGCTTTATAGGATTCGAAAAATGAATCGGGCAGTTTTAGTTGGGAAACGGGACGGGTTGGGTTGTGACGGGTCCTGTCGGGCAGTCAGTTTTAGTACGTGAATCGTATACGGGAGGTGTGTACCAGGCTTAAACCATGCATACCCCCCCCCCCCCACAGCAGCAGCCACCACCCCGACTCCAGGCTGCAGCCCAACGTGCTGCACAGGTGCCAATATTGTGTGACCAAAAATACGAAGATTTTAACATTTTACAGTAAAACCTCTCTAAATCTACCGACCTTGGGACCGAATTTAAGTGGTCCATTTAGGGACGTGGTCGGTTAAAGGAGTTAGAATATGGTTACAATGGTATTGTTGGGACCCAAATAAAGCGATCGATAAAGGGGAGTGGTCGATCTGTGGTGGGGTCGGTATAGAGAGGTTTTACTGTATTATATACTTTTTCATACAAGTCCCACCATGTGTCTATAGCCGTGGTCACACGTACAGCGTTAGGCCGACTTAGATGAGGCAAACTACATGAGTCGAACTAGCGGCGCGTTCACACATATAGAGTTTTCAAAGTGTGTCTCGTTCAGACACATGCATTAAACTGGCTCAGATCGATGATTGTTTGTTGTTTTACATCCTAGCAACATCTAAGGTCATATCTGGATGGGTATCCACACATACATACATACAAACAACATACCTAACGAAGCGATGGGAAGTGAATGATGGTCCAAACATGTGCTCCAACCACTATCAAAAGCAACTACCTGTTAGGAAGCAGTCTCCATATGATATATGAAGAAATGGGATGGTCCAAACATGTGTTCTAACCACTATGGAAGCAACTACCTGTTAGGAAGCAGTCTCCATCCATGTGCTTAAGCCGCCTCAACTAAACCAGTTGCGTTCACACATGCCACTTAGGCCGACTCAAGCTAGTTTTCCTCATATAATTTACCTTGCGAAGCGGTTTACTTGAGGCAAACTTGTTGAGTCGACTCAGCCCTAATTCCCCTGAGAGGAACGTTCAGACGCGCGATCTGAGTCGACTTAGATGAAGCGAACTAGTTGAGGCGACTTAAGGCCCGTGTGTGAACAGGGCTTATGTGTCATTTTCTAGGCTGTGTTTGCTACCCTGGGCTGCTGATGTCTTTAAGTGTAAGCTGCGGTAAGTAGCTGATTTCGCCTTTCGTATTAGCTGATTTCTTTTCTTTTTTAGGTGGGTGACAGACCTGGTATCATAACATCGGAAGAGAGTAGCCAAAATTGGAAATCTTCCTACAAAATAGGAGCAGTCGACATCTCTGTGTGCTGCCAATGGCTGTTTACAATCAATTTAGAGAGTTAGAATATGGTTACAATGGTATTGTTGGTACCCAAATAAAGCGATCGATATAGGGGAGTGGTCGATCTGTGGAGGTGGTCAGTTAGGGAGGTTTTACTGTATTAGGAAGATAACGTTTTGTGCGGAAACATGTGGCACCACAATCGGACATATATCATGACATAGCACTGACATCGTATAATCATACAATATGTAATATGCATAAATAATTATACAGTAAAACCTCTCTAAATCGACCCACCATGGGAGCTACTTTAAGTGGTCCATTTAGGGAGGTGGTCGGTTTAGAGAGTTAGAATATCCAAAATTGCAAATCTTCCTACAAAATAGGAACAGTTCACATCTCTGTGTGCTGCCAATGGCTGTTTACAATCTTTACATCCCCCTTCAGACAGACACACGATTGGGTGGGGGTGTCTTCCGTCCTAGCAACAACTCGACGACACATCGTGATGGATACGGGATCATGGTTTTGTATTCCATATTATTTGTTTATAAGGGGCAGTGAGAAGACAACCATTAATGGCTACACTGTTCCTACAATTTCTATTGTAAACAGGTTAGTTTATGCTTTGTAGAATATGTATGGGAACTATTGTGAATAAAAATGTCTGTATACAGACTCGAGGCAGTGCATGCTCATGGTTGCTTTATAGTGCTGCCTCACTGGAATACAGTGCCCATGGCAGGATATTCAATTGTCCTACTCCTACCCACATTACGCTAATCCCATCCTAATTCCTATCCTGATCCAACCAGTCCTTTCTCTATCCTAGTAATAGCTAAATCCAAGCGCCAGGCTAGGTAGCAATAAGTAGCATTAATATACAATGTAATAATAATAATAATAATAATATCCTTGGCAAGTCCTTGCTTTGGTTGGCCAATGCTTAATTAAGGCATCAGGATGGATCAAACTCACAACCACCGATGTGGAATGCGGAAGTTCTACCAACTAGTCCATCCGTTTTGGTAGGCATACATTGGGGAGGGGAGGTGGCAGGGGCTCCAACGGTAAACATTCGTGCATGATGCATGCATCACGTGAAGTAGCTAAATGCGAAAGGCGGTGACCTGAAAATGGGAGGACAAACAAGGACCGGTCTATTGTAGAGCTGCATACAGTAATCTATAAACAAAGGGCGGGGCACTCATATTGTATTGATTCATACAAAATGCCTGTAATCGTGCATACACAATGGTCTCTCTTGTAAGCGATACGCACTACAGTACACACTGGTCCCCCCTCCACCCTACCTATGGTGGTATACACTACAGTGCACACTGGTCCCTCCTTCACCCTCTATGTGGTATACACTACAGTGCACACTGGTCCCTCCTCCACCCAGTATACTTATGCACTACAGTGCACACTGGTCCCCCCTCCACCCTCTACATACAGGACGGCCGAATGAGTTAGAGCGTCCGTCTCCCGTGTTGGTAGACCATGGGATCATGGGTTCGAACCCTGGTCGAGTCAAACCAATGACTTAAAAATTGATACTTGTCGTTTCCTAGCCAGGCGCTCGGCATTATTAGGATAGGGCAAGGACTGGTTGACTCAGTGTCAGGATAATGTGACTGAGTGGGATATCAGGTCATGGTGTTGGCGACATGGTCTCCCAGTGGGGCAAAAATCGCATGACTTTATAGTGCTGCCCCAATCACGGAACCCAGTGGGCGATAAAATGGGAATTTATTACCTATATAACGCAGTGTTGTTAGCTTTCAGTTTTGTCAAGGCTATTTTCAGAATTATTGAATGACTTTCAGTGACAATTTTACTGTGAAAAATAAACGATTACGTAATATTCACAATGCATCCAACAACAAATACAATGTAACGCATAATGCTAAAATATTGCATTGTTTAAACAAAATTAAATATCTACAGAACAGGTTACATATACCATATTTTGGGACTGGTGATTCCGTAACGAAACAAACAAATCCGTATTTCTGTATTCAGTATTTGATTCCATAACAAATATGGAAGAATATGGAGGGTGCGCAGGTCTGCAAATGGCATAAGGTGTGCTGATCAGTTTTATGCAGTTTCACTAGTATCTACTTTACATTAGGTCAAAGTTACTTTTATTTTAAATGGTAAACTTTTGAGATATTTTGAGTGCAAACATGGAAAATTAGTTTTGGCAAGGTTGACAAAACTCTGAGACCATAGACTTCTGCAGTAACAGGTTCTGTTAAATTGACTCAGTATTTCCTTCTATGCAGAAACAAATGCTTAATAAGTGCATCAGTATCTAAGTTAGATATATAAAATCTAATCTAGATAATTGGTTTGGTTTTGAAAATTTGATATTTCATCGGACTATGCAGCTTTTAACTTTCAAACTCGAGCTGAAATGTGTTGCAATAAGAGAGTTTGAACATGAACCATGTGCTTCGCGCGGGTTTGTTTTGCTTTTACACATCCCACAATGCACCGCGCCGCTGGAATTACAATCTCGTTTATTGTGTACACACCACACTGTGGATTCTGCAAGCCACTGAGACACTCGACAGTCAGTGTCCAGTGATGTGAACACGACGTCATGAACCACCTGTGTCCGCCTAGCGCACAGTCTTTGTTTACTTCCGCCAGGTGTACACACAGAGAAGCTATTTATAGCACACATCCGGTCGGGCATTCCTAAGAATAGACAATTTCCACTACCAGCAATGGAGAACTAATATTGTTTGGTAGATCATGGGATTCGAACCCTGGTCGAATCAAACCAATGACATAAGAATTTATACTTGTCGCTTCCTAGCCAGGCGCTCGACATTATTAAGATAGGGCAAAGATTGGTTGGCTCAGTGTCAGGATAATGTGACTGAGTGGGTTATCAGGTCATGGTGCTGACAACCTGGTCTCCCAGTGGGGCAGCACTATAAAGTCGCCATGAGTGCACAATGTCACAAGTCCACACCCGTCCTGATATGACCTAAGATGTTGCCAGGACATGAAACTCTTTAACAACCAACCCACTAATATTGCGGATAGCAGGTCACTATGTACCAGGCTCTGTGGGGAAGGTATTAACTATTATAGAAGATTTCCACCACAAACTCACTGCTCTGATGACAGTGGAAGAACTAATGTTATGAGTAACAGCTTACTGTGCATGCTTTGTAGAAAGGTTCTATTACAAGTAGATCAAACTGAAATTAAGTTAAAATTGGGGAGTCACCCCCCTATTATTTACGTTGTCATTGAATACAACTCTGAATATTCGTGGAATGAATTCGTGATAAAATCATATTAACACATGTAAATATTGAGTGAAGTTGCTCTGTTCCCCTGAGTACAACCTTGCCACCACGACTTGTGCAAAGACGTGCAAAACTGTATTGTGACTGACCGCCATGCCCATTGAGCTGCCCTATGATCTCTACAGAGATGTTCTTGTACCCACATACCTATCACGTGACCTCTATAGAGCGACTGTAGTACCTGCCATATGACCTCTATGAACCTGTTTCCGTACTTGCCATATGACCTATATTGACCTTTTCTAGCTGCCATATGACCTCTATAAACGGCCTTATGTATCTGGCCAATGACGCCTAGTGTTGCTTTTGAATCTGCCCAATGACCTCTATAGACCTGCTTTTGTATTTGCATAATGACCTCTAAAGGACTGCTTCTGTATCTGTCCAGTGACCTCTATACACCTGCTTTTGGACCTCCCATATGAGATCCTGAGCTGCCCCACTTGCCCCCCCCCCCCTCCCACCGGGCCTCCCTGCTGCTCACTCCCACAGTCTCTTAAGGCCCAGTCACACCTCACCGGATTGAGCAACGGACAGAATTGTCTAGTCCGGTGGTGATAAGCATCAAAATGTATTAAAATGTGTTGCGAAGGCTGCTGGACGAACGGACGGACATGAAACGGACAGCCAATGGATGAAACAAACTCAAAACAGACAAGAACCGTAGATGTCAGTCCGGCAGCATCCGTTCTTAGATTTGTGCATGTTCAAAACTTGTACGGACACAAAACAGACTTTGTTCGGTTTCTGTCAGTTTCTCCCAATCCGGTGAGGTGTGACTGGGGCTTAAACTCTGAGGTGACCACAAATCTAATTGAGGCGCCCGATACCAGTCTGCCTGGTCCCAGGTTGCCGTCACACGACCAGTTCAGAAATCGACATCTTGCTGCCAGAAGTGGTTAGAGAAAGTCCCACATGTACCCAAGCCACACCTAGCCTATAACCGGTTCCCATAGCAACGCAATGTCGCAACACTCAGATACTGCATACAAATCGATGCCCGTAGATGCCCTCAACTTCCGTCTCCTCCCCCCTGCCCCCCCCCCCCACCCAGCAGACTTGAGGCCCCACCACTCTTACTTATGGGGCTGTCACACTACGACGTTTCTCACCAACGCGCGTCGACGCGTCACCTTTTTGGGTGAAACGCCGGCACATGTCGGGACGCGTTAGCGGCGCGTCGGTACACGTTGACTGATAGCAATGTGTGGATGGACACGTCGGCGCGCGTCGGGGCGTGCCGATCGTTTTGTGCTTGCACAAAACCTTTGACGCACCACGACCGACGGGTTGGAGGGGGTGTTACGGACGCGTTAACAACACGTCGAAACCCGTTGACTGGTTGCAAATATTTTGCGCGTTGCCGGCATGCCGGCAGAAATGTCGTAGTGTGACAGCCCCATTAGTTCAATTTCAGAATAGTCTGTCCTCCTACTGTCCAATCACACAGAAGTAGGACCTAACACGTCACACGCCCCAGTTCTAAATGCCTTCAAGGCGAAATAGACTATGCATATGATGTTCAGTCTAGCCACTCCAGATGATTTGGTTGGTTGTTGGAGTTTCACATACTGGCAACATCAGAGGTAATATCAGGAAGGGTACCGACTTGTGACAGTGTGTACTCATGGCGACTTTACAGTGCTGCAACACTAGGTGACAGAGTCACCAGCATCATGAGTTGACATCCCACTCAGTCACAGTATCCTGACACTTAGCCAACCAGTCCTTGCCCTATCCTAATAATGCTGAGTGCCTGGCTAGGAAGCGACAAGTATGAATTTTTAAGTCATTGGGTTGACTCGACCAGGCTTCAAACCCATGGGTTCGAATCCCACGATCTCCTTTATATTGTTTATGACACATTGATGAAGTAAATCACTGGGTTTCGAAAATGTGGGGTTTTCATAGGTTTTAACTATTAACTAATCTACTCAGATGATGGAAACTATTCTAATCTACTCAGATGATGGAAATCTTGGTGAGGAGAAGGTCGACCAGACCAAAGACCCTATAATACTAAGATGGCTCACTCCCTATCTCTCCCATGGTAATGTAAATTTTGCAGTGCCACCTTGTGGTGGGTTTCACATGTAAACACATACAATTATATTATACATGAGATAGGTAAGTATGGATACACATCAATATGAAATTGCTATGAACAAATACACATCATCATCAGCATCACCATCATCACACATCTTTCACATTCATATATATCATTTATACATATAATATAGCACCTGTTTAACCAAGAGAACAGTCAGCACACCAAGTGGTGGGTTTGATCATTTTGATTACACAGCCGTCTTAGTATTATAGGTTCTTTGACCAGATGCTGGTATGTGTACATCGGTGATTTCCCGTTGGCTGAAGGCAGTTTCCACACTGACTACCAGGGGGCGCCACAGACACGGGACGCGGGTCACGTGGCGCCGGCACGTCAGACGTGTATTGGGACGCAGTGGGGCACTCTCTGATCAGGACTAGAGTCTGGGAGAAGGTGAGGAAGAGTGGAGAGAGGGGGAAGGGATGGGAGGGAGAGGGGGAAGGGAAGGGAGGGGGGGGGAGGAAAGAGGGGGCACTTGGCAAAGCTAATGTGGCGTACGGCACAAGTCGCACACACATTTTTTTTTTTTTTTAAAACAACACCAAAAAACTGTCTAAAAATATAGTAAAAGGGACATCAGGGCCTTACTGCCCTCCCCCCACCATCCATCAATGACAGCTGCATGCCTAGTAAAAGCCCACCCATCCCAGCCTTTACTTTTGTATGAAAGATGCTACAGTGCGCATTTTAGGGTTTTACATCCTAGCAACATTTGAAGTCATATCATGATAGGGGTACACAGACTTGCGGCAGTACCCACTATTACCGGGTTTGCCCAATATTACTACAGTACCCACTATTACCGGGTTTGCACAATCCTGGTTTGGATTAACCGACTTTGGTGCACCCGCCATGATAGTCAATAAACTAATATTAATTACAACACACAAATTAAACGCTCCTGAGCCTGTTCATATCAACCTAGTGGTGGATGTTGGAAATAAAGGAAAGCTTGCGCCTAGAGTTGGACTCAAACCCACACTTCTGCCATTCTGGAGAATGCATACTAGTTACAGTATAACCCCGTTAAACCAAACTTGAAGGGACCTTAGAAATTTGTTTGGATTAACCGATCATTGGTTTAACCGAGCTTTGGCTTCGACTTTGACTTGGCTTTGGCAAAAACGTGGGTGCATTATGCATGTAATATACACTGTATGTAGACACTTTGATTATTGTTTTTTATGTATATAGTATAACCCCGTTAAACCAAGCTTGGTTAACCCAAACGATCGGTTAATCCAAACGTTTTTCGGCGGCCTGGCAAAATACTGCCATTTATCATATAAAAAAGTTGGTGGGGTCTCAGATGACCTTATAACCACATGAAAGTTTGGTTTAACCTACTGAAGTGGGGACCAACACTTTTGTTTGGATTAACCGATAGTTTGGATTAACCGACTTTGGTTTAACCAACTTTGGTTTAACCAACTTTTTTATATAATAAATGGTAGTATTTTGCCAGGGCGCCGAAAAAAGTTTGGATTAACCGATCGTTTGGTTTAACCGATCGTTTGGTTTAACGGGGTTATACTGTATTATACTATCTAGTCTCTCTGATGCAATCACCCTAACCGCCCCTACCTGTCTATGTGGCTCCTTGCCTCTGAGGTCAGTGCAATAAGAATATGAATTTTGGCTGACACATGTCAGTACCCTTGCTGAAATATTATCTTAATGAGGCAGCACAATAGAACTACTACAACAAGTCACCCCCCCCCCACCTCTTGATATGTTACCTCAGTGGGACAGCACTATAAAACCACCATAAGTGTGCACACCGATTATGCCCGGTACACACCTCCCGTATACGACCTAAAACTGCCCGTTTCGCGACTAAGTTTGAGTTTTAGTCGTTAGGTGTGCGACCCCCTAGCACACCAGAGCCTTGTGATTCGCGACTTAAAACTCAGTTTTAGGGCTTAAAACTTGAATCGCAAGACATTCGAGAAATGAATCGGCCAGTTTTACGTCGAGAAACGGGACGGGTCGGGTTGTGAAACGCAGTCAGTTTTAGCGCGTGAATCGTATACGGAAGGTGTGTACCAGGCATTAGAAGTCGGGACCGGCCGTGCTGACTTTCAGATATTGCTGGGGCGTAAAGTGAGCCCTCAGCCTGCTGAGGCAGCAACAACGCGAACTGACGAACAATTACAAACCAACAACAAGGCGGCAGTGCCAAACCCAAGGGCAGCAGCCTCAGGGGCTGGTTCCCGGCGTGCTGCCGGCTCCCGCTAGGGGGCACACTTACGTCCTGGTTCCCGGTGTGCTGCCGGTGTCGCAGTTTGAGCGCCCTGCCAGTTTCAGCTGACTGTATACACTCAAACTCAGGCATTGTCAATGGTCGTGAGCAATCTTCATACAGAAAATACAGAAGAAGTGAAATATCTCTAAAACCACACCACCTATTAACAAATCGCTTAGTACACATATAGAAAACATCTTTACCAAAAAGATTATATTAAATTTATAAGGTTAGGGTTCTTGATCTCTAAGTATTTTGAATAAAACTAATGATTTGCACTGCGTACCATCAAACTCAAGGCATTGTCAATGGTCGTGAGCAATCTTCATACAGAAAATACAGGAAAAGTGAAATATCTCTAAAAGCACACCACCTAGAAACAAATCGCTTGGTACACATATAGAAAACATCTTTACCAAAAACATTATATTAGGTTAGTGACGATGCTGTCAGATTTTGACGCATGCGCATGAAACTGACAGTCAGCTGAAACTGGCAGGGCGCTCAAACTGCGACACCGGCGCCCGCTAGGGGGCGCGTTTACGTCATTCCGCTGGTTCCCGGCGTGCTGCCCGAGGCGTTTCCGTGACCTGATTAAGGGTCGGATCAATGCGACCAGCGAGCGTCTCCCACTCTCCGAGCACAGGACGCCCCAGCAACTGCCCAGTCAGTGAGAGGCCACCCCTGCCACGCTTGGAGAGTGTATTGTATAAGTACAGTAAAACCTCTCTAAATCGACCGACCATGGGATCGACTTTAATTGGTCCATTTAAGGAGGTGGTCAGTTTAGGTTTTTTTTAAATCACCACAATGGTATTGTATTGGCGATCGTTTGGGACCAAATTAAAGCGATCGATATAGGGGAGTGGTCGATCTGTAGAGGTGGTCAGTTAGAGAGGGTTTACTGTATGTGTCCTACGTATGTGTATGTTGTGTACGCATACATGCATGCATGTGTATATATGTGCTCTATAATCTATTATAGGAATATAAACAAGGACACTACCATATCTCAGTTCCCTTTTCTATAGGTGCTTTACTTCCTACTATATTATATATATACTACTATAGGGGTTAGTTACAGCTTTGGCCACACCGGCGCCACCTTCAAGTGGCTCCAGGCTACCCTGATACTGGCTGCGTCTGGTCACTACCGCCTCCAGACCAGCACTGATGGTCAGATGTATGTATGTATGTATGTATGTATGTATGTATGTATGTATGTATGTATGTATGTATGTATGTATGTATGTATGTATGTATGTATGTATGTATGTATGTATGTATGTATGTATGTGTGTGTGTGTATGTATGTATGTATGTATGTATGTATGTATGTATGTAAGTATGTATGTTATGCATGTATGTTATGCATGTTATGCATGTATGTATGTTATGCATGTATATGTGCTAGCTATGAGCTATTATGAGAATATAAACAAGGGCACTACCACATCTCGGTTCCCTTTCTATATATGCTTTATGATCTAATATCTACTACTATAGGGGTTAGTTACAGCTTCGGCCACACTGGCGCCACCTGCGACTGCGAGTGGCTCCTGGCCACCCTGGTACCAGCTGCGTCTGGTCACTACCGCCTCCAGACCAGTGCTGATGGTCAGATATATGCAGTGATAGAAATAAGCAAACAATTTCACTTGTCCATCGGACAAGTCTGGTGTGATTTTCACTTGTGGCGTTCTCTGTGGCGGAGTGGTTAGAGTGTCTGACTTTTTTCTAGGTCAGACTCCTAATCTGAGGGTCGGCGGTTCGATTCCCCGTGCCCCCAGCTCTGCCAATTTGGATTTCCACCGCTGTGTATAACTTACAGCGTCATCAAAGGCCGGTTGCTCTCATACCATGTCTATGTGGTGTGGGAGGTTAAAAATCCCTTGGGTCGGTAAAAGTGTAGGCTCGGGCTTTCTATCGACTAGCAGTAGGTATCCCAACTCATTTTTGCAACTCAATAGAAAGTACCATATTTTGATATAGTTCCATAGCTCTTACCAGGAGAAGTAAAATGACACAAAGTTCATTAAGATCGGATGATTACTTAAAAAGTTGTAGGCTTTTTAATATGGACAAAAACGATGCAAAAAACAGCTATTTTGGCAATTTGCATGAAACCCACATTTCAGACATCAATAATTCAAAATATAATGGCCAGATGAAATTGTCTTTCAGGAATATGTGTTATCTATATGCATATATCAAGTCTATTTTTTTCCAGAGTCATGACATAATTATTTTTTTAGATATTGGCCATTCAAAATGGCAAAAAACACAAATTGCCACTTGTCAATATGAGAAATTAAGAGGTATGAGGTACATAAATGCTTATATTTAAAGAAATACAAAATCAATATCCTTGAAACTTCACCCAACTATCCACAACATCATGTAGTAAAAATGACTTACCACAAATGAACCAATATTATTATAGTTTCAGAATAATCATGATAATTGTTGAGAAAATTGACATCAATTTCAATTTTGCATACCAATTAAGGAGTAGAATTTACACTTTCGGCTGTAGTTTGAAAAGTATACATCCGATTTTCCCAAAATTGCAACCAGCTCTTTCTGATAACATGCTTTACAACTTAGTACCTTCAAATATAATATAAATGACAGTTATATTTAGTAATTCAATGTGCCAATTAATTAAATACAAAACTGTTTCTTGATGTAAATGTACGAGCACTATTGTTAAGGAAAATCTATTAACCCTCTTCACTTCAAATAATTATTTGTCAAAGTTTGAAAGATACATCTCATGATATTGGCAATACAATGCATCAATGTAATCTATTTCTGGCACAGTCCATGCTTTTCCTCTAGAGGAAACCACAGGACACAAATCTAAATCATTTACAAAGACAAAGTTAGCCTGAACATCAGCTATGTCGTCGACTTTAGGCCATTTAAAAGTATCCTCAAGACCACGGTATAGAAACTGTATGGTTGCAAAATTAGGTGACAAAATCTCTACAACAATTCCCACAAACCAGTGGCTTTCATATGCCACCCCAACCCATATACCTTGCTGATCAAATCTAAAATTGGCTACATTTGCCAACTCAGTTACAATTATATCACATACGGGTATATCATTATCTGCCTGTACATTCATGTTCAGCTACATTAACCTTCATATCCACATCATTTTGTTTCTGTCTTTTAAAAGTCTTAGTTTTACTTGGTTGGGCTTGTGTTTTCCTCTTTCGCTTCTGCTTGTTTTCAATTACACTTGCACTAGTTACAGTTTCTTTTGTAGCACCACCAGCTTCTTTTGCACCATTAAGTTCAACTGTATTAGTATGAGAAGTTGCCTCATCATTAGTAACATTTGTTAATCTGTCTGTGTTATCAATGTTGTCAATATCTTTGGTAGGTGTGGCTACAACTAGGACAGATTTTAAGTAATTTATTAAGACATCCACTTTTTTTTTCCCAAATACCAAAGATTTGTTTTTGATTCCTAAAACAACTTTCAAATACCGGATTTCATTCTTTACAATATCTAATTTCTTTGAACTTGCCCCAGTACATCGACCAACAACCACATCAACATCACTTGGAAGTCTGCATGGCTGATAATAGGCACCGGATTTCACAATACAGAGTTCTTTTTCATATTTATGAATTTTGTGCATCAATCTTTTTCCCCAGTGAGTCAATGTTTTGTTTAAGGTCGGATATTTCTACATTTTTCTCACTACATGCCTCCCGTAAGGCCCTTTCTATATCCTTCAGCTCTGACATTTCTTTTTCTTTATTTTCTAACTGTCCTTCTATCTTTTTCAACACAATTTCTTTATCAGATTTGAGAGTGTAACTACCATTGTCATTATTTTCGGATTTAACATTAATGCTACTGCTTGAGGCACATGTTGGATCAGCACTACCCACATTGGATTTCTTTTCGGTCTTTTTTAATGGGACAGTCTTTTGTAATGACACATCTATGCTTTTATCTAGATACTGCTGTGACATTTAATTTTTCGCCTTTGATTTGTTCAGACTGACATATGTGGCCCGTATTGTCTTCAGCTGTTTCTTGAAACCTGATTCACTGAAGACATTTGGGGCCAACATATTTAATATAGAAAATGTACCTCCTTTATATGCAGTCTTAAATTATATGCAGTCTTAAATTAAGACAAATATATGACAAACTAAGCATATTTGTTTCATGAGTTTTGAAAGACTGTTCATATGGAACATAGTGTCTAAAGTTGTGCTACCGATCTGAAAACGGCCGTTTTTCACACTCCCGAAATATTTGCCGATTTTATGTGTCTAATTACCAACAAAATATTAATTACCAGCAAAATATTAATAAACTGCACTAATCTGTATTGTAGGCCCCTACTGTGTGTATGGAAATCCTTACAATATCGCCCAGAAATCGGCGCCATTTGCAATCTTGTATTATGCCTGATCTTACTCCAAAAATGCTGTTAAATCTTACAAAATAATTACTCCAACATCCTGAGTTTTAGCTAGGATTTAAGACAAATATATGATAAACTTAGGATATTTGTTTCATGTGTCTTTGAAAGGCTGTTCATAGACAACATAGTGTCTAAAGTTGTGCTACCAATCGGAAAAACGGCCGTTTTTAACACTCCCGAAATATTCGCCGATTTTATTTGTCTAATTACCACCAAAATATTAATAAAATGCACAATTCTATTAACCACAATATGTAAACATATAGTAATAAAACATTTCCTACCTATTTCCTTATGTATAGTATCCCAAAATGATGAAGAATTATCCATTTTGCTGCTCAGTGTTGGGGAAGTTGTACTGACAACATGTGCTGCCATTTGTAGCCTGACCGGGAGTCATCCACTGGTTGAAAAAAGTATCTGCGCACTGTGCTGGAGATCACCACATACTTGAAAATTATATCACTTTAAAGTTCTCAAAATGATCTTGACAGTGGTATAAAAATTCCTTGGATATTTTTAAAAGACATTTATTGGTGATGATTTAAACTTTTGGTAATTTTGAAGTAAATTAATGATTAGGACATTCAGTAAAACACCCATCAAATTTTATACTAAGCTAAAGCTTAGAATGTCTACTATCATATCCTGGTACCAGATAGTTCATGCTTATAACCACCAGAGAGCACCACCTCAACACTGCAGAGGTGTTTTCAACCCTGAGAATGCCACTCAAAATATGGCAGTGTGAATCGCGATTCACTGCAACAAACTAACTTTTTAAATGCTCAGTAGCATGTACAATACATTAATATAGACAAATTAGATTAGTACAGAATGAAAGAACACCTTTTAAGCTTCAAAGTGGTATATTTCTTTATTTAATACAACAATAATTGTGCATAGTGGAGAAGTTTGAAAACACCCTTTCTGTTGATGAATTGACCCGATTCCAGTCCCTCGGGTGACCTGAATTGGGATA
>CM059198.1:31433838-31620016 GCA_030323885.1 Branchipolynoe longqiensis
CTCTAACGGGTGAATAATAGTCACAAGTCGCATAAAAAAAACACACACACACAAAAACACACAAATTAAAATGACAAAAGCAACACACACACCATCCCAACCAAAGCCCGTCGGGACACGACTAGCGGTGCTGGCGGGCTGATGGACCAATAGCATATCGCCAGGGTGGTCACGTGCTGTAGATATGGGATAATGATTGGATGAGGCGGAGTTGGGAGTGGCTAGTGGAACACTGGCCTTGTTTGACCCTTCTGTCCTTCACAGGCTTACGTCACGACAATGTCACAGTGGGAAGGCATGTCAAGAGAGAAAAAAATCGGAATATTAAGCGGATATTGTTCGGTGTTGGGTTATTGTTTTAGTGTGGGCTATTGTTTTAGTGTGGGTTATTATTCGTATATGTTCACCCGAAATTGAGATATATTCTTCACATGAATATTTGTTGTATTGAAAAAGGTTCCATAGTCAGATGCTTTACTGCTTCTGTAATTTTCTAAGATAAATGTAGTAGGTTTGTCATTATAAATCTACCTTATTTTAGTTTGACGTTCGTTTGTTTGTTGTTTTACATCCTAGCAACATCTAAGGTCATATCAGGATGGGTACCGACTTGTGACAGTGCGCACCCAAGGCGACTTTATAGTGCTGCCCCACTGGGAGACCAGGCCGCCAGCACCATGACCTGATACCCCACTCAGTCACATTATCCTGACACTGAGACAACCAGTCCTTGCCATATCCTAATAATGCAGAGCGCCTGGCTAGGAAGCGACAAGTATAAATTTGTATGTCATTGGTTTGACTCGACCCGGTTTCGAACCCACCATCCCATGGTCTACCAACACGGGAGACGGACGCTCTAAATCATTCGGCCATCCCGTCCGGTTTAGTTTGACATAACATTGCTTTAAAATAACTAACTTCAGATATTTGATGTGTACAAATTAATGTTGGCGTGTTTATGAAAAATCCATAGCCTCCATCAGCAACAGATTCTGTTAATAGTATTATTATTATTAAACTGACTTAGTATTTCCTTCTATGAAACAACAAATCCTTAATAAGTGAACAAGTATTTTAAGTTGGATATGTGTAAAGTCGAATCTAGATAAATGTTTTGCTTTTTTTGAAAATGCGATGCTGCTTTTATTGAACTGTGCAGCTTCAACAAAATATTCACATTCTAGAAATACCAACTGCATTGCACTTAAAACTAATGTCAATCGCCATGGGATCCTCGGTGTATTTGGGTTCAGAAGATGAGTCTCTCCACCTGCTGCATTGGAGTTTAAATAACACATTTTGTGACGTCATACAGGGAAACGATAGGTGACAATACATAGGTTATAAGCAGCGTTCGAAATAATAGCTTGTCCGCTCGTTCGAGCCAAGTGAGAGTAGGTTCGGACAAGCAGAATATGGCTTGAGCTTTTCTGTTGGACAATTGAAAATTTACATTATTTATGACATTTGTTTTGATTTATTTGCGCAGTTTTATTCCTTTTTTTTCCATTGGACAAGTGAAAATATACGGTATTTATTACATTTGTTTTGTTGTTTTGATTTTTTATTAATTGATTTGTGCAGTTTTATTCCCATAACCATGGAAGTTAACTGAGATAATAAAGCTAAGTACTGTGGGAAATACCAGATGGGATGGCCGAATGAGTTGAGCGTCCGTCTCCTGTTTTGGGAGATCAGGCGATCCAAACCCATGGGATCGTGGGTTGGAACCCTGGTTGAGTCAACCCAATTGTAAAATATTTCGAAATTTTGGGGTAGCTAAATAATATTCTAAAAGCATGTTATATGTGCATATAATGATATAGAGGTCATAAATATTATTAATGTGGTTGCAGGGTGATAAAGGTACTATCACACAGAAAAATGGTTTCTATGTGATAAGCTACCTTAGACATTACTCTGTAAGCAAAGGGGTGCCAGGTACAAGAAAGCTAGGTCACATGACTAATGACCCAATATAAATAGTGGTCCAGGTCAGATGCGCACTCTCTCTCACCACCACCACCAGCCAGTCCAGATCTGTGTGTAACATGTGCTTGTGTCAACTTTAGTTTGGATTAAACCATGTGAGTACAATATTGTGTCTTCGTGTGTGATATTTCAGATACTGAGCCCAACAAGTGATTTCAGAAGTAGATAGTTGACAGTATATATATATAAAGAATATGTGTAGAAGTTCTCTGACAACTACTTCAATTTAATCTAATGTAAACTCTTATCTTAATACAACATAGAATTTAATACCATCAATTGTTCAGAGATACACAAACTTTTCAGTGGCGACCACGACGAGACTTAACAAAATTGTGTAGTACTAGTAGGAGGAAAGAATAATTAATTGGCAAATATTGTACACCCCTATCTGAACCCACTCAATATGCAACCCCACCCCCCGATGTATTGTGCGACAGGGTCTTTGTGTGACAGATCCTTTATATGAATGTGTGCTTGTGTTATGCTTACATTGATTCTTTCTGTGACAGCATCTCTGTGACAGCATCCCTGTGTGACAGCACCTATGCTTGACAGATATCCTTTGCAGCACCTATCCAGCAGATACCATTTGCAGCACCTATGCTTGACAACACATATCCATGACAGCACCTATGTTTGACAGAGTCTTTGTGTAACATCGTCGTTGTGTGACAGTAACTTTGTGACCGAATCGTTATGTGATAGAATCGTTATGTTACATAGCCGTTATGTGACAGAGCCTTTATGTGATAGCGTCCCTGTGTGAGAAAGCATTTACGTGACAGCCTTTACATGACAGATACTTCACGTGACAGATACTTTACATGACAGATCCTTTATATGACAGTGCCTCTTGCGTGTTTTCGCTTTGCTTCATACTGGAAGCCCATTGTTGTCTACTGATTGAGTACATCATGGGACAGACCTGGACGTGCACCCCCTCACCCCACTACGTGATCAATACACCACCTGCACTCGTGGGTACTCACGAAGGTGGACAAACCAGACACGAGCATCCAGAGGCAGCCAAAAAACAACATAGAAAAGAGGGGGGGGGGGGGGGGGGAAAGAACAGAAGGGCTGGCTGGGTGGGTGGCTGGTTGGTGGTTGGTTGGTTGGTTGGTTGGTTGGCTTGTTTGGTTGGTTGGTTGGTTGGTTGGTTGGTTGGTTGGTTGGTTAGCTGGTTGGTTGGTGGGTTGGTTGGTTGGTTGGTGGGTTGGTTGGTGGATTGGTTGGTGGGTTAGCTGGTTGGTTTTGGTTGGTTGGTTGGTTGGCCCGTTGGTTGTGAGTTTTACGTCCTGGCAAATTCTACGGTCATATCAGAACAGGTACCGACTTTTGACAGTGCGGCACACTCATGGTAACCTCATAGTGGTAACCCACTGGGTGACCAGGCCATCAGCACCATGGCCTGATATCCCGCTCGATGACGTTATCCTGACACTGAGGACACCAGCACTTGAGATAAACATATTAGGTTGATCGTTATAATCTACCTTACTTTTCTTTGAAGTAACTTTTATTTTGAAATATCTGAAGTGTAAACATGCAACATTAATTTTGGAAAGCATGCCAAAACTCTTGACACCATAGGCTTATAGTCTACAGTAACAGGTTCTATTACATTGCAACGGTATTCCCTTCTATGTGGCAACAAATGTTTAATTAGTGCACCGGTAGCTAAGTTAGATATGTAGAATCAAATCTAGATCATTGTTTTGGTTTTGAAAATTTGATGTTTTCATCGGACTATTCAGTTTGAAAAACGAGTTCAAAAAGCTATTTTTTCCTTTTCAAACGTAAAATTACCCACCCCCCCACCAAACCCGCTCAACACAAACAAAAATAGCCCCAACCAAAGCCCTAGGGACTTGCATCCTGGTCAGATAACAAGTGTAGCTATCTATTTTGGATGCCAGTTTTTGCAAGGAAGGAACTAGAACGTTACTACTAGTTATAGCCACGGCAGCAAGCACTCTGTGACATTCTAAAATATGACCGTGGAGCACCAGCGCAGCCCCAACCTCCACGCATGCGCACCGCTACACTACCAAAGCACCAATAGGTCAAGCGCAGCTTGGAGATGGAGGTGATGGTGGCGCCACCGCCGTCTCCCTTCACCTGACGTATTTAGCAATAAGAAGTACCGGTATCGCCACCAAGGGGACCAGCGGCGCGTTGTGTCCATTAACTGTCGCAAGTGTCGGGGCAGAAGATTCAGTCCCCTGAGTCGAGGCTCGGCTTCTTTTTTCCTGTCCTTCCTTTATTGCCCTCTTCATCGACCTACTGAACCAGATAACTGAGTGGTATAGCGAATGCTTTCGGTGTGGGAAATTGTTGGTTCGATACCCAGGCCAAGTCAAAGCGAAGGTAATGTACTAGTACCTGTTGCCAGCCTTGTTACCTGTCACTAGCTTGTTACCTGTCACTAGCTTGTTACCTGTCACTAGCTTGTTACCTGTCACTAGCTTGTTACCTGTCACTAGCTTGCTACCTGTCACTAGCTTGTTACCTGTCACTAGCTTGTTACCTGTCACTAGCTTGTTACCTGTCACTAGCTTTTTACCTGTCACTACCTTGTTACCTGTCACTAGCTTTTTACCTGTCACTAGCTTTTTACCTGTCACTAGCTTGTTACCTGTCACTAGCTTGTTACCTGTCACTAGCTTGTTACCTGTCAGGGTTTCCGTCAGAAAATAATTTGAGGTTATGCAATATGGGTGGCGGGTGGAGGTGGAGGGGAGGCTGGAGGCTTTGTTGTTTCTGGCTCCTTGAACCGTTAAACAATATTTATCCCAACAATTTGAGGGTATAGAATCACACCATCAGAAAATTTAAGGGTATGGAATTTTACCCATTTTATCCTCTGGCAAAAACCATGCCTGTCACAAGCTTGTTACCTGTCGCCTGCCGTTACCTCGGTAATTGCCATGCTGGATATTATTTCTTAGTAGGATTGGGCAAAGACTTGTTGGCTGGGAATTGTCTACAATAAGCCGCTTTCCCGAAGAGTATGCTGCACAGTGAGCTGTCACTCACACCGACATTAGTTCTTCCACAGAGGGCGGGTTGCTGGTGGAAATAATATATTCGGTTATCCCTGAATCCCCCCCCCTCCCCCACCTGCATTCTGGCGGGTTGCTGGTGGAAATAATATATTTGGTTATCCCTGATTGCCCCCCCCCCCCGCCCCCACCAGCACTTTGGTGGGTTGCTGGTGGAAATGATCTATTCTGCTATCCCTGAATGCCCCCCCCCCCCACCCCCACCTGCACTCTGGCAGGTTGATGGCGGAAATAACCTATTTGGTTATCCCTGAATTCACTCCCCCGCACCCCCCCCCTGCACTCTGGCGGGTTTGCTGGTGGAAAATAAATCTATTCGGTAATCCCTGAATGCCCCCCCCCCCCCCACCTGCACTCTGGCGGGTTGCTGGTGGAAAATAAATTCATTCGGTTATCCGAATGCCCCCCCCCCCCACTGCAACTATGGCGGGTTGCTGGTGGAAATAATATATTCGGTTATCCCTGAATCCCCCCCCCCCCACCTGCATTCTGGCGGGTTGCTGGTGGAAATAATCTATTTGGTTATCCCTGAATGCCCCTCCCCTCCCCCCCCCCCCCCCCCCACCTGCACTCTGGCGGGTTGCAGGTGGAAAATAATCTATTCAGTTATCCCTGAATTCCCCCCCCCCCCCCAAGCCCCCACCTAGCCGAGCGGCTGCTGGTTGGAAAATAAAATATTTGGTTATCCCTGAATTCCCCCCCCCCCCCCCACCTGACCTCTACGCACGCGTGACTGAGACCGGTTGACTCCGCCGCCGGCTACACCTACCATCGTCACGTGACCTCATCTGAGTGCAAGCTGCAGACAGGTGTGCCTCGGCGAGTGGTGATGGTGGTCACTCGGTGCTTTGTTCATATCATTTTAACATTGCATGGTCCTATGGTTTTGAGCTTCTGCCATCGTTTGAGATATATACATACAGTAAAACCTCAATAACCGACCAACTCCACAGATCGACCACTCCCCTATATCGATCGCTTTATTTGGGTCCCAAACGAGCACCCATACAATGCCATTGTAATGATAAAAAGAAATGTTGGTCCCATTGTCGGTCACTTTGGAGAGGTTTTACTGTATATATGAGACTGTCTCAAAAGGTGCTAAGCAATATGGGACAAAACTTTGTCCATTGTAATGATCAACATACTATCTGCTTATGCATTTGCTCAGGATAAACTGATTAGTTTTTTACATGGTGTTTCATAATCCCAATAGAATACATATTGATTTGAAGCAAATGTCCTTGTGTTTTCAGTGTAACTGTTTCTGTGCTGTTTTGTGTCAATTGTTACAATGGACAAAAAAAAGGAAGAGTTATCACCTTTTGAGACAGGCTCATATATCATACTGATTGTTATAACCTATAGCGCATTAGTTTGAAATAAGTATCATTATAAATGGTTAACTTTATCAGTAGTAACAGGTGCTATTATATTGACTGACTATTCCCTTCGATGCAGCAACAAATGCTTAATAAGCGCACCAGTATCTAAGTTGGTTATGTAGAATTTTGATTTTTGAAAAGTTAGATTATGCAGCTTTAAATATGTGTGTTTAGACCCACGACACACCCGTCCTGATATGACCTTAGATGTTGCCAGGACATAAAACTCCAACAACCAACCAACCCACAACACAAACAGGTTATTTATTCAGGAAGCGAAACGAGGCTGGCTTACTGCAATATTGAAATGAAACCGGCGAATTAGGTTAACTCATGGGGTTTTACGTCCGATTAACATCTGAAGTGCCGCCTCAAATGTCTTTATAACGGTGCCGCCCTTAAAGCTGCATAGTCCGATGAAGCATAACATTTTCAAAACCAAAGCAATTATCTAGATTTGATTCTACATATATATATCTAACTTAGATACTGAGACACTTATTAAGCATTTGTTACCACATAGAAGGGAATACTCGGTCAATTTTATATTTTAAAAAACATGTTACTGCAGAAGCCTACGGTGTACTAATTTGACACATTGTCACTTCAAATATCTCAAAAGTTAGCCATTTAAAATAAGTTACTTCAAACTCAAGTAAGGTACATTATGACAATGGATTTTATTTATATATTATTATATCTCAGAAAAAAATTACAGAAACTTAAAACCATTGGACTATGCAACTTTACGAATGTAAGACAGCATGCATGACCCGATATGCGGTGTGACAACAAATGCAAATTCTGTAACGCGACCCCTTGTTACGGGAAGAAGACGCTCTCACCATCAAACAACCCCCACCCTGTCATGGCCTGACAGTGACAGTGGTTAGAGCGAAGCGCCACCAACTGTCTGTCAACGTGAGATACCTGCACGTCAGTGCACCTGTCTGTCATTGTGTGACCGATATATGGCAGTTACAATGGCGCGCTCTCTTATCTGCTGTCAGCTGCCACGGCGTCCCACCAATCTCGGTCACGCTATCTGTTCGTCCAGCGTCACAGTGACCTACATAGGGGACATGTAGTAAGTATATATACACTCATCGAACATGCAAGCGCTATTAAAGTTACATAATATAATTGCTCCTTTATTATAAATATATTAGTCTGATCATTATAATATTTATTCAAGTGTACTACAATTTGAAGTAACATTTTATTTGTAATGGTTATCATATTCATATTGTTCTACGGGAGATCTAGTCTAATTCAGCACATTAAATTTATTGGTGAATTCATTGCTTGGGGCTTTACGCCCGGGCAACATCTGAGGTCACATCAAGACGGGTAGTGACTTGTGACAGTGCACATTAATGGCGGCGACGACGACTTTACAGTACTGCCCTAGTGGGACGCAGCTGCCAGCATCATGATACAACATCCAGCGTTCGAAATAAGGCATCTCTGCTTGTCTGGGACCAAATGAGAGTAGGCACGGACACTGACACAGCTTTGAAGTGAAAAAAATGCCAAATAATTTCAATGTGCACACCAAAATGATGGATATAGGTTTTGTTTACCCGTTTTCGAGCATAGCAATGTGCAGGAGCGTCACAATGTAAGAAATATTCAGGTTTAAGGAGAGCACCAGTGTGGATATATCGGATCAACTCCAGATCACTACTTTGGTTTAGACAACTAATGGCTTTTTGTTGGATTAGGCGACTTTAATTGGGAGGTAGTTGACATGAGGCATAATTAGCCACGGTTGGTTAGTCTTATACATGTAGAGCATTACCTATTGCAAGTAACTGACAAATTGGGGTTTTACGTTCCAGCAACATCTGTAGTGAGTTAGGACCGTACATACTCATTGTCGAGTTCTAGTGATGTCCCCTAAGACGCCATGCATTGGCACAATGATAAATATCCCACTCAGTCACATTATCCCGTCATTGGTTCACTCCCTTCCTAGCAATGCCAAGTACCGGGATGAAATAGTGTGCCAAGTACCCAATTTTGTTAAGACATTGTTTTCACTCAGTCGGGTATCTAACTCACAACCTTCTACAAAGGAACTGCACACCCGACAGCTAGGCCACCATGTCCAGACCTAGATAAAAGATTCACCCGGTACTTGTAGTACACAGGTGAAGGACAACGTAGTGTAAATACGGGCGAAAATAGGTTTAGTATGGAACATGAACTAGAAACTGTGGCTCCAGTATCAAAGGGCTACTCATATAGGCACAGAGTTGGTGAAATGGGCGAGAATGCAAAAAGACAAGATGGCGGCCAGAGAATGCCGTCGATTTCACTTTTAAATTGCATTAAAGTATATGTTTTATTATATTTTCCAACTCAAAAGTAGCGGGTAAACATGAAGACATATACAAAGAATAAATGTTGCTTCTTAGATTGAGAAATTAGGCTCTCATAAAGACTCATTTCATTAGCCTGTTTTATTTAATGACGCCTCTAGAGCACATTGATTTTTATCATCAGGTATTGGACGTCAAACATTCTGACATATTTGTTTGGAGGAAACCTGCTGTAGTCACGTAGGCTACTCTTTCCGACACACAGCAAGGAGTCTTTGCACTTTCCCACCGAAAATAACAACACATAGCACAGCATTTGATGAATCAGTTGTGAACCAGTGGTTGGAACAAAAAATAGCCCAAACTGCAAACGGGCCCACTGAGCAGGATCGATAGGATGATCCGACACCTACACAGCTGGACACTTTACCGCATGAGCTACGTCCTGCTCCTGTCACAAGTCTCTGTACTCGTCCTGATATGACCTTAGATGTTACTAGGATGTAAAACAATAACAAACAAAAAATATTCCTGTGTGTACATGCAAATAAATCTACACACTGTTATTTCAGACCTGACACACCACCTGAATGAATCGGGTAAGCAGTGCAGGTCCCAAGGTGGCCTAGATAAAAGATTCACCCGGTACTTCCAGTACAGGGGTGAAAACCAGCCTTATATAAAAACGGTCGAAAATAGCGTTAGTATGGAACAAGAAGTAGAATGCCTGGCACCAGTGTCAAATGGTTACTTATATCAGAACAGAGTTGGTGAAATGGGAGAGAATGCAAAAAGAAAAGATGGCAGCCAGAGAACGCTGTCGATTTCACTTTTAAATTGTATTAAAGTATATGTTTTAATATATTTTCCAACTCAAAAGTAGCGGGTAAACATAAAGACATATACAAAGATTAAATGTTGGTTCTTAGATTGTGAAATTGGGCTCTCATAAAGACTCAGTTCATTAGCCCGATTTTTCGACCGTTTTTATATAAGGCTGGTTTTCACCCGTGTACTACAAGTACCGGGTGAATCTTTTATCTAAAGGTGGCCTTGTTCATGCTGCACACCAGTGTGGTTGGGATTGTATGGAAAATGGCTAATGTACTCAGGAACACGCTACATATTCATAAGCATCCCAATTGAGTATCTCTATTTAAATTGTTCAACGGAAAATTTTGTTTAATTCAGTGAGGTAATTCAGCACATTAAATTTATTGGTATATTCATTGTTTGACGGTTTATGTCCTAGCAACATTTGAGGTCATATCAGGACGGGTAGTGACTTGTGCCCGTGCGCACTTTAAGGTACTGCCCCAGTGAGGTACAGTTGCCAGCATCTTGATGCGACATCCAGCATTCAAAATAATGCCGGTCTGCTTGTTCGCGACAAATGAGGTGAAGACAGGCCGAATATCGCTTGAGTGTTTCCATTGGACAAGTGAAAATTTTGCTTATTTCTACCATTGATATATATATATGATGTATAACGAATTATGGGAGTATAAAGCATGGACACTTGCTTACAGATTACAGGTCTAAAAGTATGACCTTAGATGTTGCCAGGTCGTAACATTCCAACAACCAATCTATCTGACAGACAAAGCATACTACCTATCTATCTGAAAGCAGACGCTGGAAATATGTCGAAGAGACAGTGATGGTTGGACTGTGCCATGTCAACACATTTTCCCGACACGAGTATTATTACACTTTAAATGATATACAGTAAAACCTCTCAAACCGACCACCTGCACAGATCGAATACTCCCCTATATCAACCACTTAATTTGGGTCCCAAACGATCGCCCACACAATACCGTTGTAACGATTAAAAACAAACTCCCTCCTCCCTAAATGGACCATTTAAAGTCGGTCCCATGGTGGCTCGATTTAGAAAGTTTTTACTGTACTTTAAATGGCATATTCAGATATATACCATCCCAGACTCCTTAACCTCATTGAGCTTATCTCAAACTTGGGTTCATTCAGAGCAGTGCTTTTGAAATGAGACCAGACGGGATGGCCGAATGAGTTAGAGCGTCCGTCTCCCGTGCTGGTAGATCGTGGGTTCGAACCCTGGTCGAGTCAAACCAATGACTTAAAAATTGATACTTGTCGCTTCCTAGTCGGCATTATTAGGATAGGGCAAGGACTGGTGTGCTCAGTGTCAGGATAATGTTACTGAGTGGGATATCAGGTCATGGTACTAGCGGCCTGGTCTTCCAGGGGGCAACACTATAAAGTCGCCATGAGTGCCATTGTCACAAGTTGGTACCCGTCCTGATATGACCTTAGATGTTGCTAGGACGTAAAACAACAAAACAAACAAACATCTGGATGACCATTTTGGTCACAAGGAGGTTTTTAGTGCAGTAGCTGCAATCTCCTTGCGACCAAAATGGTCGGCGACCATAATGGTCGGCGACCATTGAGGACCACTTTGTGACGACCCTTTTTTGTAGTCACAAGCAGTAGTATCACTGGGGTGTCGCCCCCCCCCCCCCCCCCCCCCCCCCCCCCACACACACACGAGTTCGTAATGTGCCCACTCCCGGTTCAGAAGGTTACGGAATCGTTCCCAGACCTGGTACAAACCAAATGGTTACAAAATCGACATCGGTCGCTCTTGCCTGGTGCTGGGCATTATTAGGATATGACAAGGACATGTCGTCTCATTGCCACGATAATGTGCCCAAGTAGGATATTGGTTCACAGTGTCAATGCATTGTATCCTAGTGGGCAGCATTATAGAGTCACCATGAGTGTGCATGGATAAAAGATTCACCCCGTATTTGCAGTAGAGTGGTAAATGACAACATAGTCTAAATACTGGCGAAAATTGCTTTCGTATGGAACAGGAAGTGGAATTCCTGGTTCCAGTATTTCATGGCTATTTATATCTGCACAGAATTCGGTGAAATGGGAAAGAATGCAAAAAGACTCCAGAGTGATGTCGATTTGACTTTTAAGTCTGTTAAACTATATGTGTTATTATATTTTTCAAATCAAAAGTAGCGGGTAAATATGAAGATGTATATGAAGAAAATAGTTTGCTTCTTATAAAAAAGAAAAAGTATGCGCTCATTTCATTTACCCAGCCATTCGCCACTTTTTCTAATGGGTTGTTTTTCACCCCTACTGCAACTATGGGGGTGAATCTGTTATCTAGAGTGTGCACTGCCACAAGTCCTGATATGACCTCCGATGTTTGCTAGGCGGTCAATGCTAGTCACCCACTGATTAAACTACCTCTCACCTCCAATTCCATTGTCAACAAACTGACACAAAGTCCACGTCATGAAAATGGCGCAGCTGGGAATGTAGGGCATTCCACTTCAAATAAAGGAAAACTAGGCTTCATCTGACTGCTTGCAGATTTGGGGTAACAGTAAAGGGCCTGTCACCCTATGACGTATAGCCTTAGCGTATGTGATTTTCGACCAACACGTTGTCATACATTACATATAAGTTGGGCATACGTCAGGTAGTTCCAGATATGTCATTACGCATCGTTTTACGCCGGGGGTCGAGGCTCTGAAAAAATGTTGTGCATGCTCAAAATTTCCAATGTGTGTCGATGTGTGGCCCGTACGTTAAATGTAAGCTGTGTGTACGTTCGGGATACATCGGCGTATGTTGGTGTAAAGACTAGGTCTCCATAAAGTAAAGTTCAATCCTTCCTCCAACTAATAGATTTACCACTCGTCGTGGTCACCAGTATATAAAGTCTACAGCTCAAATCTGTGGTTGTGTAGGCAGGTTATAGTGAAATCAATACAGACAAACGGAAAGGAAGAGTATAAAGTGTGAAAGCCCTCTGGTTTATTATGTATATGGTACATGGATTCAGAGTAGAGTATCACCCCACCCTATTCCCCCAATGGGAAACAAGCATTCTTAGCTCTACCAATAGGGATCCAGCATTCCCGGTCCCCAGGGTTACCAGTGATCTGCCCACCACCTCCAAGCTCTGTGGCTCCCCTGGCCACCACCTGCCTTGAGCCTGAGTGTGGTGATCCTGACTAGCATAGGGGAAAGGGGGTAGGCTCTGAGTGCCCCTTACACACAGTCCTGCCAGCACCACTATGTCTATTTACATCTCAATCATGCACCACCAGCACCTACATATACACATACATGCACCTGGTCATGTATACCCGATCAATAATAGAACATTTGCATCCCCCCATCAATGCATTGAATCGGAATATTTTACATTGCGATACATTGCTGCACTTTAGCCATACATTGTCGGTGAGAACGTGCAGTCCACGTAGTCTGTGTACTGACAACGGATGCATTACATACTCCTAGCGTACTTCGAACGGGTATGCCTGCCGTATCTCCAGCATATTTAATTAATACGCCGTACTTCTAGCGATGGAGTAACATATGTAACGTTGGTCAGCTTTCCGTGAGCATATGCGAACGTTTTGCGAAGCACATGAACGCTCTCATATGCTAGCAATAAGTCAGAGATACGTTCTGCATACGTTAAGTATGTTGTGTATACGCCCATTTTTATCCCCCTGCCGCTGAACAGTTCGATGAATGCTGACGCACTGGCAAATTTTCTAACGTTGAGCACACGCTGACGCCGTACATTGTAGTGTGACAGGGCCTTCAGCTATCACTCCGCTGATATACACATACCCGCTTCGTGTTGGTTTTAATTACCACACCTGAATCTCTGTAAACCCGTATATAAATCTTGTTTCACCCCACCCACACGCAAAAAATAAAGACTTAGGCAATATATTAAAATAATAAAAATGCCAATTTATGTTGCTTAGAACTAACTACTTCATATTAAATTTGCATATTCCGATAAAGGCATAACATTTTCAAAAGCGAAACACTTATCTAGATTTAATACTAATAGACAACTTAGATACTGATGCACTAATTAAACTTGTTCGTGTTGCTACATATATTGGCATACCTATGTAAATTTAATAAAACCATGCTATTGTTAGAGTCAGAGTTTTGATAAGCATGTCAAAATTTATTTAGCATGTTTACACTTCAGATTTCTCCGAAGTTAGTCACTTAAACTCATAGTTACTTAAAAATAAAGCATAGTAGGTGACAACAATCAACCTATTATTATATTTATCTTAGAAAATAACAGAAACTCAAAACTCCGGGGCCATGCAAGTTTAAATTTTTAAATGTAATAATCAATCGCTTAAAAAAAATCCTTTTAAAATAATTTAAAGGACAGAAAACTGGTTCACGGTGGGCAACTAGAGTTGTTGAATCTCTAGTAAAGGTGGCGTGGGAGGGAGGTTGAGGCTGGAAGCTCCAACCCCCATCCCTCCCCACCGAGCCCAGTGGTTGGTTGATTGGTTGGTTTTACATACTCGCAACATCTAAGTGTAAAGTCCTCAGCTGGCATCTGTGGTTTGTGTAGGCAGGCTATAATGAAATCAATACAGGCAAGAAGAGAAAGGAAGAGTGTAAAGAATGAAAGTAGAGAGAGAGACAATGCCATCAGGTTTATTCTATAGTGGTACATGGATCTGGTGTGGCATACCACCTGACCGTATTCTCCAATGAGCATCAAGCATTTATAGTTCCACCAATGAACAGTAAGCATTCCTGTGTCACCATGGCTACCGTGATCTGCCCACCACCACCATGCGATGTGGCTGCTTGGCCACCACCTGCCTGAGCTGTGTCTGTGGTGATCCGTGACTAACAGTTGGGGGGGGGGGGGGGGGGGGGGGGGGGGGGTAGTGAGTAGAGCTCCTGAGGCCCCTTACACACTATCACTAGTGCCTCCTTCACAGTATCTACCTTATACACAATGACTATTGACCATAAGTAAAGGATCACCAGCAACTACATAAATACATTCATGCACCTGGCACTATATATCATTTACCTTAATAGACCATTTGCATTCGATTATAGACCATTTGCATTCCCCACCAATGCGTTTTATCGGAATATTTTACATAAGGTCATATAAGGGTGGGTACCAACTTGTGACAGTGCACACTCATGGCGACTTTATAGTGCTGCCCCACTGGGAGACTAGGCTGCCAACACCATGACCTGATATCCCACTCAGCGGAGTGAGGATCAACCCCCTCGCCCCAACCCTCACCGAGCCCAGTTGATCGGGGTTGTTAGTGACAATACGGAAGGAATCCTCTTGACGAGCTACTCACAACAGAACCTCCATCTGAGTGAGTCACGTGGGTGCTGAAGTCACGTGGGTGCTGACCCCATCTTTTCGCGGCGCCAAGAACCGACAATTAAGCCACAGTCGGGCGTCTATCGGGGAGAGGGAGATTGGAGGAGGGGGGCGGCGTGTGTGGGATAGGGGGGCGGTGGTAGTTGTCTAGTCAGCCCCACATCAACACAGCACCAAACACGACACTGGCTTATGTCACGGGGGGGGGGGGGGGGGGGCCGGCCGGAGGCTGCCTCTCGTTTGTGTCCTTAGCAGTAGAGCACGCTCTGCAGTCCAGCACCTGCGTGAGTGAGTGAGTGAGTGAGTGAGTGAGTGAGTGAGTGAGTGAGTGAGTGAGTGTGTGTGTGTGTGTGTGAGAGAGAGAGTGAGTGTGAGAGAGAGTGAGTGTGTGTGTGAGAGAGAGAGAGTGAGAGAGTGAGTGTGAGTGTGAGTGAGATGTTTTAATTACTTAATGTGTTATTTTAAAACCAACAATATTTAAATGTTTCACTTCCCCTCACCCTAACCCTCTCACCACCTCCCTTATGCGACCACATTCTCTCTGCAGTAGGGGTGGTCGTTAAAGAGGGGGAACACTGTATACCCAACACAGCGCGTTACTTACAAAAAGGCACATCTCCAGAGAGAGGCTGCGCGTTGTGTGACGTCACTCCAGAGAGGCTGCGCGTTGTGTGACGTCACTGACCAGGCTCTGTGGCCGCCGGTTGGCCGTCTGCCCGACAATGTTTGTCTAATGCTCGTTTGACTGCGCTGAGTGGTAACTGATTGTCATCAAGGCTCCATTATCCCCGTGCTGTCAAACAGCTAATTTCCCGACAGCCACCTCGCCACCAGTCAACACAGGTTAGTCACAGTACGCGGTTTATAATGTATTATGTAAATATAATGAACTACAGTAACTTAAAAAAAAATGTATTATTAACTTTTGTTAAAACTTTTATAAATTGGAAAGAATGACCGAATCTGTATTACCCCTGTCACACTATGATGTAACAGGCCAGCTAGTGGGTAATGTAAAAATCACTTATTTATGTCAAGATACGTAGAAATTCTCGGCGTTTCAGGGCCAAGTTGGACGTCAGTGCAACATAGTGGACGTAGGCGAAACATCGATCCAACATAGTGGTAATGGATGTCAACGCATGAGAACATTTAAAAAATGCTCAAGGGACACCAGTGAACGTTATATACGTTATTCGATCACCAGGTTTGTTTGTTTGTTGTTTTACGTCCTAGCAACAGTTAAGGTCATATCAGGACGGGTACCGACTTGTAACAGTGTGCACTCATGGTGACTTTATAGTGCTGTCCCACTGTGAGACCCGACCACCAGCACCATGACCTGATATCCCACTCAGTCACATTATCCTGACACTGAGCCAACCAGTCCTTGCCCTATCCTAATAATGACGAGCGCCTGGCTAGGAAGTGAGAAGTATCAATTCTTAAGTCATTGGTTTGACTCGACCAGGGTTCGAACCCACGATCCCATGGTCTACCAACATGGGAGACGGACGCTCAACTCATTCAGCCATCCCGTCTGGTTTCGATCGTCAGAAGTATGCCGTATACGTTAAATACGTCAAAACACGGTGGAGAAACACCAAACATATGTTAGACGTACATTATCCATACATTTTCAATATGCGGACTGTACATTTCTGCTGGCCTGATTTATGCCTGACGTAGTTCAACGTATGTATAACATATGTTGAGCATGCTCGATGTACGTCTAACGTATACATAGTGTATGCTAATGTATAAGCCACACATTGTCTTACGTCGAAAGTTTTGGGTATGTCCAAAACCTTGACGAGTGTCGGCGTAACACAACATAGGCCTAACGTACGAGTAACGTAACCCGCCATACCTCAATGTAATGACCAAAATTCATCTACGGCGGCTCACGTTAGCGCGTTATGTCATAGTGTGACAGGGGATCACAGGTGTTTGGCGTTCATGTTTTTATACCACCCGAGAAAAACTAATGGCATAACAAAAATGAGTGAGCATCCGTTTCCCGTTTTGGTAGATCGTGGTTTCAAACCCTGATCGAGTCAAACCAATGACTTCAAAAATTGATAATTTTCGCTTCCTAGCCTGGCGCTTGGCATTAATAGGATAGTGCAAAGGCTGGTTGGCTCAGTGTCAGGATAATGTGACCGAGTGGGATATCAGGTCATGGTGCTGGCATCCTGGTCTCCCAGTGGGGCAGCACTATAAAATCGCCATGAGTGCATACTGTCACAAGTCAGAACCCGTCCTGATATGACCTTAGATGTTGCCAGGATGTAAAACTCCAAAAACCAACTTACCTGGCACATGGCATTTTTAGGGCAAGGACTGGGACTGGTTTGGCTCGGTAAGGACAACATGACTGAGTGGGACATCATTAGCTCACGGTGCCAACAGCATGATCACCAGGTGGGGAAGCACTATCGAGCCACCATGAGTGTGAAATGCCACAAGGACCAGACGGGATGGCCGAATGAGTTAGAGCGTCCGTCTCCCGTGTTGGTAGGGTCGTGTGTTCGAACCCTGGTCGAGTCAAACCGATGACGTAAAAATTGGTACTTGTCGCTTCCTAGTCTGGTGCTTCGCATTATTAGGATAGGACAAGGACTGGTTGGCTCAGTGTCAGGATAATGTGACTGAGTGGGATATCAGGTCATGGTGCTGGTGGCCTGGTCTTCCAGTGGGGCAGCACTATAAAGTCACCATGAATGCGCACTGTCATAAGTCGGTACCCGTCCTGATATAACCTTAGATGTCACTAGGACATAAAACAACAACAAACAAAAGCAATGCCACAAATGGATTCCCATCCTGATATTACCTTAGATGGTGCTAGGATATAAACCCCAACAAACGGTACTACTTTTTCCCTGTAGCTCTTGGTTGGTATCAATCTGTAGCGCTACTAAGGACGATGCGCTTAGGCCAGCGAGTCAGTGAGGTTTTTTTGGTTTTTTAAAAGCTAATTAGGGTTTCTACATACACGCCTGGTGAAATTACCCCCAAAATAGATTCATTCAGTGGTTTAAACAAAAACAACACCATTGCGACTTCTGGTGACAGACAACTGCAGGGATCATCCAATGTTTTCAGCATCATCACGGTCATACAAAGAGTGTTACTTTCCAGATGACACTCCCGCCCCCCCCCCCTACTCCACCCCCGCCGTTACTCCACAAAGTAGGGCACATCAACATTTTATCACAAAACAACGGCCGGTTTGTTTACGTCCTGGCAACATCTAAGATCATATCAGGACGGGTACACACTCATGACGACTTTATAGTGCTGCCTCACTGGGAGACCAGGCCACCAGCACCATGACCTGATATCCCACTCAGTCACATTATCCTGACAGTGACACTGAACCAACTAGTCCTTTCCATATCCTAATAATGCCAAGCGCCTGGCTAAGAAGTGACAAGTATACAATTTTATGTCATTGGTTTGACTCGACCAGGGTTTGAATCACCCGATCTCAAAAGACGGACGCTTAACTCATTCGGCCATCGCGTTTGATCGAACATAATGGTGGATTATATATTCGATCGATGCTTTATTACACAATAAAAGTTAAAGTTGTACATGACTAACCGTCTAACGCCACCCCGTTGTATGCTTTGTTCGACAGTGGAAATGTCAAAAAAGTTTGGATTACCTCTAAAACAAATGTAGTATTAACACACACACCTGGTCGAGTCAAACAAATTACTTAAAAATTGATACTTGTTGCTTCCTAGCCAGGCGCTCTGCATTATTAAGATAGGGCAAGGACTGGTTGGCTCAGTGTCAGGATAATGTGACTGAGTGGGATATCAGGTCATGGTGCTGGCAGCCTGATTTCCAAGTGGGGCAGCACTACAAAGTCATCATGAGTGTGCACTGTCACAAGTCGGTACACATCGTGATATGACCATAGATGTTGCCAGGACGTAAAACTCCAACAACCAACCAAACAGACAGGGAATCCTGAGTGATGTATAATAAAGGCAGTATTTGTACCAAGGCAGAAATAAAAATCCTACTTTTGTGCAACCAAAATCTTAGTTTTCGCACATTACTTAAAATATGATGGGTGAAAAAAGCCAGACAATTGACAAAACATATTCTGAATAAAGTAACTTATTTCATTGGCATTCCAAAGAATTTAGAACATTCAAGTTAAGTTTTGAACAGGAAATGTAAGCAAAATCCAACAGATTTGTCCAAAATTTATGCAAAATCTGACAAATACGTGAATGTCCGATGAAAGTCGGATAATCTGACTCTGTACAAACACTGCAAACGCGCCCAGTGACTAACACACTCGGTGAACATTTGGGTCTCCGCCAGGGGGCGCGCCGTTATCGGCAGCGTGATTCACGCTGTCTGTTAAATCTACATCCAAGCAGGTAGAATTAACACTGACAACAATGGCCGCCCAGGGACCGAGAAGAGCACAGCGTCCCGCAAGGTCAAGGTCACCTGCAAAGGCCGCACAAAAGAAGTGTCATGTTTCCGGTAACGGGCCAAGAAAATTAAATAACAAAAAAGAGTATGTCTCTCTGTCTCTATCTCTCACGCTTTATAAATATATATTACTGCAAATTTGTAAGCTTACAACACAACTGTTATGAACATAATACAAAATTAAACAGACATTAAAGTAGCACAATCCGGTGGTTTTGAATTTTGGTCTCTTTTCTGAGATAAATACAATAAATAGGTTGATTATTCTAATCTACTCTACTTTAGCTTGAAGTAACTTTTATATATTAAATGGCTCACTTTTGAGATATTTGAAGTGCAAATATGTACTATTTATTTGGGCAAGCATACCAAAGCTCTGACACAATAGGCTTCTGCAGTAACAGGTTGTAGAGTTGGTGCCCGGATCTGTGGCTGTACAAGTAGGCTGTAGGGAAATACGATACAGACAAGAAGAAACAGAAAGTAAGAGTGAAGAGAGTAAGGGAAGGCAAGCCTTCTCTCTATTTTTTATAGTACCCAAGTTCCCTGGTAGGGTTGTCACACCACTCTGGTCACCCAATAGGAGAACAGCATTTCCAGTCCCCATGGCAACTGGTAGTCTGCCCACCACCAGTGGCTACCAGGCCACAACCAACCATGACATGGCTGCTCCTCACAGCCTGATTGTGTTGACCCCTACTCAGGCAGAAGGGCCAGGTCCTGAGTGCCACTACACTCAGGCATGCCAGCACTCACTATGTCATCCACATGAAACTCAGCTATAACGTATCTAAGTTAGACATGTAAGGTCAAATCTTGATAAATGTTTTGGTTTCGAAAATTTGACGGTTTAATCGGACAATGCAGCTTTACTTTCTGGGTAAGCTATTTAAAATTGTAATGCCCCCCCCCCCCCCGCCAACCCACATAACTATTCTCACATATGATGCCAGCATGGCGCTAAACCACTATAAAGGATCCATATCTTAAAATACCTCCATCCCATAATTCTGAATTATGTATTAATGAAAGTCAAGCCCCACGCGCACCCCCACGTGGCTTGAGAGCTTCCAAGGTGAAAACTGACCAACCCGAATTCAAAACACAACCCGTAGTGTAAATGGTTCATGGTTTGTTTGTTTGAGTTTTACATCCTTGCAACATCTAAGGTCATATCAGGCCACCGGCACCATGACCCGATATCCCACTGTCGCATTATCCTAACACTGAGTTAACCAGTCCATGCACTATCCTATTAACGCCAAGCGCCAGGCTAGGAAGCAACAAGTATCAATTTTAAAGTCCTTGGTTTGACCCGACCGAGAACCAAACTCCCGACCTTCCGCATGATAATTTACAATGCAAAAAAAGGGCTACTGCCAAATATTCTAGAGTCTTTATTCAAAATAAGTTCAGATAGTAGACATGATACAAGGCAGAGTAACAACCTAAGACAAGTTTTTGCAAGAACAACTTTAAAGACTCAATGTATATCGATATGTGGTATAAAAATATGGAATTAACTTGATGATAATATCAGATGTTAAAAAAACATTTATATGTTTCAACGAATGCATAAAATGAAAATATTTAAGCTTAATCAGAGGGAAACACATAGTAGTCTAGTACATAAATATTGAGATGTGGTTTGCAGTATTGAGGGTAATGTTAATATGCTTTTAGCTTTTATTTGTCTATTTATTATGGTGTAAGCAATGTATCTGTGTTATTTTTAAATGGGGAAAGCACCTCATAAGTATTGTACTTCTGCTTTCTCCTTTTTCATGTGAAAAGATTACTGATATAAATATCAACTTCTGTGTACATTGATCATGTGGAAATATATATTGTATTATTATATTACAGTGATAAAGATAATATGTTAAATGACCAGCTGTCAAACATCTTTTTTCTTCTTAAAACCAAATTTTGTTAATTTAAAAAAAAAAATATTTGAAATCCAATGCATTTATGTGTGATTGGGGAAGAGGAATCGAAAGAAGCTTTATTTATATATATATATTTTTAAATAATCAAAATACTTGCAAACATTGGTCGGGTGGGTAGTTTTCGAAATGGACAAGCTATAACTCCAGGGCTATACTAGGAAAGGACATTGGTGAAAGTTTAGAGAGGTCGCCGCGGTGTTAGTAGACCTTTAAGGATGTTCGGCGTTGACTGCAGCTATTAGTGTCGCTAAAGAGTGGATCTCGAAAAAGTCGAAGACAGACGTCACCCACCGCCAAAGGTCAACCCAAGCCAACAACGGAAGAAGAAAATAAAGGCAACCGGAAATCAGGCCCACTCTCTGTAGATACAAACAAGTTAGCAGCCATTAGAACCATCCATTACTGGAATAATTGTTATTCGAGCAATTAGTAAACCACACAAATAACCGCACCAAGTATGTATGTATGTATGTATGTATGTATGTATGTATGTATGTATGTATGTATGTATGTATGTATGTATGTATGTATGTATGTATGTATTATGTATGTATGTATGTATGTATGTATGTATGTATGTATGTATGTATGTATGTATGTATGTATGTATGTATGTATGTATGTATGTATGTATGTATGTATGTATGTATGTATGTGGCAAGGCCAAGATATCAACATCAATCCTCTTTGCTCACATCTCAACCGATACAACTCATCAGTATGGAATTTATCAGATTTAAAGACAGTCAAAATTTTAGTCAGACATACTTTACTAACGCAAAGGAGTTTACAAATATCACTAACATTAAGTGATTAACAAGAGCGGACATTGAAAAAGTTAAAATAAACACTGAAATTAATACCTGCCGTAATTTATTATGGGTGATGATTTTTTTAAAGTATTATTTTCAAAATGGACGAGAATTATAATTTACTCCCTCCATGTATAATAATTTGCTAGAAGCATTGGAAACAAATACATTTGGGGAAAAAACAATAACAACAGGGAAAATCCAATAGATTAAAAACATTTAATTTAGTTTATTGTCCATATAACAAAAGTTATCAGTACAAACAAATTAAACGCCATCAAATTATGTTAGAATTGTCCCAATGTGTCAAAACCAAGATAATATATGGCAATTGTAGACCTTCCAATTCAAGTTTTGAAATAAAAATGTCATTTAAAGGTAAAGATTCATAAATAATAAAAATGATAAATTAATTCAGTATTGATAGATCCTCCCCTTTAAAGTTCAGATTTAATAGCGTAAACATCAGGGGAAACAAATTTATTCCCATGGTCAACCTCCGAATCCGAGTTCTGGATTTAAATTAGATCACTAAAAAAAAAAGTTTAAATGTGGTAGAAATAATGTAGTTGCACAATCAAATGAAATTTTCTAAACTAAAATCATTACCTACATTTTACCCCATATATCCAATTTGATGCACGCATTAAAAGTTGCATTGCTGCATAGAACTACAACTAAGTATATTTAATAGAACCTGTCACTGCTGAATTCTGATATGTGAAGTAATTCGGCATGAATAAATATTATAAAATATAAATTATGACATAATTATCAGGGATGAAATTAAAAGTGGTCTTCAATCATGGAAATCAAGCCGATATCATTAAACCGATGGCGAATGTCCACAAAATTTCCCTCCATTATAATTTAGAAGCTGCTCCAAACAGACTGTCGTCAGTGACTCAGCAAGGCTGCATGAAACCTGGCAGGAGTTGGCACCGAACCCCCATTTCTTTTTGTGTGGCAGTGATTGGAGTGTTAAACGGTTTAAATGTGGTAGAAATAATGTAGTTGGGTCACTCTCCTGAAAACTGGCCAGAAGTGTCACATGGAGAGTTAAAATTTAATATTTGAATTTTTTACATTTTTTGGTTGCAAATGAAAGCTGGAAATCTCCCCTTTACATCTATGTAAAATATAAATTGATGAGATAAAAAATAAAGGTGTAGTCCATGAATAAGATATCTCTTATGGCAGTATAACATGTGCGTCACACGTGTAACACATGTTTAGGACACCACACAGTCTGCTTAATAAATATCTAATCAGAATTAAATAATATCATACTTAGAAGCATATTAATCATGGCATAATATACAGAAATATCTAGTGCTTATATTGATAAAAAAAAGTAATTCCCAGCCATGCTTTATTCACTGAATAATTAGTGTACAATATTTGTGTGGCATCCAGACACCACGGTTACACGTGTGACGGAAATTTGTAATGTTATTTCTGAAGACATTTTTTAATTTTTTTTAAATAATTTAAGCATGCATACATGTTAATAAATACTTCCTCTTTGATTTGGGAACTGTTTTGTTTGATATATCAATGCAATACAAGATGTTAATAAGGATTCAACCACGTCCCATATGTCATGTTACAAATGGCTGACTGTAAAATGGGGTTTTTTGGTACAAAAACAGTTCATAACTAAAAAGACCAAAGTTGCACACAGTTTTATTTTATTTCCCTTATTTCTTTCATCAAATCTGAGCATGAATATGAAAAGAATAAGGAAAAAAATAAGTAGGAAGGTTTTTATTGATGTTTTAAAATCCCATCTCATGCTGACCAGTTTACAGGAGAGTGACCCAGTTGCATAATCAAATGAAAGTTTCTAAACTAAAATCATGACCTACATTTTACCCCATACATCCAATTTGATGCATTCATTAAAAGTTACATTGCTGCATAGAACGACTACTCAGTAAATTTAATAGAACCTGTCACTGCTGAATTCTAGTAGTCGAAGTACTTTGGCATGAATAAATATTATAAAATATAAATTATGACATAATTATCAGGGTTGAAATTAAAAGTGGTCTCCAGCAAAAATCACGGAAATCAAGCCGATATTATTAAACCGACGGAGAATGTCCACCAAAACAAAGATTTCCCTCCATTATGATTTAGTAGCTGCTCCAAACAGGCTGTCATCAGTGACTCAGCCAGGCTGCATGAAACCTTGCAGGAGTTTGCACTGAACCCCCATGTCTTTTGTGTGGCAGTGATTGGTGTGTTAAACAGTCACTAAATATATCTAACAATAGCAGAACAGAAGACAGTTTGAGCCTCATTTTGAGACCAAACCTGTTGAGATCATAGACATGTAATAGAAGTGAGGGAAAATTCCAAAGGAAAGGTTGAAGACAAGATTTCACAGTGACAAAGACAACAATTTCAGGTTCGACACATCAAATTGAAGAGCAAGCTTTTTGCTATTAAATCAGCATAAAAATAGTAAATTCATTCACGGCATGTGAATCAAGAAGCTGAAGAAGTGAGATCGATTTGGCAACCGGCGAGCTGAGAACACTATTTCAAATGCTCCAAAGTGGAGGATGTTGCTGCAACTGATTCCTACTACATAATAATGTTGTCTGTGAGCAGTGAATGCTGTGTTTGTCATGTGGCATGTATTGAAGACCTTGTAAAGGCATACAACCAAATTTCTTGTGTCATGAATGGTAGTTGGAACACAATTTTAGTGTTCAATTGTCTAAATTGTTAAATTCTTAAAGTACATTAAGTTAGAGGTACTCCAAACTGATTTTTGAAATGTATGTTTGCATTTCCCTTTTCTGATAATCAGATAGACCCTTTTTACACTGATTTCAGTGGTATGAAATTTATCTTGATGTGACAATCGGTCCGAAAGTTATGCGCAGTTTAAAATATAATTTTGAGGGCTTTTTCTCATCCAAAAACGAAATTGGCCAAATTAGCAAATTCACAAAGCCATAGAACATGTGCATAATATATACTTGGAAACCAAAACTAAGGACATAATTGAGTTTCATATATCCACAAAAAAAACCCACGGATATACCACTTTTAAAACAGCTAAAATATCAATTTGACCCTGTCGTAAAGTTAACAGTACCTATTTACTACCTAACAATAAAAGTAACATTTTCATGGAAACTTCAAAATGCCATATCTCAGCTTTTAATTAAGATACAGAGATAAATTTGGTATCACTAAGAAGTGTGCAGCTAGGCATCCTGCGCATGCCTGTGGACGTTAGGAGTGGGTGGTCAGTCTACAAGGACACACTGTCACCACGCGTGCGCGACAGACCAGGCCTCGCCACTATCAATTACACGCATGACTGCACACACAACCACACTGACAGGGCCACTGCAGCGCTGACCTGCTTCCGTGACCTTGGGGACAGTGTAGGGGTCATGAACCCTTGTGTTCCTACTTAGAATGTGATGCGGGTCACACTATATGTGCATAAATAAATAAATAAATAAAAAAATCCGAATAATCCGATGCTAGATCACACTTTCTATTTTTTTTAAACCGCCGATGAGCTTGCTAGATTTCATCTTACATACCCAACTTAAATACTGGTACACTCATTAAAACATCTACAGCTGCATAGAATGAATATTTGGTAAATGTAATAGAACTTATCACTGATGTAAATATTCCAAGTATATGATGTCCAGCAAATTTATTTGGCATGTTTTCACTTCAAATATCTTCCCAAGTATAATACAACTTACAGGTTACTGCACACTAAAGTAAAAATAGATCATAACGATGGACCTAAAATTTATATTTTTCAAATATGGCAGGAACTCAAAACCATTGGATTATGTTTGAACGTTGCTCTTTTTACATTGTGCGTGCCTGAAGGAAACGATGTGAACACATGTAAATGTGGGGATGTGACTTTGAATAGGGTAGATAAGATTCACCCGGTACTTGTAGTACACGGGTGAAAGACAATGTAGTCTAAATACGGGCGAAAATAGCGTTACTATGGAACAAGAAGTAGAATGCCTGCCTCCGGTGTCAAATGGTTACTTATATCGGCACAGACTTGGTGAAATGGGAGAGAATACAAAAAGACAAGATGGCGGCCACAGAACGCCATCGATTTCACTTTTAAATTGCATTAAACTAGATAGCGGGCTATCAATAAGACATGTAAAGAATAATTGTTGCTTCTTAGATTGTGAAATTAGGCTCTCAATTCATTAGCCCGCTTTTTCGACAGTTTTTATATAAGGCTGGTTTTCACCCGTGTACTGCGAGTACCGGGTGAATCCTTTATCTATGAATAGGGATGCTTACAAATAAAATTAGGTTTGTGTTGGTGGATTAACAAAATATGTAAATCTTTTGGGGGTATATTAGTTGATTAAGCAGGGGAAATTTCAATTGAGGTTGGTTCTCTTGGTTCAACAAGGACTCAACGTGAAGATTGATATAGCACATTCTGCAGCCAGCAAACCTCCCCATACCAGCCACCACAAAAGAAATAACATACTACCACGGTAATAAACAACACTAGCACAACCCCATAGAGGTTGACGCTGGAATCTGCAAACAGGTGCGTTGGGCGTTACAAGCTGCGGCTTCTATTTAACTTCTAAGCAGATTAGAGGGCGGGTCGCTTTACCCACAATTTGGACCTACAGTAAAACCTCTTTAACCGACCACCTCCACAGATCGACCACTCCCCTATGTCGATCGTTTTATTTGGGTCCCAAACTATCGCCCATACAAGACCTTTGTAAAGATTTTTTTAATGATTCCGAAACCGACCACCTCCCTAAATGGACCATTTAAAATCGGTCCCATGGTCGGTCGATTTGAAGAGGTTTTACTGTATTCAGTAATTGTTGACTTAGGCACAACACACGCCCAAATGGGCTTGAGAGGGGGACGCCGGCAGTGACGATACAATGGGGGTCTGAGTAGTTTATCAAAAGTGGGGGTCAGGTCACCGACTGACCCGACACGCGCGTAAAGTGTCAAACCGGAAGTAGATTCCCTCTGGTAGAGATTTCTAGATCCTCGCTTTCACCCCCACACCCCTCCCGAAAGATTGGTTGGTTGGTTGTTTTACGTCCTGGCAACATCTGAGGTTATATCAGGAAGGGTAAGTACCGACTTGTGACTGCACACTCATGGCGACTTTATAGTGTTGCCCCACTCGGAGACCAGGCTGCCAGGAACATGACCTGATATCCCACTCACGCACATTATTCTGACACTGAGCCAACCAGTCCTTGCCCTACCCTAGTAATGCTGAACGCCTGGCTAGGAAGCGACAGGCATAACTTTTTAAAAGCTAAGATTCCTTATACGCGGTATGCGCTGGGAGGATTCCTTCTACGCGGTATGTGGCATGTGTCTCCCCACCACCACCACTACCATATGTTTCCCCTCCGCACCCATGTGTGTGACCGTTCCGTAATGATCAGTCGCCTCTCCTCGTCTAAAACTAATGGACACGTGCGACTGAGGTTTCTATTCGCATACCGCATCGATCGCTACAGGAATCTTAGCTTAAGTCAGTGGTTTGACTCGACAAGGGTTCGAATCCCACGATCTACAAAAACGGGAGACGGTCGCTCAACTCATTCGGCCACCCCGTCTGGTCCTCCCGAAAGAAGAAACAAGTTTCGCTACATATATTAATTAGTTAGCTAGATAACTCTGATATGTCACACAATCCGATGGTATTAGGTTAATTGTTTCGTTTGAAGTAACTTTTATTTTAAAGGGTTAACTGCGGAGAAATAGGGTTAACTATGGAAGAGATATTTTAAGTGAAAACATGCTAAACTAATGTTTGTATCCATGTCAAAACACTGGACAGAAAGAAAGAACGAAAACACATATTTACAGCTATGCAGGCCCGTGAATCAATGATTTGTGGGGCGGTTTTTTTCAATTCCATCCCAGCAACATTTGAGGTCACATCAGCACGGTTAGCGACTTGTGATAGTAAGCACAAACGACGGCTTTATAGTGATGCCCCCTAGGGAAGTGCTTCGCACACTAGATAACATGTCCGATGGTTGTTTTGGGGTTTTACATCCTGGCCATAAGGTCATATCAGAACGGGCACCGACTTGTGATAGTGCACACTCATATCGACTTTATACTGCTGCCCACTGGGAGACCCGGCCACCAGCACCATGACCGGATATCCCAGTCCTTGCCATATCCTAATATAGTAATAACAGTGCCTGGCTAGGAAGCAACAAATATCAATTTTTAAGTCATTGGTTTGACTCGATCAGCGTTCGAACATCACAATCTACTAAAACGGGAGACACACACTGAACTCATTCGGCCATCCCATCTGGTCTACCAGGTCGCAGCAAAGATCAATTTTGTGGCTTACTTTTTAAAAATTTGAACCAGTCTCTAACCCAAATATGAAATTTTCAAAACCAAACAATTATCTAGATTTGATTGTACATATCTAACTTAGATACTGATGCACTTATTGAACATTTGTTTCTACATAGAAGGGAATACTGAGTCAATTTAATAGAAGATGTTACTGTAGAGGTCTATGGTGTCAGAGTTTTGCCAAGCTTGCCAAAACTAATTTTCCATGTTTGCACTTCAAATATCTCAAAAGTCTACCATTTAAAATAAAAGTAACTTTAAACTAATGTAAAGTAGATACTAGTGATCGATCTAATAATATATTTATCTCAGAGAAAGATTACAGAAACTCAAAACCATCAGACTATGCAATTTTAAACCGAACTGGCCGAGACGAGCTATAATGATTAAGCGTGGCCTGTCAAAGAGCCTGTGTGTGTGGACTATAAAATACCCATGACATGTAGTGAGTAGATCGTTCAGGGGGAGGTCGATGTAGCATTGTGTGCTGGCACACACCCAACACTCTCTCACATGTCATTTGGGGACAGCTCGCCTAACCCAAGCTCAGCGTCCTCCCAGCAGTTATAACCACTGCGCACTGGCGGGTTGTGTGTGTGGGGGGGGGGGGGGGAGGAGGGGTGAAGACTCGCATTGTGACGTGGGCGGGAGAGGACGCCGTGATTCCACGAAAGGCAGCAGATCGATAGGAGCATGCCGGGTACCGACTGCCGTGTAGAGGTACACTGTCGTAAGTGCACAGCGACATGGCCACATCCTGCTATCGTACAGCGGGGGAATGAGGTACGCAGTACAGTTTACATGAGGGATGTGGAGACCGTAGTGAAGAGATACGCAGTACAGTTTACATGAGGGATGTGGGACTGTAGTGAAGAGATACGCAGTACTGTCTACATGAGGGATAGGGAGACTAGTGAATAGGTGCACTGTCGTAACTGCACAGCAACATGGCCACACCCTGCTATCGTATAGCGGTGGGATGGGGGAGATATGCAGTACTGTCTACATGAGGGATGTGGAGAATGTAGTGTACATGTGCACTGTCGTAACTACACAGCGACATCGCCGCACCCTGCTATCGTACAGCGGTGGGGGGGGGGGGGGGGGGGGGGAGGAGCTATGCAGTACTGTCTACATGAGGGGTAGGGAGGGAGACTGTAGTGTACAGCTGCACTGTTGTAACTGCACAGCGACATGGCCGCACCCTGCTATCGTACAGCAGGGGAGAGAGATATGCAGTACATTTTACATGAGATGGAGGGAACAAATCTGGAACGGCATTGAGTAATCGATTAATGTGCCAAATCAAATACCTTTTTCACAGTGCTATATATATATACATATATATATATATATATAACATGAGCAGTTCAAAAAGTGATGCCAATGTTATTTTCCACACACAAAATCGCTTCCTTAAAGAAAAAAAAGAAGCTTGTTTTATTTAATGACACCTCTAGAGCACATAGATTTTAATCATCTGCTATTGGACGTCAAACATATTCTCACATATTTCTTTGTGGGAAACCTGCTGCCGCCACATAGGCTACTCTTTCCGATAAGTAGCAGGGGATCTTTTATATGCACTTTCCCCCAGACAGGAGAACACATATCACAGCCTTTGATGAACTAGTTGTGGACCACTGGTTGGAACGGAAAATATCCCAAACTGCAAATGGGTCCACTGAGTAGGATCGATAGGTTTGACTGACACCTTCACAGGTGGACAACCTACCGCCTGAGCTACGTCCCGCTTCCCTCTTCTTTAAAGAATGCATTGCGAACGGGCCGGGTACTCACAAACCAACCAGACCACACTCGCATCCTTACGCATTGCCCCTGTGGTTACCTTTAACAATTAAGTCCCCCTCACTCCATTGCTTACCACAGCTACACAGGCAACTAACCACCCTCTATATTAAAGCTGCATAGTCCGATGAAATTATCAAATTTTCAAAACCAAAATAATTACCTAGATTTGATTCTACATATCTAACTTAGATATTGGTGGACTTATTAAGCATTTGTCATCATATAGAAGGGAATAATGATGCAATTTAATAGAATGTGTTACTGCATAAGCCTATGGTGTCAGAGTTTTGGCGTGCTTGCCAAAACTAATTTGACATGTTTATGCTTCAAATATCTCGAAAGTTATCCTTTTAAAATGAAAGTTACTTCAAACGAAAGTAAGGTAGATTATAACGATCAACCTAATATATCTAGCTCAGAAAATGATAGAAACTCAAAACGATCGGGCCATGCAACTTTAACAATATTATATATCAGGTGCCAGAGCATACCGGATTGAGTGTGGGGTAGGGGGGGCTCCATTCTCCCACCTACCCCCATCACATTCACCGTACCCATAATAGCAGCACAGTCTATGCAACAACCCACCACCATAGCCCATAATACAGAACTTAGCCGATAATACTGAATACAGCTAACCCACTAACATTCTCCGTAATCTACTAATAATAGTAATATACCCTATCTAAGTACCCGCTGAACTACCTATTTACAATGTAATATAAACAGTCGTAAGAGCAACGCCTCAGCACTGAATATTGTGTTGTATGTTTTGATGAATATGGTGTCTTGTATATTGTGATGAATAAACTGTTTTAGCAAGAACAAAAACAAGACATGTCGAGGGTTGTTGCTTACACCATAGATTTCCATCACGTGCGTAATCTTTGGTTTTCAGAAATAACCAGTAGGCCTAAGCATAGCTAAGGGAGAGGCCGATGTAGACATTTTTATTTGAAATCCGCTTTTAACTTTTTTTTTTTTTTAATAGCTGAAATGGGAGAAATAAAACACTGCATTAATAAAGCATTGCCGTTCACACGAGCAGCGTTGGTTTTATTTCGCGGTGTTTGGTGTCTATAATTTGTCCACGTAAATATACATTGCACCCAATTTGGATAGTTAACTAGAGCAGTTATTTCTAACTCAGAATTGTTAAAAGCACTCATGAGGCACATCAGTTTATAAAAGCAGCAAGCTACAATTTGGGCACGTTTACGGTTTAGACTTTAGTTTTTGCCAGTTTGAACAGGGTCAGTCAATCTCGTACCAGTAATACCAACTATAGAAATATGGGGACGGTATTCCTTAAAATTCGCCAATTTTAACATTATTTATATTCTTTTCCTGTATTTGTTCTCTGAATATTCAGTGTATTATGATTAGCAGAGATCGCTTGTAAGTTGAAGCTGAATTATCATCATGGTTCAGAATTTATGGGTTTTCTTTATTCACCGGCTATGGAAGCATAATTGAGCAATACCCAAACAGTAAAGGAACGACAAATTCCTGACCTAAAAACTTACAAAAAATATCTGTGCAAAATAAGGCTAGGAAACCCCCACTAAGCTGCACTGCAAAGGGGCATGTGATATGTCACGGCCCACCAACGGGACACCCAATGGAAGGTAACCATGTCAAAATTAGGCAGATAACACACCACACAGCTACGTACAAGCCTATGATATGTAAATAGGAGTAGGCTAATCTAGTAATAAGAGTAGAAGAAAATCAAATTACTTATCAGCAGCTACTGTGTGGTAAGATAACACCAACACTACAACTGGCCAGCATTGAAAACAAGCCTGGGTACCTGGGCTTATATGCTATGGACAGTATAAATACATCCTCAATAAAAGAAATCACAGATATTGTCATTGACAACAACTAACAATACAAAAATGATCAATCTAATTGATAATTTTTTTTATTTCATCAATTATTTATGTATTGCTGCATTATTATTAGTTTCTATGTAAAATAGCACCCATCTGTTTGGTTTTATCAACTAGGGCTACTAGGAAGACTGCAAATCATGTGACAGTGACATCACTGGCCAACGTGTCTATAGATACAGTTCATCCCGAGATGTAACATTTGCCTCTGGTTCCCGGTTTATCCGCCAGAAGCGGAAATGTGTGAACTCAGCAGGGAGCCGATGACACTGGTGCTATTCAAAGGATATTGCATGGTGATTTGATCAGTCTGGAGCTGGCCACGGCCCACCCAGGCCAGGTCGCCAAATCGCCAAATACCACGAATGCCAGTATGTACTGATGGCCATCAGCATTAATTTAGGAAACACTGACCAATTCACCAATAATATACTGCCCAGCCCATATACAGTAAAATCGCGTTAGCCTGACTATTTCTATGAAGTATGTTTAATGCGGAGAACTCACCATCTGACAAAAACATTAAATATATTGTTTCATGGACATGAAACAAAATTCCTCCATTCGTGTTATCCGTCTAATCACTGATGGGTTTTTTAAATTTCGCTTAACAGCTAATCTTATTAATATAACATTATGATTATGCGCTGGGAACAACGTCCGAATTAATGTATAATAAGGGGCATGGTATATACATATATACACAAATACACGAGCAAGTCAAGCACTGCTACTATTACTCTAAATTAGACATTATGATTAGCAAAGCATGGCCCGCCATAGGCAATTGATTGAAAGTATTTGAGGAGTAGGCCAGTAGCTTTGCTTAATTACGTAATATGAAATGTGACTGTCAACCCTGCTAATGACCTAAGCTGAGCTCAACAGGCTCAAGCTCGAAAGTTCAGCTTGAGGAGTAGCTTTGCTTAATTACGTAATGTGAAATGTGATGCCTGAGCCTGAGGTAGGGAGGCTGATGGTGATCCCATCATGACCCATGTATGATGTTGCCTTGTTGAAGTTGTTCATCATTCATCATTCATGCCTTCGAGTTTATTGGGAAGAGAACAATGCATGTCTAGCGGTCAGGCTAAATGCACCCTTATCCTTTTGCCATGGCCATGCTAGAGCTATATTTATAGTTATACTAATGCTAAGCTGAAGCAATGTTTATAAAGTTATGTGTTATGGCCTGGCTACGGCAACCATACTAACTAAGTCCATAGCATAGCCATACTAGGCTCGGCTGCTGGAGTGGAGATATAGATCTATCGACGCGTCGGACACCTCACATCAAGTCTGACACACGGTGCAACATACCTTATTCCTACAGACGGGTGGTACAGCATGGTCTGCTGAGGTTCCATGTCCACCACACATTTTGTGCCCAACTCGATTTCTGGAAACAATAGGAAATGACAATGAAGGCGAGAGTCCATGCGTCAGTGCGTAGGGGTTTTGATTCTGACAGATGCGATTCATTCATTGCAAAGCAGCGGCCACCACCTACCTCGTCGGTTGAACGGTCGGACCCTGACCACCACTTTCACCTTCTCCGTATCCGACATGACGGCGGTATAACACGAAATAAAATCCACCAGGTTCACCGTATATTCTCCACGTACTAAATCCACTGCTATATAATCCCGTGAGGCAAGGTAACTCCCATTGTACGTTCTCTAAGCGATGTCAACACGCGCTAAGCTCAAGCAGAAGCGCCATTTTGGATTGCTGTGAATAATCTCTCATCCGGGCATTCACAACTACCGGAAGTGTGTGCTCTCCCAACAGATGGTCAGTAGATCACTCATAGCGTTGTATAAGACTAACTCTGCTGGGAGCACGCGGCTCGTGTACGTTTCTTTTGGCGTTCTGACTTGTTTATTTAGACGAATTATGTGTATTAAGCTCGCCAGTGCCAAGAGTCGTATTTTAGTACATATTTGAATCGTGGATATGTACAATTCTCGTTCCATTACCTCACACCAACGCACCACAAAGACTGCTCATTAGGGAGGAGTGTAAGTATAGTCTTAGTCTTACCAAAGAAGGTAACACACACTACACAAGAACCAGCCCTGATCATGCGGTCAGGGAATATACTGGTGGTGCCACCTTTCGCCATGGTAGCAATTTTGTGGTTTTTGAAAAATCCTAATCTGCGGATAATGTAGAGAGCAAACACAACTCAGTAATAAGCATTCTATTTGTATCTATTTGCATAATAGTTCTTGAGAAAGCAGCCTGCTAAAATGTTTCTGGTGGAAACCTGTTTCAGATAGAAAACGTATAGGCCTACTGGGTGCATTGAAGGTGCAGTTTGACATCATTACATATTATAGGCATACTATAGTAGGCCTACAAGTGATTCTTAGGATCGATATGAATATAATTAGATAACCATATATTTTTAAACATGCACAGATTTTAAATGCATAGGACACGTTTTTTTTTGTTTAAACAAAATCTTTTTAAAAGAGATATTCAGTTCTGAATTGTAAAACCTTTCTGCAGCTCAGCTGCCTTTCTGTGTAGGCCTATATTAGATACGTAGGCTATTCTGGAAATAAGGGGAATAGAAAACACCAACTTGTTCAGCTTTTAATACAGCCTCGTTTATTTAATGTAGCTATAAGACAACTTAGACACCCATTAAGTAATTTTATTGTAGTATGCTCTGAATGCAGTGGCAAGAATTTGTGTTCTGAGTAGAATTTAGGAACTAATACATTTGAAAGCAGTAGAATCATAACACAGAAAACTCAAGTCATGAATCAGGATTTAGAAAGAGTAAACCGGTGGAAAAAGGAAAATAAACTATCCATAAATATTATAAAAACTAAATATGTAATATTTGCAACTAAAACTAAACGTTCCAGCTCACCAATTGTCAGTATAAAAATAGGAGAGTGTATACTTAAGGAGGCTCTAAGTAATATTTAGGTACTACACTTGACCCTATTCTGTCAGGAACCAGTCAATTAAATAGAATTAACAGAACATTGGTAGCTAAATTTAACACCCTCCGGAAAATAAGCCATTATATGAGCGAAGAGACTGCTCTTCTATTGTACAAAACCACAATACTGCCCATCATTGATTATAATGACATAATATATAATATTCTAACTAAAAAGCAGCAAACAAAGCTCCAAACTATACGAAATAGAGGGTTGTGCACAGTATTTAAAGGAAAAACACTACATACCATTGAGATGCACAATAAAGCTAAACTAGATGCCCTAAATATTCACAGAGACAAGCACCTATTAACAAACACTGTAAACTCAACCAGTAGCGGCCAACTAGACCAAAAAACCCATCTACAACGGAATGAGCCTGGAAATGATTCTAGTTGGATCCTACTGAGGTACATGATTAACCAATATTAACCTACAATATTAAACTCAATAGGCCCCACCTGAGATTACCATGAACACAAGTTCAATCACAAAGGCCCACGTACCCTACATCCCCCATCACCCTTTCAATGAGTATGTTACTACTAAAAAGATAATCAGTTATGCCCCACCCCCTACTAATGCCTACCATACTAGTCTAACATAGTTACATCCCCGCATATGTTTCTTTTTCTCTTATCTTGTTCTTTACTAGGTAAAAGATTCACCCAGTACTTGTAGTACATGGGTGAACGACAACGTAGTCTAAATACGGGCGAAAATAGCTTTAGTATGGAACAAGCAGTAGAATGCCTGGCACCAGTGTCTGATGGTTACTTTATCAGCACAAAGTTGGTGAAATGGGAGAGAATGCAAAAATACAAGACGGTGGCCAGAGAACGCCGTCAATTTCACTTTTATATTGCATTAAAGTAAATGTTTTATTATATTTTCCAACTCAAAAGTAGCGGATAAATATGAAGACATATATATACAAAGAATAAATGTTGCTTCTTAGATTGTGAAATTAAGCCCTCATAAAGACGCATTTCATTAGCCCGATTTTTCGACCGATTTTATATAAGGCTGGTCTTCACCCGTGTACTGGAAGTACGGGGTGAATCTTTTATCTAGTTCTTTACCTATCATTCATGTACTGATGTTTTGCTTATTTTCCTGTAATCTATATATCGTTGTAGATTTGTTTACTGTGTACATGCAATTTTGGTTAGGGTTGGAAGACCAGTGCATTAGCACTGACAACATGTTATTCAGAGGAATAAAAACACGAACAAAAAATAAATAAAAGGTTTCGTGGAAATCTGAGATCGTGGAAGCGAAATATCAGTTCTGTGGAGAGTCACTTCTTACATACTTATGGAGATGCTTTGATGCAGAAAGGAGCCACGTAAAAGAGATCACCGGCTACAACCTTGTAACTCTGCATGCCTTTCGATGTGGAGTAAACATGCCGATGTAAACAACCACAAAAAAAAACAGAAGAATGGTTTTACTTTGAAGCTGCACATAATGTCTGACAGGTGAGTAAGCAGTAACTAATGCATGTTTGCCTTTAGTGGCAAGATTGTTGAGTGTTGCTTGCAAATAATTTAGTTGAGGACTGAACTAAAAAGCAAGGCCAAGCCAAGCCCAAGGGGCCAAGCCAAGGGAATGTGGGCGTGTGGTATTGCCTACTAACTACTAAACTAGTACTACTAATATGAATAAGCAATGCTTAGGACCGACAGCCCCCCCCCCCCCCCCCCCCCCCCCTTGGTGGCTGTATTCGATAATATTTTTTTTACTCCACTCATGATGTTCGATTTGAAATTCTAGCGGATCGGGTGACCCGAGTCACGGTCGTAATAATCGAATATGATCGTTTCCGCAGAATAGACTATTAGACTATTACTATTGCATTTGTGCATCCATGTTTATGCCAAATTGTTCTTTATTTCTATTACTTTTGAATAGAATCAAAGTTTTGCACTGGGCGTATCGGCAAATTAAATGGCAGCGGGCATTTGTTTTGCTCTCGACTATATTATTGACCAATCGCTGTCGTCCACCCTGTTTGGTGAGTAGCGAAGCTCGAAAAGCGTTCCGTTTGCTGGATTTTGATTATTCAACATGAGTATTCAAATGGCAGCCCCCATCTAAGGCTATTTCCGTTTGCTGGATTTTGTTGATTTAATTTTCCACCTCTATGAGTGTGAGTATTGTTTAGGTATATATACACGTGTTAGTCCTTAGCCTCCCGGAGGGTCGGTATTAGTATTAGTGTACTACTAGTCTAGTAGTAGTAATTCTAGTCGAGCATTAGTTCTACTAGTACTAGACTAGTGTATCAATCATTTGAGAAAATTCAAAGTACATCACTAGCGACTAGGCTGTTTAATAATTTATGTTATACTGTTACTGTATCATACTCATAATCATCATCATGTGTGCCACTTAGAGTTAGACTTAGTAACTATTAACTGGCTTTTACTAGTCTTGCTGATTCTATAGTATATTACCAATATCATGATCGTATCGCCTAGTTTTGAGTTTAGCCAAGGCTAGGCTAGGCGATCAAAAGCAGTTGTAGTATGTTATCGTCAGTACAACGATAATGCATCTCTAATACAATAGTAGGTCCGACACGACCAGTAGCAGTTCTATACAGAAGTATAACTCGTTAGCTACTAGTAAGTCTAGTACTATGTACTAGTTGATATACTATTCGTTAATAGTAATAATGCTATTATCTTCACACTGAACCAAAGAATTGTACTGCTACCACTATCTATGATTTTCTATGGGTGTACACACATCAAGTGATGGACGCATTGATACTGAAATACAGAGGAGGCTGGCCAAGGCTAGCACATCTTTCGGCCCACTATGCCAGAGACTCTGGAACAACCATCGTGCGCCCATCCGGGTCAAAGGCAAGATCTACCGTGCAATCGCGCCATCCACCCTACTATACGGAGCCGAGGCCTGGACAGTGTACAGATGACAGGTGAAAAAGCTGCATGCCTTCATGATGCGGCCTCTGCGTTCAATCATGAGGCTAACCTGGAAGGACAAAGTGATAAATAAGGAAATACTCGAATGAACGGGGCTGCCCTCTATGGAAGATCTTCTGATCAAAACGAATCTCCGATGGACTGGACACCTCATGAGGATGTCATCAGACAGGCTACCAAAGCAGATCCTCTACTCTCAATTGTCTTCTGGTTACAGAAAGAGAGGGCACCCTCGTCTCCAGTTCAAGGATACCATCAAGAGAAACCTGAAGCTGAGAGACATTAAGACCAACTCATGGACGCAACTCTCACAGCAGACAGCTAAATGGAGAGCGGCAGTCAAATAATGAAAGCAGTCTTTGTCGCATCGCGACTGACAGCATGATGATGATGATGATGATGACACACATGCAAAATTCTGATCAAGAAAAATGTCAACACTTTTCTTATGCAATGAATTATTATACACTGTATTGTGAATATTAATCCATTAGCGTATCACATTTGTATTATCATTGAAGAAATATGTTATATATACAAGTGTTTATACAAGTTATTGTTTCAACCCATCGAAGTACATTTTTATGGATGTAATATTCCAGAATAAAATTGATTGAATTGAAAGAAATTGAACGATCGTATGCTGCCTGAGGCTCGCCTATGGATGGCCGGTAGTGTGATCGAATTTAGCGCCATGGTGCGAGTTTCTATAACATTATCACTATATCAACTTTAATATCTCTGCTGTGAGTACATGATTATTCAGTATTTCTTTCATATATAAAGGGGTGAAACCAATCAAACTAGTGTGAATGGCCAAGGTACTGAAATAATGCTACTAATATTTAGATTAAGAACTCCTAACATCAATACATCCCTTTTGATTTTTTCTTACGAAAAAATGGAATCTATAGAAAAAGAAATTAATGTGTACTTGAAGCAGCAGTACTGGACCACCACCAACTTATTCAAGAATTAACTCTTTATCTGAGTCCTGATATTACCTCATATGTTGCAGGACGTAAAGCTCCAACAACCAACTAACTCTGGTAGAAGAACTACCTCTCAATAATCTTGCTAACTAACAACTCAAGTATGTCTCACCGTCAACCCATATAATCTTCTCCCATTTCATAATTCTTTTGTATTTCTTTGTTGCATTTGTTGATTAAGCAGCGAAAATTGTGGACAATTAATTAGTCGTCCTCATTCCACTGTTACTATACTCAGGGATGAAAGATCTCCGCGATTTCGCGGATTTACGGGATTTTTCCTGTAGCTGTAAGTGTATACTAATAAGATGCGCTCGTCCTGATATGACCTTAGATGTTGCCAGGATCTAAAACTCCACCAACCAACCGATACATTGTTTTATGCTGCAGCACCATCAGCGTATACTATTATGTGGTGCAAACGCCGCAGCCCTAGCAGCGTATACTACTAATGCGTTCATGGCGTAGCACTATCAGTGTATACTACTAATACATGCTTCTAACGCCGCAGCACTATCAGTGTATACCGATATGTGATGCAAACACCGCATCACTAGCAGCGTATACTACTAATACGTGCTTTAAATGGCGCAGCACTATCAGCATATACAAATATGTATGAAACCCGACTTCCAGGAATTTTCAGCGATTCCCTTACAATGCTAGGCCTATGGGAGAATATCAGCATTTCCGCTTTTTTTCCCGGAGACCACTTTCATCCCTGTATACTAGTAATGGCGAACGCCAATTTTTAAAGAAAATATATCAATCATTAGGGCATCTTGTTCAGCTTATGGCTTCACTTCTCATGACTCATTAACAATGACAGGCTTGTCTACAATGTGGCCCGAAATAAGATAAAAAGCATTGTGATGGACCGCTTTCTACTCCACCTGGTGAGTAAAGAGATAACACCGCAGTTGCTTCAAACCTCTGGGGCCTCCCACAGTTTATTCCACCAAGGTCAGAACGCAAGTGACCTGTCACTACCCAGCAAGGTGACACGTAACCTCCCATAGGCATAGGAGGTGCACACTAGACCATATGGATTGCCCTGCGAGGGTGCTGCCACCTGCTGATACTTCTGACTGAGAAGGGTCAGCGCAGTCGAGCCAACCACTGTGTGGTATACGGACTATTACACTAGCTTAGTGATGTCAAGAAGTCTGCCTTGTGAGGCCTGAATGCCTGCCTAGCTAGGTTTATGCTGTCAGACTATGCCCCACAAAGACTGGTATTTCTAAGCCTAAAGGGCATATAGATAATTCCCCGCTTTTATTTGTGGTGGTGGGAGGGGGGGAATTCCTATTCAAGAATATTCTCCTCTCCCTCATTGATATATATATATATATGTAAATATCTATGTCCTTATGTATATGTGTGTATATATATATATATATATATATATATATATATAAATATATATATATATCTTTGTGTATATATCCTTAAATATATATATTTATCCATAAATATATATATCCATAAATATCGTTTTATATATAGATCTATATAAAATCATTTTAATATGTTATGTAAAAACAAAGAACCTGTAGACAAACTGGTTATTATAAACAAGAAGTAGTTTGTATTAATTCATAGATCAATATGAATTAAACTTGATAACCTGCGATAAATAGAATTGTATGTATTGTGTATTTTCAGGATGGACCCGATGCTATGAGCAGGCTTTGACAGACTAGCCGGGTTTGAGTGCTAGGACTAGGAGTGCCTCCCCACTTTCCCTACTCCCCGTCTACATAGACCGGTGGGACGGGCACATGGCCAGCGCTGACGTGCAGTGTAGTTTAGGGGTTCAACCAGGCTGGCACCGTGCCCCGCCCCGCCACCCCAACTCGGGCAGCCGGCGCGCCAGTAGGCACTCCCATTCCCTTGCACAAGGTTGGCCAGGATCTTTATTTTAATTAAGTAAACAAATGGTATGGTGATGCAAATATTTAGACATATTGCTTTTAAAATTGTTTAAGAATGTCTATATGTGTATGTAGACATTTTTGGTAGATATAAGTTTCATATATAAAATAAATAATATATAACATATATATATGACATTATATTTATATATATATATAACAGATATATATAACATATGTGTGTATTATATAATATATATTGTATATAAAATGTATATAACATATGTAGGGGGACTACACTGGATGTGGTGGCTGAATTGGTAGAGTGCAGGTTTCCCATGCGGAAGGTCGGGAGTTCGAATCCTGGCCGAATCAAACCAGTAACTTACTAAATTGATACCTGTCTCTACCTAGCCTGGCGCTAGGCATTACTAGGATAAGGTCTGGCCTCCCAATGAGACAGCACTATAAAAGTAGTCACAAGTCGGTACCTGTCCTGATATGAACTTAGATTGTGCCAGGACGTAAAACCCAAACAAACTTATGTTAATGCCAAAAAGAAGAAAATTACACTCATAAAAAAACACCATTTGCACACACAATAACAATAGAAAACCATAATGCATTAAAGAAAAACGGTCTATTATTTTTTTTTCATATTTATTTTTTTAATCCCCAGGAAGCAGACCTGGAAATGAAGGGTCAGGAGCCGTTCCACCTAAACAGGGCAACGCCTCGACCTCACGCGGGGAGACTTCCGGTAGCAGACCGGAAGTGTCCAGCGGGGCAGCGCGGCGGGATGACGCAATACTCGGGTCGCGGCCGTCGGCCCTGGATATTTTCAGCCTGCAGGATGTGGGCGGCCTGCCCCTGGAGATCTGGCAGGAGGTGCTCTCCTTCCTGTCTGTGCCCGGCCTGCTCAGGTGTAACCAGGTACACGCCTCTATGGTTTGCAGTGTTTGTACAGAGTCAGATTATAAGACTTTCGTCGGATATTCTTGTATTTGTCGGATAAAGTCAGATTTTCTATATTTTTGCATTATTTTTTTTATGAATCCATCGGATTTTGCTTACATTTCCTGTTCAAAACTTAACTTGAATGTCATAAATTCTTTGGAATGCTAATGAAATAAGTTACGTTATTCAGAATATATGTAGTTAATTGTCTGGCAGCTTTGTATTTTCATATTTTAAGTACTGGAGGAAAGCTAAGATTTTTGTTGCACAATGCAGTATAACCCCATTAAACCAAGCTCGGTTAAACCAAATGATCGGTTAATCCAAACTTGTTTCGGTGGCCCGGCAAAATACTGCCATTTATCATATAAAAAAGTTGGTTAAACCAAAGTGGGTTAATCCAAATTATCGGTTAATCCGAATAAAATTGTCAGACCCCAGGCCACTCCGGTATGGTTAAACAAAACTTTCATGTGGTTATAAGGTCATCTGAGACCCCACTGACTTTTTTATTTGATAAATGGTAGTATTTTGCCGGGCTGCCGCAACAAGTTTGGATTAACAGATTGTTTGGTTTGACCGAGCAGGGTTTAAGGGGGTTATACTGTACATACATAAAAAAACAATAATCAAAGTGACCACACACATTGTATATTACATGTGCAATACACACTTACTCAAAGTCAAAGCCAAAGCTCGGTTAAACCAATGATCGGTTAATCCAAACAAATTTCTAGGGTCCCTTCAAGTTTGGTTTAACGGTGTTATACTGTAGTAGGAGTTTTTTTTCTGCTTTGGTACAAACACTGGGTTTGGTTTGACTAGACTAGATAAAAGATTTATCCCGAACTTGCAGTAGAGGGGTGAATGTCAACGTAGTCTAAATGCAGGTGAAAATTGCTTTAGTATGGAACAGGAAGTGGAATTCCTGGTTCCAGTATCTAATGGGTACTTATATCGGCACAGAGTTCGTAAAATGGGACAGAATGTAAAAAGACAAGATGGCGACCACAGAATGCTGTTGATTTCACTTTTTAAGTTGATTAAGCTACATGTTTTATTATATTTTTCAACTCAAAGTGAGTGGGTAAATGTGAAGATGTATATGAAGAATATATTTTGCTTCTTCAATTAAGAATTTATGTGTTGATTTCATTTACCCAACCTTTCGCTACTTTTTCTGTTGGGTTGTTTTTCATCCCTACTTGCATGCAAGTACAGGATGAATCTTTTATCTATGACTAGAGGTGTTCTGTTCTATTCCCCATAAAAGATAATCCACAATGCGAAGGTGGACATTTTCTTATCCATATTCTATTTACCAGAAACTTTATGATCCAAAACCGCTTCATTTTTCACGCCCCTTTTTCTATTTATGGTAGGACTCTGATCATGTAGCCCACATATTTGTTTTACAAGGTTATTTAATACCTGATCACCTGAGTTCAATATGTATTCCTTATATGAATACTCGCTGTCTCAATTAAATTTTATTTTACCATCAAATATGGTATGTTACTGGCCCTTTATGCTTCACGTGGCTAACATTAAAGGCCCTGTCACACCTCACTGGATTGGGGGAAACGGACAGAAAATGAACAATGTTCGGTTTGTGTCCGTACAAGTTTTGAACATGCACAAAACTAGGAACGGATGCTGCCGGATTGACGTCTACGGTTTCTTGTCCGGTTTCAGTTTGTTTCGTCCGTTGGCAATCCGTTCATGTCCGTTTCATGTCCGTTCGTCCAGCTGCCATTGACTCGATAACGCAACATTTTGACACACTTTAATACATTTTGATACTTATCACCACCGGACTAGACAATTCTGTCCGTTGCTCAATCCGGCGAGGTGTGACAGCCGCTTAAACCTGACAGCTTGTCTGTGCGCCCCCAGGTGTGTAAGAGCTGGCGCCACCTGGTGGGCAGTCTGGACACTACTTCCTGGCGCCGTCACTTCTTGCGCAGCACAGAGTGGCGGCAGCCTGCCTGGCCTACATTCGAGCATCGGCAGACGTGGAAGACGTGGCAGACGCTGTACAAGGAGCACTACCTGACCTCCCGCCTCTGGGCACTCGGCAACAAGGAGCCAAGTCAGGCACAGTGTCTCTATGTCTTCAGGTAGGTTCATCTTGGTTTTGTTGGTTGCTTTTTGTTATATAGCGATATAGCGAATGGTAGACAGGAAGTGTGAACACTTATCTGTCTCTCATTTTTACTTGAGTGCAAGTAAATAAGCAACACAAGGAGTAATTAGTAGCATGTGGTGAATAAGGGGTCAAATTTCCCTGGATCATCATCCCATGCTTTTTCTAATCTATTCTTGAATGAATTAATTGACTCGGCATCAATAACATTTTGTGGGAGACTGTTCCATATATTTATGATCCTGTTTGAGAATTTTAAATACTTCAATTATGTCACTTCTTTTCCTTCGGTAGGAAAGGGTAGGAAGTTTCAATTCCCTATGCCTTTGTTCATAGGGTAGGTCCTTTATAGCTGCAACTAATTTCGTTGCACGTCTCTGAACCTTTCGATCTCCAGAAAATTGGGCTCCAAATTTGTGGACAGTATTCCAAAATTGGCCTAACAAGAGACTTAAATAGAATGTTGTTGCTTTTCTTTGTTGCTTTTTTTTTTTTTGGTGTTGTCCACTTTGCGATAGCATATTATGTGAACGGAAGTGTATTAACTGCCTCTACCTCGTATTATACTTACTGTACTTCTGCCTATAGTACTGCCGATATGCTCCTTTCAGTACACGAGTAATGCTGAACGCCAGGCTAGGTAGCGACGAGTATTAATTTGATCGTCATTAGTTTGACTCGGCCAGGGTTCGAACCGACCAAAATTGGAGGCGGATGCTCAACTCATTCGGCCATCTCGTCTGTCATCTGACACTTGGGCATTATTAGAAATAGGGCAAGAACTGGTTGCCAGTCATGTTATGATCATGATGTGGCTGGGTTGGTTAGCTCGTGTCTCAAGATTATGCAATTGAATGGCTCCTACAATATGTGAGGGGAGCGGGACGTAGATCAGGCGTTAGAGTGTCCACCTGTGAAGGTGTGCGTCATCCGATCGATCCTTCTCAGTGGACCAATTTGCAGTTTGGGCTATTTTCCGTTTCAACCAGTGGTCCACCAGACGGGATGGCCGAATGAGTTAGAGCGTCCGTCTCCCATGCTGGTAGATCGTGGGGTCGTGGGTTCGAACCCTGGGCGAGTCAAACCAACGACTTAAAAATTGATACTTGTCGCTTCCTAGCCTGGCGCTCGTCATTATTAGGATAGGACAAGGACTGGTTGGCTCAGTGTCAGGATAATGTGACTGAGTGGGATATCGGGTCATGGTCTCGGTGGCTTGGTTTCCCAGTGGGACAGCACTATAAAGTCACCATGAGTGCGCACTGTCACAAGTCGGTACCCGTCCTGATATGATCTTTAATCTTCAACCAAAGATTGGGCCGATGTATCGGAGCCTCTCTATAATGTTGCAGTTCTGCAACCAGTAACCGTCGTAAGGTTACAAACCACCCCAAGCAAGCAAGCTATCGGAAAGTGTAGCCTATGTTGCGGCAGCGGGTTTCCTCCAAAGAAATATGTCAGAGTGACCATATGTTTTACGTACAATAGCCGATGATAAAAATCAATGTGCTTTAGACGCGTCGTTAGATCAAACAAACTTTCCTACAATATATGTATGTACCCGACTGAGGAAAAACTACATAGTCCCTTAAAAAGAATTGTTCAAAATTGTTATTCCAGTTGAAATTGTCTTTTTTTAGTATCGAGACGCTGGTCTTCTGGTCTTAACAGTGGTGAGGTGATGAGATGGTATGAACAATATTGACAATAACAGGTAGTGATCAGGCTTTACAGATATTATGGGGGATCTTATTTTGTCCATTTAGACTAGAGGATAGTCATTTGACTTTACAATATATCATTGATTTGCTGATCATACTTGTGAAGAGGTATTAATATTATGAATATGACTTGCTGTTATCGTCAGTAGTGGATTTAGGATTATACAGATTTTAGACATTATTTGTTATTCACAATTTCTATTAATTATGGTTGCATGGTACATATAAATTGTCATGGTCAACCACAGACATATCTATAGCACCGTGAGTGTGGACTGTCACAAACTGAGGCGCCTGTCTTTATATGACAGGGATGAAAGATCTCGTTTTCGCGGATTTCATCGATTTTCTTCTTATGACCTAAGATGCTGTTAAAACATAAAACCCTGAAATTTCACGTATGTCACAGAAACTGGGCTGCAGACAGACAAGAAAGGGTTAAGTATTGGTGATAATATAGTCACATATATAATATAGTCACAACAAAGACAGTTGAGACCTGACTTCCGGCATTTTCAGCGATTCCCTGACAGTGCTAATTCTATGAGTGAGAACCCGCGTTCTAGCAGAAATTCTCCGCTAGTTCTCGTTCTGATTTCCGCGTGTTTTTTTTTCGGAGACCACTTTCATCCCTGATATGACCTATAATATTGTTACTCACTCCCTCTACACCAGAAAGGGTCGCGAGAGCAAGTTGATCCGTGTGGGGCCGGACTATGAGTACGCGAACCTGAAGAGCGCGCTTGCGGTGGCCGGTGACTATGACCGCATCCTGCTGGCACCAGGCCTGTATGACGAGCAGTTCGAGATGACGTCCAAGGTCCCGTTCGAGCTGGTCGGTGAGGGCCCGCCAGGTGGCGTTGTGCTGCTCACCTGCATCGAGCAGAACGCGCCAACGGCGCGACTCTGCAACCTGTTACTGCGCGCGCCATGGTTCACTGCCTACGTCCTTAAGGTGTTTACCGTCATCTTTGTATATTTTTCTCACAGAGTCCATATGGAAAGTCTTGAACTTCATTTGCCCCATTTCAAAGCCTTGAAAAGCCTTGACTTTTTTCGGGTAATTAGTCTTGAAAATCCTTGAATGCCATTAAACTGTCACCACTGATCTAAATTAGTCCGAAAATCGCCATTCGGATTTTGGACTAAAAGATTTATGGTGATATATTTGATTGATTAAAATAGCCATCATTTATTCGAATAATTAATTTTATTATTGTTGAATCTTTTTATTATTCATGTTTATTTATTATGTTTAAACAAATTATTGCCATCTTTTATTATATAATCAAATAATTTATAATAATTTGCCACCTATTAAAATAGCTTATTATTCATTAAAAATGAATGAATGCCTGTATTGAAAGCAAAAAAACTAATTTGATTATTATTGAAAAAATATATCATTGATGTATTTTTAATTTATTACAATGATTTATTATATATTCAAATAATTAAAAAAATTGTATCACCTATTAAAATAGCTTATTATTTATTAAAAATGACTGTCTGCATGTCTTGAAACAAAAACCATTAATTGTATTATTATTGAAAAAAAATCTCATTGATGTTTTTTTCATTATTACAATGTGTGCTTATATATTGACATAATTTATGATAATTTATTACCTATTATTCATTAATAATGAATGTGCGCATGTGCTGAAACAAAAACAATTAGTTTTATTATTGACAAATATATCTTTAATGTTTTTATTATTAGTACAATGTTTTATTATATATTCACATAATTTATGATAATTTAAACCTATTACAATAGTTCATTATTCATTCAAAATGAATATGTGTATGTCCTGAAAACAAAAGCAAATAATTTGATTATTATTGAGAAAAATATATCATTGATGTCTTTTATTATTATTATCACATAATTTATTTAGAATTATTTACCACCTATTAAACTAGTTCATTATTCATTAAAAATGAAAGTGTGCATGTCTTGAAAAAAAACAATGCCTTAATGCCCCCCCCCCCCCCCCCCACACACACACACACACAGGTCGTGAGCGGTCACCTACAGGTGGACAACTGCACTATTGAGGACGGCCAGGTGTCAATCACCAGCCCCGGGTCCGCCCACTTCCGGTACTGCAGCTTCGTGCGCACGCAGGTCACGTGCTCCCACGTGATGATGAGCTTGATCGAGAACTGTGAGTTCTTGGAGTGTGAGACTTGCGCAGTGGTCGTTGAAGGCCAGCCAGCCAGCGAGACCAATTGGGCACACAAGTATCTGCTGCATACTTTGGACACGTACAACCTGCACAAGCATTTACAGCGCAGTAGGGATATGCGCGGCTGTCATCATGAGGAGTGCTCCATTGCGGACTTTGACATTGGCAGTAGTTCAACGCTGAATCAGCTCAGTGGAGAAGAACGAAGGCAGTCAAATTCCTTCCGTTCACATTTGTTGTCACAAGATGCTATTTCTGAACTGGAGTCAGAGGATTCCACATGTACGTTGTCTCTATTCTATATTGGCTGTTCTATTTTCAAATATTTATTCTACTGGATATCATACAATGCCATCACTTTGTTCATGCTTCTACGTATTCCATGTAAATGGACAAAGCGTATGAAGTGTGCATCTTTTGCACATTTATTGAATATTTAAAATGTTAGTGTATCTGGAATTTAAAAGAATTCATGACAATTTGCATTTGTTCATGTTCTAATTCCCCACTTCCCCTTTTCCATCTTTCCTCCTTCCCTTGATCCCTCTTTCCTATATTTCTCCTCCTTACTTCTCTTCCTCCCTCTTCCCTCCTTCGTTCCTTCCCTTTGTTGTTCCTCCCTTTTTGCCTTCTTTCCCTCTTCCTTTTTTTCCTCTCTTCCTTCCTCCTTCCATCCCTCCTTTTTGCCTTCCTTCATTCGTTCGTTCCTTCCCTCCTTCCATGAGTGCGCACTGTCACAAGTCGGTACCCGTCCTGATATGACCTTAGATGTTGCTAGGACGTAAAACAACAAAACAAAACAAAATACCTCCTTCCCTACACCCTTCACTTCCTTCCCTCCTTCCTCCCTTTACGCCCTCCCTATTTCCTTCCTTCCCTCACTTCCTTCCTGCCTTCCTCCCTTTATTCCCCCACCCCTATTTCCTTCCTCCCTTCCTTCGTTCCATCAATCAGTTTATAATGGCTTATTTCAGGTTCCGAAGACATGCTCACCTATTTTTTTCGGGGTGCGGAGATTTGATTCTATTTCTAACCATGCTCTGTAAAAATGAAAATTTGTAAGAATGTTACTCTATTCACAAAGCATAAGTCACCTAGTCAATGACCTGTTGCCATGGCTTATTCCACTTCCCAAGGAAAATCTACTTTATAGGGGTCGGCTACACTGACTATGCCAAAATCATTAAACTCCTATTGAAGTTGCATAATCCGTTTTTTTTTTATAAGGAAAAGTCTTATTTTTGAGTTAAATTAATCACATTGACGATCATAACCTACTGTACCTTAGTTTGGAGTAAGCTTCATAATTGACTAATTTTGGAGATATTTGGAGTGCAGATATGTGCAATAATTTGTGGATGCACACCAGTTGAAGCCAAATGCAATATGCCATTGCTGTTAACTAGGTCATATCGAAGCCACCTATTTTTAACCTTAAGCAGGGAAGCCTTAAAACACTGAGGAATGAGTACACTAGTATCTAAGGTGGTTATGTATGGTTTGGTTTGGAAAACAATGGAAAACGTAGGAAAATGCTTACAAGCAGAGAATGAATGCATGCAGTAAATAGCTACACAACACCTGAAAGTGACAAAACTAGGGGAACCACAAGACTATTGCTGTCTAGCGGCGAAAACAAGTCATTAGAGTTAACCGTTATGGGAAGCATAAATATGCCGTCACAAAAAAAAGAAAATCATTTCATTGAATTATGCAATATTAACGTTAAAGGATGGTGTTTTTTCACATTTTTGCAGACGCGGCTGAGTGGGACACCGACTCCTCCTTGAGTGACACAACTCCGAGTATCCTCCCAGCGTACAGTGCAGGACTGCGCCCGGGCCCTGAATGGCTCACAGCCGACACCCAAAGCCCACCACTCTGGGACCGCGATGAAAGTACGGACCTCGCACATATGCTACAAAGTGAACCAGCACTTCGGGAGCAACTTACCACCATTGTAGGGTAAGGTCATTGGCGAAGCCTTAACGACCTTCATTGGTTATTTCTAGAGGGCAGTGGCGCATATTTAGGTTGGTGTGGGGTGGGGGGAGTTCCTGGTTTCCCGGAAACCCTCCCTCTGAATAAAAATTTAAAAAGCAGAATTCAAATGAGTGACATGTGTATCCAGATTGTGGGATGGTTATTGTTTACATGTTTACATTGTAGGCAGTAATTTTTCACATTTTGACATTGTTGGATGGTTATTGTTTACATAATTACATTGTAAGCAGTAATTGTTTACACTTTGACATTGTTGGATGGTTATTGTTTACATAATTCGCCACACTCGGCTGCGGAAAGAAAGCGGAAAGAAAGACATAGAGGAATATTGATTTCAGTAGAATTTAATCAAAACAAGTCGGGGACCAATGGAGGTCTATCAAAGCAGTATCGTGGGCGACCAGGGCCAGAATCAAGCGCTGACTGGAATGCGCTACCAGGTATCAGTTCATGAATCAGGTGATGAATCAGGTAAGTGAAGATCAGCGCTCACCCCCCCCCAGTAAGTGAGTGGGAGGGTGGGGAAAGCGAAGTGCACTGTAGCAGTGTCGAGTGCAGAGTGACGACAGGTGGAGAGAGGCAAGCGAGGAAAGCTAAGAATAGACCAGCCTCGTGAGCAAATTACCCATGTTAGCCTCGGGCCAACATGCACAATTACATTGTAAGCAGTAATTGTTTTCACTTTGACATTGTTGGATGGTTATTGTTTACATGATTACATTGTAAGCAGTAATTGTTTACATGTTGACATTGTGGGATGGTTATCGTTTACATGTTGACATTGTATGACAGCAATTGTTTACATGTCGACATTGTGGGATGGTTATTGTTTACATGATTACATTGTAAGCAGTAATTGTTTACATGTTGACATTGTGGGATGCGGGTGATGAAAATGGGAAATATTGCACCTAGAGCGGGACTTGAACCCACATCTCTTTGCATTCCGGGCCAGTGTGCTAACCATTACACCACCTAGGCTCCCTGATATCAACACACTACCCATGCCTACATGTCTAGGTGGTCACTTGCCTGAGAGGTCAGTGCACACTACTACACTCGTCCCCCTGGAATTGTAAGTCTTTAAATACTTACAATTACATACATACAGGCAATGCACTAACACATACATACACAGGGTAGGTTCAACAACCATACATCACGTAGCTTGTACAGGATCATGGTCATGGCATCCAGTGCCATGGGGGTGATGAAAATGGGAAATATTGCGCCTAGAGCGGGACTCAAACCCATATCTCTTTGCATTCTGGGCCAGTGTGCTAACCATTACACCACCTAGGCTCCCTGATATCAACACACTACCCATGCCTACCTCTCTAGGTGGTCACTTGCCTGAGAGGTCAGTGCACACTACTACACTTGCAAGCAGTAATTGTTTATATTTTGACATTGTGGGATGGTTGTTTACTTATTGACATTGTATGACAGTGATTATTTACCTGTTGACATTGGTTGATGAATATTGTTTACATGTTGACTGTCAGCAGTAATTGTTTACATTTTGAAATAGCGGGATAGTTGTTGTGTACATGTTGACATTGTAGGACAGTAATTCCTTGCATTTTGACATTGCGGTATGGTTGTTTTTTACAGTTTGATAGTGTAGGACAGTAATCGTTCACATTTTGACACTGCGGTATTGTGATTGTTTGCGCTTTGACCTTGCAGGATGGTGATCCGACAGTGTCGCATCTCTAAAGGTCAAGGTGGTGTAACTGTGGCCAAGCAGGGGGCCTTGCACATTGAGCGATGTGATCTGTGTGACTTGCAGTATGGTATCCGGTGCCTGGAAAACGCAAGGGTATGTGAACCCGTCAATGTCTTTGGAGACTTCGGAGCATTTAGTTTAGCGCAAAAATGGGGTGTGAATCATAACCTGTTTTGTTACAGTCATTGCATCACACATAGTTTTTGCTGTCATTTGACATGGATCTGACCATTTCGGAATTTCGTGTAAATTTCAATATATGCATGTGAATGTGGTTAACAAGACTGACAGAATAGATCCCACTGCCATGAATATAGCCCTTGCTGCCGACACGGCGTAAAGCCATCAGCAATCAATTAATCATTGATCAAAGGAATAGTGCTTGCTGAACAGATCTAATATTATCACAAATTGTTATTTTCTTCACAAGGAGTTTGCAATGCTGCACTGTGCTTCACCCCCACTCTGGCCCTGATTAGTGACTGGGTAGACATCAACTTTGGGTGTCCCAAAAGTAACATTAAAATTAAGGTCAAACTACTCAGGCTGTGGATGTTATGTAAGAAAGCTGATTAAAACCAGACGGGATGGCCGAATGAGTTAGAGCGTCCGTCTCCCATGCTGGTAGATCGTGGGGTCGTGGGTTCGAATCCTAGTCGAGTCAAACCAATGACTTAACAATTTATTTGTCGCTTCCTAGCCAGACGCTCGGCATTACTAGGATAGGGCAAGGAGCAGTGGAATGAGGAAGACCAGTCGTCTGCGACTGAAATTTCCCCTGCTTAAACAACTAATGTACCAACAAAAACAACAACAAAAATGAATATAAGACTTCAAGCCTAAGTCCATTGCTCTTTCTTTTCTGTTTTCCTATACAATCAAATCAAATAATGCTGTCAACCAACCTATGCCAGACTGTGTTTAGTACCTGTTGAATGCTGAGTCATGATGTTTTTGCGCATGTCCACAGGTGGTGATTCTGGAGAATACAATTCATCGCTGCAGTACATCCGGGATTTTTCTGCGGCTTGGGGCTTCGGGTGTCATTGCAGGTACTCCAGATGCTTCCTTTTGTGTTTTTTTTTTTTCTGTAGAAATTGTTTTATTTGCTTTATAAATCACACTCCCGTTTCGTCATAGTTAAGCAAAACTAGTTTTTTTTGGTGTTAAAAAAAAAGAATTTCAGGGTGTGGGTCAGTGATAGAAATAAGTACAATTTTTCATTTGTCTATAGGACAAGTGTGGTGTGATTCTCACTTGTCCGTCTGAATTTTTACTTGTCCACATTACTTACTTTTATTATCTCACTTAACCTCGATGTTTATGGAAATAGAACTACAGAAATATATCAAAACAACAAAACAAATTTCATGAATCATGTAAATTACATTTTAATGACTTCACACTGGCATTGTAAATTACTTCACACTGAGTAACCGACTGTCCACAAGGTATGCTGACTGTCCACATGGTTTTGGTCAGCTCAAAATTTTCACTTGTCCTACGGAAAAGGTCAGGCTATATTCTACTGGTCTGTGCCTATTCTCACTTGGCTCGGACAAGTGAACAAGCTCTTATTTCGAACGCTGTGAGTGTAGAATTACACCAACTAGCTATACACGTGAACCCTGCTGACTGGCTATGAGGATAGTGTCATAAAGTGTCTTTTTTCTAACTGGAATGCATTCATGGTGGCTTTATAGTGCTGCCCCACACAAGGGGATACCATGCCGCTTCCACCGTGACCCAATTTCGCACTCAGTCACAGTATCCTCACACTGAGAGAACCAGTCCTTGCCCTCTCCTAGTAATACTGAGCACCGGACAAGGTAGTGAAAAGTATCAGTCTGGTAAGCCTTAGCTTTGACTCGGCCTGAGATCGAACCCACGACCTCCAGTGCGCTCTGGGTACGCTTGGAAATGCATCAAAGGCTGTAAATTTGGGCAATTAGTCTAATTAGCTTGTTTGCCACTATACAGACAAAGAAACTTATTTATTTTGGCCACATCATTCGTCAGAGTTCAATATACCGTACATTGTTGGAAGGGAAGGTGAATGGCAGCAGAGGGAGAGGGAGACCATGGTTTACAAATATTTCACAGTGGACAGGCTTGAATTATTCACAGTCTATCAGAACAGCACACCATCGGGACAAGTGGAGAACCATTGCATCCAACCCTCGACTAGAGGACGGAACTATTGATTGATTGAGTCTAATTAGTACCCCCTTTAAAAATTCCATTACCATAAGGATTCCTCTTCCCCAACCTTTTTAGATTTTTAAATGTTGCTGATTTAATTAGATTTTCTGGTTGATTTAGGAGATCTTCACTAATAGGCTTGACGTAAAGCTTTGGATTAAGGATACACAGTCGTTTTAAAACAAATTAATAAATACAATTTTGAGTACATCTTTCACCTATTTATATATTAAATTATTTTATTGATTTATTAGATCTTGTTGATTGATTAACTTTTCAATGATAAACCTAAGGAAAATACTCGCCAGAAGGTTAAGGAAAACGAACAAGAATGTCCTTTAAAAGAAATCTAAAATAGATCCTTTACCTATCTTCATAGACTTTTTAAAGTTTGTTGCTATTTAAAAAGAAAAATTTAACAATTTAAATTTATAAAGAAATTGATTTATTAGATCTTGTTGATTGATTAACTTTTCAGTGATAAACCTAAGGAAAATACTCGCCTGAAGGTTAAAGAAAACAAACAAGAATGTCCTCTAAAAATTAAAAAATTAATCTAATGGAGCAGTCACACTACGACGTGTATTCCGGCGTGCCGCCAACGCGCTTAAATATATTCAACGCGTCGAGAAACGTCAAACTTGACCCAATTTCACCAGGTTCCCACGCTACGCAACACGTCGGCGCGCGTCGCCCAGCGCCGAAAGTTTTGTGCTTGCACAAAACTTTCGGCGCTGGGCGACCCGCGCCGACGTGTTGGTTCAGATGTGCCTGTCACTCAAAGTGTACCGACGTGTACCGACGCGCCGGTAACGCGTCTGTAACGCGTCCCTACGCTTCCCGACGTTTCGCCCCAAAACCCAACACGTTGCCACACGTTGTCCAACGCCGGGCCAAAACGTCGTAGTGTGACTGCTCCATTAGATGGATCCTTCAACTATATCTTTATAGACTTGAATTTTGTTGCTATTTATAAAGAAAAATTCCACAAATCTTTTTTTATTAAAAAAAAGAATTGCTGTTGTAGGTAACGACATCCACAGCACCGGAGAGGCTGGCATCGACATTCGGAAGCAGGCGGACCCTCTCATCCAGTACAACTTCATCCACCACAGTAAGCGGTCCGGCATTGTGGTGCTGGGGTCTGGGCGGGGTACTGTCAAGGCCAACGACATTTACCGGAACCGTGAGGCTGGCGTCTACATCCTCTACAAGGGCGACCCTTATGTCAGGTACGCCATATTATCATTCGAAAGACTTTTTTTATTCAAACATTTTTTTTTCATCCTAAATGTAGTTTTATTCATTGAATACTGTCTTTTGTCAGCGCCAGAGCTGGTACTGACGCCCTGGTCTCCCAGTGGTGCAGCATTATATAGTCGCCATGAGTGCGCACTGTCACAAGTTGGTACCCGTCCTGATATGACCTTAGATGTTGCCAGGACGTCATCATCATCGTCATGCTGTCGGTCGCGATGCGACAAAGACTGCTTTCATTACTTGAATGCCGCTCTCCATTTAGCTCTCTGCTGTGAGAGTTGCGTCCATGAGTCGGTCTTAATGTCTCTCAGCTTCAGGTTTCTATATTTCATGAAAGCTGCCTGCAAAAGTGTTGAAGTGCTGTTGGCTTTTGCAATTTACCAGCGGCACTCTCTCGGGGAGCAAATAGAGGTTTCACACCGGCAAGAACATGTCAAGACAGGCGCAAAACTATTTGTCCCTGCAGTGGCTGGTCGGGAGATGTTGGGACTTCCATACATCAACCGCCCTTAATGCTGCCACAGTGACATGGTTTTCTGTTTAGGGTTTGCTCCCTTAGCCTTCGGTTCTGTCAAGAACCTGTACCACAAGGCAGTGGTTTACAACTCTGCAGGGCAGGGGTGTCAAACTCCCTGAGGTATTGCTATACCTGCAATACCTGCATACACATGCCAGGACGTAAAACTCCAACAACCAACCACTCCTTCCGTGGCTGTTACGTAATGTGTTCCGTGTGTTCCAGTGAGAACCGGATATGTCACGGGGACGCGGCCGGCATAGCGATCACAGAATCAGGACGAGGCTACATCGGGGGTGAGGCGCACTAACTATTCAGTATATCATTTGGCAACAAATCTATGCAATTAAGTTTTGGTGTTTTTTTCCCCCCATGTTGTTATTTTTTGGCCCTGCGCCAACAATTCTCCACAGCAGACAGTATGCATGATCTTTTTACTAAAGTAAAACAAGAAAACATTTTAGCCTTTTTGAGGGCAGCTGGACTGTACCACCTCATATAGTTTACTAAATAAATTCTATCAATTATTAATAAAACTTTTCTTTTTCTATGGGAATTTGTTTCCCTTGACCACAAATATATGATTGTGAGCTTTCTAATTTAATGAGTGTCTATTGGCACATAATTGATTGTCTGCTTTTACATGTGTAAAGGCGATGGTTTGAACAAAAAACAAACATTTCTCGCCGTGAATATGGCCTATGCTGCCGATACGGCGTAAAGCAACCACCAATCAATCAATCAATCAATATTTTGACTTAATTCACATCACTTGGACAAAATGAACAAGAGACACAAGTTAATTTGAAAATTTATTAATGAATTAATCATAACCTGTGTGAGGTTGAGCAAGTGGTGTCAAGTGGGTGACAGGACCTAGAGTTATCAAGTACGCCTACAGGGGCCATATGCAGGAGTCAGTGTTAGCGAGCCAAAACGCGTTTAGAGCAGATTTCTGGTTTAGCACCGAAAAGTCGGTATGCACGAGTCAGTGATAGGCCTAACACCACGCATTTAAGGTCTGTGACTCTAACCCCGTTTCATATGACGTTTAAGGGGGGTGTTAGCATGAGGTTGTGGCCAAATCTATTCAATGCTATCATATTTAACAGAATTAAATACACAATTAGTGAAAGTTTATCAATTTAACCCTAAATTTGAAGCGTTATTAAGGCTACCGCCGCATTGGCGGCGATATTAGTAGTTCTATTTTCGAATCGCCGAACGTAAAGTAAACAAATGGCCGCTGCCGTCAGTATGGAAAGCGACGTCGATGAGGCGGCTGCGGCCATTTGTTTACTTTACGTTCGTCGATTCGAAAATATAACTTTTAATATCGCCGCCGTTATAGCGGCAGTGTTAATATTGCTTCGAATTTAGGGTTAAATTCATGAAATTTCACTTATTCCGTATCTAATTCTGTTAAATATGATAGCATTTAATATATTTAAGCCTAATATATGGCTACAAACGCAGAGGGATTTCCCAAATCTATAAATAAATTCACGTTTAGCTATAATGAAAGTGTTACGCGCTCCTGCATACAACTTGACACATTTCCCGACGTCGGTGATAGCTAAACGGTAACAGGCTCTAACACCAAATCCTGCTAACACTGACTCCTGCATATGGCCCGAGGAGGCACTGCATGAGCTAAGTCGGTGCCAAGATCTGGGGCCATATGCATGGGGCGGTGTTAGCGAGCCAAAACTGGTTTTGGACGTGATTTCTGTTTTAGCGACGAAAAGTCCCTATGCATGGGTCGGTGTTACGCAAACACAGCGAGTTTAAGGTCGGGTACGCTAACACCACTCCGGAGCAAGTTTACAGGCAGTGTTAGGTATCGATTAGGCCCAAATCTATTCAATGCTATCATATTTAACAGAATTACATACTCAAAAAGTGAAATTTGATCAAATTAACCCTAAAATTGAAGCGATATTAACGCCGCCGCTACATCGGTGGCGATATTCATATTGTCAAATGTAAACAAAACAAATGGCCGCCGATGTGGCGGCGGCGTTAATATCGCTTCGATTTTGGGCTTAATTTGACCAATTTTATTTAACAGAATAACATACAAAATAAGTGAAATATGGTCAAATTAAACCAAAAATCGAAGCGATATTAATCCCATCGCCGAATTTTGGTCAAATTAAACCAAAAATCAAACTGATATTAATGCTGCCGCCGCATCGGTGGCGATATTGGAAAATAGCGGTGCTCGGCAGGAACAGCTCAGGGATTTCCCAAATCTATAAATAACTGCTAGGTTAGGTAACGCCACCGCGCTTTGGACCCGTACATACCCCGTGACCCATTTCGAAACACCAGTGTTAGCTAACCCGGCAGTGGCCCTTAACACCGGAGCTGATAAAAAGTTGTTCATACATATGGCCCCAGGGGCTAAATGTATGAAGCACAATTTATCGGCTGCGGAGTTAAGGGCGGCCGGCGGGGTATCTATTGTCGGCGTTAATATATGTGTCACGGGGGATGTATTAGTCCAAAGCGCGCGCGGGTTAGCTAACGTTTCAGTTATTTATAGATTTGGGAAATCCCTCTGCGTTTGTAGCCATATATTAGGCTCAAATATATTAAATGCGACCATATTTAACAGAATTACATACTCAAATCGTGAAATTTCATTAAATTAACCCTAAATTCGAAGCGTTATTAAGGCTATTGCCGCATTGGCGGCGATATTAATAGTTATATTTTCGAATCGACGAAAGTACAGTAAACAAACCGTCGTCACTGCCAGTATGGAAAGCCACGTCGATGCGGCGGCGGCGGCGATTTGTGTACTTTACGTTCGTCGATTTGAAAATATAAATATCAATATCGCCGCCAATGCAGCAGTAGCCTTAATAACGCTTCGAATTTAGGGTTAATTTAATGAAATTTCACGATTTGAGTATGTAATTCTGTAAAATATGGTCGCATTGAATAGATTTGGCCCGAGTTGGTGTCTAACCTGCACATTAACCCAGGCTCAACTTGGGGTTAGTGAAGGCGACGTTAACCCTCGAGGTGGTAGCCTAACCCGCGCACATACATTGACACTTTGGCTCACCCCCCCCCCCCCCCCAGTTAAGAGGGTGTGAGGGTGGGGAAGCAAAGTGAACAGATGGGCCACGGGGGCAGAGTGATTACGGAAGCTGGGTGGGAGGGCCGGGGAAGCAAGAAATACCACAGGCTCATTCGCAAATTACCCATGTTAGCCTCGCCAACATGCTTAATTGGTCGTAATGCTCGCATTGCGTTTGATTCGTGGCGGGGGAGGAGCACCTCCTTCCTCCCTCCCCTGCCGCGACCGTTGGCTCGCTGACATAACTCTTCCCCCCCCCCCTCTCCCTCGGCCCTTATAACCGGCCGCCCTAGCTGCTCCTAGCCACTCGCCTATCATCACCCTCCAGGCCCGGACCATATTTTCTACTTTGGCACCTCTCTTCACACGCGGGCCGTCACACTCCGCCGCCTCACGCGACGCCGCCTCACACGACGCCTCCCGCCTCACGCCGCCTCGCCTCCCGGGCCGACGCTCACCCACACACTCACCCATCATGCCAGCCGGCTCACGCCCCCGGGGCCGCCCCCCGGGCCGCCGCGGATCGCGCCTTGGCCGGAGCGCCTCGGCCGCCTCACAGGACGCCGCCTCCGCGACCTCCGCCGTCCCCAGCCTCCAGTCGGAGGCCACCTCCTGGGCGAGCGCCGTCGATGCCCGGATGGATGCCCAGGCCACCGCCATGCAATGCCAGGCCGGCGCCATCGACCACCTCACAGCCTTGGTCGAGTCCATCACCCTCGCCCCAACTCGGGCCTCAACCTACCCGGACCCTGCCGCCCTGCCTCCGCCTCGGGCCCCGGCCGCCTCGCCCCCATCCATTGCCGACCGCATCGCAGATATGCTGCAGGAACTCGCCGCCGGGACTGGAGGGGGTGCCCCCCGGCCACACACCCTCGCCTCCTCCCCGCCCCCGCCTCTCCGATGCCCGCCTACGCCTCTGCGACGCCCGCCAGCGACGTCCACCCGACCTACCAGCCCTACCTCAGGCGCAGCCTCTACGCCACACAGCAGGCCGCCTCCGCCGTCCCCCCGGCCCGCCTCCATCCACCCAGCCCCCGACCGCTCCCCCGCATCCGCGGCCGACGCGGTCAGGGAGATCCTGGAGTCCGCCGAGGCGCAGGGAAGCGGGCGGCGAAAAGGTATACCCCCAGGTTACCTTTTCCCTCACGACCTCATTGAGAGAGGCCCCGAGGGGAAGGCTCTGAAGCGCGGCGAGGCGACCATGGAGGAGTACAACCTCGCCCTCCGCATGCTCGAGTCCCACCCCTCCTTCCCCACCGACGCCCTCCCCGGATTACTTCACCACAATATCACCGTCCTCAGGGACGCCGTCACCCATCCGTGGCCTACCGTCCGGCGATACTCGGAAACCATCTTCGCATGGGTTGCCGACGGCCGCCTCCCGGATGGGTGGCGCGACCCAGTCGCGATCAACACCGTAAGGATGGACGTGATCACCGCCCCCGCGACTGCCTCCGGGGGCGGAGCCAGACTACTCCCCCCCCCCCCAACCCGCGCCCGCCCCACCCCTCCCCCCACACACTCCCGCCCCACCAACGCCGACCCACGCACACCCTACACCCGAGAGGCATACGGGATACCCTGCCCCGCCTGGAACAGAGACCCCGCCTCGTGCGATCTCGCCCCCCCCGGTGAGGCCCACGGTGACCAAGGCGCGAGGAGGAGGCACGCATGCGCGTACTGCGCGAACGTGCGCCGCATCTTAACCGTGCATAGTGAGGCGGTCTGCTATACCAAGCGCACCCGCGACCGCGCCTCAGCCGCCCCCGCGATCACCTCGCCGGATTTTTAGCCCGGCGGCGGCGACGCGGCCCCACCCCCGCAACACACCCCACACAATCAAATAAATACCGAATGAGTTAGAGCGTCCATCTCCCGTGCTGGTAGATCGTGGAGTCGTGGGTTCGAACCCTGGTCGAGTCAAACCAATGACTTAAAAATTGGTACTTGTCACTTCCTAGCCAAGCGCTCGGCATTATTAGGACAGTGCAAGGACTGGTGTACTCAGTGTCAGGATAATGTGACTGAGTGGGATGCCAGGTCATGGTGCTGACGGCCTGGTTTCCCAGTGGGACAGCACTATAAAGTCGCCATGAGTGCGCGCTGTCACAAGTCGGTACCCGTCTTGATATGACCTTCGATGTTGCTAGGACGTAAAACAACAAACAAACAAACAACAAACAAATCAAATAAATAATTAAGTTTGAATTAATGGAAATCAAAAGGAATTAATAAAAAAAAGAAGTGTGTATTCTGATGAATCAATTGTTTATCTACCCCAAAACAAAATTATTAGAACATTTAGTGCTTATCACTACCCTACTAGCGTGGCGCTCGGAATAACTAGGATAGGGAAAGGACTAGTTTACTCAGTGTCAGGATAATGTGACCGAATGAGATTTCAAAGCATTATTCCAGCAACGCGGCATCCCGGGAGGGCAGCACTATAAAGCTACCATGAATCAACATTTTCATAAGTCAGTGCCAGTCCTAGTATGACCTCAGATGTTGATAGAACACAACAATTCCCATCAGTCGAAAATCGAAAAATTTATGATCACCGAAATGAACTAATACTTAAAGCTGCATAGTTCGATGAAGCCTCAAATTTTCAAAACCAACGCAATTATCTAGATTTGATTCTACATCTAACTTAAATATTAATGCACTTATTAAATATTTGTCGCCACAGAGAAGGGAATATTGAGGTAATTTAATATAACCTGTTACTGCTGAAGCCTATGGTGTCACAGTTTTGGCATGCTTGCCAAAATTACTTTTGCACACTTGTATATATGGGTCATTCTTTAAAACTGGGCATGAAAGTGTGACATGGAAACCAAAAGTGAAAACCTTCCAAATAATAGCAAAAAACCTTCCAAATAATAGCCTAATCCAATGTCCTATGAAGGTATGCATGTTGTGCATGTCAGAGTTGAAAAAAATGAATTTCACTCTTTGAATTAGATCTTATACAAATTGAGCAATACATTAATATCACTCGGGTAACATGAAAATCAAAGACACATCCAGAACCTCATTTTAATATACACAACATAGTCAGACAAGATTTTATTGATTACTCTTAAGCAGACAAGGTTATGACTTACAAGAAAAAAAAGTTGAAAAATAAGCTGAAAAAAGGTTTGTCTACATGCATAGTGTAAATGTGTAACTTTTCACTTTTTCACATTAGCACAAAATCATATAAGTAAACGTTTAATTTCTTTCTTGGGATAGCTTCGATAAATGTACTGTTGCTAACATACTTAATACACAGAGGATACAATAATTATTTGACTTGCAATCAATAAAAGAAAGAACAAATTATCAGCATCGTAATGTGGAAACCAAATATCTGGTGCTCAGTTTTAAAGAATGACCCATATATCTAAATATCTCGAAAGTTAGCCATTTAAAATCAAAGTTACTTAGAGTTAGACATTAGACATTTTAATTCACAATTTCCATGCGTATTCAGTTACATCAAACTGAAGTAAAGTAGATTATAACAATTCATTAGATATATTTATCTCAGAAAAATTACAGTAATTCAAAACCATCGGACTATGCAACTTTAAAACGGGTGGCTGTGTTTCTTTTTTTAATTTAATTTGTTTTTGTTTGTTTTTTGAATAATTTTTATTTAAAAAAAAGTTTTCAAATAGTTTTTTTTAATTGTTTTTTTTTCTTCCGCCGGTTACCAGGCAACTTGATCAGCGGTAACCGGTGGGGTGGGATTGACGTTCGGAGGAGTGCTGACCCACGTGTCACCCACAACCTCGTGTGTAACGGCCTCGCAGATGGCATCGTCATCGGCACCAATGGCTGCGGCACCATCGACGCCAATGTCGTTAAAGGTCAGCCAGGCTTCGTTTGGTTTGCTTTAATCAAAGAACCTATAATATTAAGACGGCTCACTCCCTATCTCTCCCATGGTAATGTAAATTTTGCAGAGCCACCTTGTGGTGAGTTTGATCAGCCCGGCTGCTGGTTGGTGTTTCACATGTAAACACATACAATTATATTATACATGAGATAGGTAAGTATGAATACACATCAATATGAAATTGTTATGAACAAATACACATCATCATCATCATCATCATCATCATCATCGCCATCATCACACATCTTTCACGTACATATATACCTTTATACATATAATATAGCACCTGTTTAACCAAGAGAACAGCCAGCGCACCACGTGGTGGGTTTGATCATTTTGATTACACAGTACAGGCTGAGTGAGCCATCTTAGTATTACAGGGTCTTTGCTTAAATTTTTTTTAAATAGCAGTATTTTTTAATATTTAATTGTAGTTTTTAATTTGAGTTGTTTAACAAAAAAATTAAATTGTAGTTTTTAATTTGAGTTGTAGTAATTAATTTGACTTGTATTTATTAATTTCAGTTGAAATTTGTTATTTGAATTGTAATTTTTAATTGTAGTTTTTAATTTGAGTTGTAGATTTTAATTTGAGTTGTAGTTTTTAATTTGAGTTCCAATTGTAATTTGAGTTGTAGATTTTAATTTCAGTTGTTGTTTTTAATTTTTAGTTCTAGTTTTGAATTTTGAATTGTAGTTTTGAATTTGAATTGTAGTTTTGAATTTGAATTTGAGTTCTTAATTTGAATTGTAGTTTTAAATTTTGCATATTGTTCTAAATTTTAGTTGTAGTCTTTACACATATAAAAACAAAAACATTCCAGGACTATTCACCAGTAGCCAGGACTGCTGTCTACAATTCCTTGATGTGGTAATCCTTACCTTCACCTGTTTCTTCGGTTTGCGCATGCGCAGGGAATCTCGGCTGTGGGATCTGGGTGATGTCTGGCCGGCCAGTCATCCAGTCCAACCTCGTCCACAGCAACAAGGACTCGGGCATCGTTCTCGTACACAAGGTGCGAACTAAACCGGAAGTCGTCAGTCCAACGCAGGTGTAGTTTGGGGGGGGGGCAGGAACTTAAAGCTGCATAGTCCGATGGAGCATCAAATTTTCAAAAACCAAAACAATTATCTAGAATTTATTCTGCATATCTAACTTAGATTTGTTGCCACGTAGAAGGGAATACCAAAACTAATTTTGCATATAATATTTGTGCTTCAAATATCTCAAAAACGTTTCTATTTAAAATCAAATTTATTTCAAACTAAAGTAAGGTAGATTATAACAATCAATTTAATATAGTTATCTCAGAAAAATGGCAGAAAACTCAAAACCATCAACTTTATTCACGTATGAGGCAGAGAGGCTTCCGCTCCAACCTAACACGGTCAGGATCCTGATTAGTGGACTGATGGGTCCCTGCATCCTGATATGACCTTAGATGTTGCTAGGATGTAAAACAACAAACAAAACATAGCAAAACCCTGCATTAGTATCTCGGAATAAACCTATTTTAGAACTGGCTATATTACAATGGTGACTGACCAATCAATACTATACTAATAGTAATACTAATCTGTAGTTTATCAGTATACAGTACAACCCCGTTAAACCAAGCTCGGTTAAACCAAACGATCGGTTAATCCAAACTTTTTTCGGCGGCCCTGCAAAATACTACCATTTATCATATAAAAAAGTTGGTTAAACCAAAGTCGGTTAATCGAAAACAAAATTGTCGGACCTCAGGCCACTTCCGGTACGGTTAAACCAAACTTTCAGGTGGTTATAAGGTCATCTGAGACCCCACCAAATTTTTATATGATAAATGGTAGTATTTTGAAGGAACCCTAGAAATGTGTTTGGATTACCCGATCATTTGGTTTATCCGAGCTTGGTTTAACAGGGCTATACTGTATGTACATAAAAAACAATAATCAAAGTGTCCACATGAATTGTATATTACATGTGCATTACTTAAAGTCAAAGCCAAAGCTTGGTTAAACCAATGATCGGTTAATCCAAACAAATTTCTAAGGTCCCTTCAAGTTTGGTTTAACGGGGTTACACTGTATTGCTATATTTGGTTCGGGGGGGAAGTAAATTAATTGCCTTCATATGGATGTAATTTTTCAGTGCCGCAGCACTAGTCTATGCCGTGAGTGGTATAGTTATTTACAGAAAGTTATGCATGATTTTTAAATAATAATTAAAATACACAGAAGTAAAAGGATTTGTATTTTAGGATTGTGACTTTTTAGCAAGGTTGTGAAGTGGCTTACAAAAAAAGTTGTTTGTCATCGTTCAATATAACCAGGTACACTTTTGATATAATATGTGTTGATGTATGTAGCAAGTAAACTAAAAGGATATGGATGTCAGCTTTACAACTTTTGATTGTTTCTTGACCACTGTCAAAGAACTTAATGTCACTTAATCAGACTCTCGTTTGACATTGGGATTTAAACCACTAACTGTTACTTTACCACTGTCACAAAATTTAATGTCACTCATTCAGACTCTCATTTGGCATTGGGATTTAAACCACTGACTGTTGCATGACCACTGTCACAAAACTTAGCATCACTTAATCATATTCTCATTTGACCTAGGGACCGGAAGGTGACAGGTCGCCAGAAGAGTCCGAGTCTGACAGCGAAGAGGACTGGGAAAGCGCAGTACTGCCCAGCGCATCTATTCTCACTGAAGGCGAAAGCATTCCCACCCAAGTCACGCCCTCCAACCCAAACCACGTCCACCTCAAGTTCAACTCAGTTTACCACAATGCCGGTGAGGTCACTCGAATAAGTGCATCTAGGCCAATGTTGTCCTAAAATAGCAGGTGTCCGTCATTGGCAGGACAGGACATTCAAATAAGACAAAGGCAGTTCATAGGTTCAAAATATTATTAGTAGATGGTTGGACGATCGTAGGGGTCGCTGAAGACAGATATGTCTATTCACCGCCATGATAACAGGGCTTTGCTAAAAGATTCGGGGGTAACCAGACGGGATGGCCGAATGAGTTGAGCGTCCGTCTCCGCTTTTGGTAGGTCGTGGGCTTCGAACCGTGGTTGAGTTAAACCAATGACTTAAAGATTTATACTTGTTGCTACCTAGCCTTGCGCTCAGCATTATTAGGATAGGGCAAGGAGCAGTGGAATGAGGAAGACCAATTATCCGCGATTGAAATTTCCCCTGCTTAATCAACTAGTTACTATATAAGAATAATGGATAAACTTTTACCAAGTGACCGAATAAATTTTGAATAAATTGTCCACATTACTTTACTCCTGACATGGTATAAATTCACCATCACTCACTCACTCACTCACTCACTCACTCACTCACTAATGTCCATTGCTTGTTGCCGCAGGTCATGGTCTCGTTGCCAACAGCAACGACAGCGTTCTCGTCTCCGGCAACGGTTTCCATGGTAACCGGAACACGGGCGTCTACATCCGGCAGTCAGCGTCTGTGACGTTGACCGGAAACAGCGTCACGTGCAACGCTGGTACCGGTGTGCACCTGACCGCTCACTCCAAGGTGTGCTTTATGGGGGTTTTACATCCTTGTAACAGCCAAGGTCATGCCGAGAGAGGTTCTAACTTGTGACAGCGTGTAATGATGACAGCTTTATAGTGCTGCCCCGTTGGCATGTACCTATAGCATGCCGCCGTCACCTGATATGCGACTAAGTAACATTATCCTCAATCCCAAAGTGAAGTAAATGAACTAAGTTTAACTGCTTGAGCTGGTTTGTATTTGTGTCATCCTATTTCTCTTTATCAAATCTTTGATCTAGTTCAATCCTTAAGTGGAATAAATAAACTAAATTTAACCACTTGAGATGCTGTGTATTTACTATTTGTGTCTTCCTATTTCTCTTTCTCAAATCTTTGATCTAATTCAATCCTTAAGTGGAGTAAATAAAGTAAATTTAACTGCTTGAGCTGGTTTGTATTTGTGTCATCCTATTTCTCTTTCTCAAATCTTTGATCTAGTTCAATCCCTAAGTGGAGTAAATAAAGTAAATTTAGCTGCTTGAGCTGGTTTGTATTTGTGTCATCCTATTTCTCTTCATCAAATCTTTAATCTAGTTCAATCCTCAAGTGGAGCAAATAACCTAAATTCAACTACTTCAGCTGGTGTGTCTTGGTGTGTGTCACCCTGGCGTACGCCGTGAATATGGCCTATGCTGCCGACGCGGCGTAAAGAAACAACCAATCAATCAATCAATCACCCTGGCGTAACACTGTCCTCTGCAGGTTGAGATGGAGGGTAATGGTGTCTATGACAACATCGGTAATGGGCTGCTGATAGCGGGTGAGGCCAGCGTGTCCCACAATGATATCTTCTACAACCAGATGTCCGCCATAAACCTTGTGTCAGGCGCATGGACATAACACCACCCCCCCCCACCCATAAACCTTGTGTCAGGCGCATGTGTACAGGTAAGCACCACCCCCCTCGGACATGCAATGATATCTTCTACAACCAAATGTCCGCCATAAACCTTGTGTCAGGCGCATGCGTACAGGTCAGCACCACCACCCTCGGACACGCAGTGATATCTTCTACAACCAGATGTCCGCCATAAACCTTGTGTCAGGCGGATGCGTACATGTAACCATCCCCCACCCTCGGACATGCAATGATATCTTCTACAACCAGATGTCCGCCATAAACCTTGTGTCAGGCGCATGCGTACAGGTAAGCACCACCCCCCTCGGACACGCAATGATATCTTCTACAACCAAATGTCCACCATAAACCTTGTGTCAGGCGCATGCGTACATGTAAGCACCACCCCCCTCGGACATGCAATGATATCTTCTACAACCAGATGTCCGCCATAAACCTTGTGTCAGGCGCATGCGTACACGTAAGCACCATCCCCCCTCCCCCACCCTCCACCACCTCCTCCTCAGTCCAATACCTCTCCCCACCACCTTCTCCCTCCTGCCTTAGCAGCAGGACAAACTAGGGCGGTTGCCAATAGGTGTGTTCCGAGCTATTGTCCACTGGTTGTTGAAGGATTGAAGTAGTTACCCGGCAGTCATTTTTTAGATCTTTAAACTGGGCAGTTAAGTTTAATTAAGGTTAATCACATCGCGCTAGTTCAATGCAGAATAACACAAAAATCAGAAAGGTTCTATCTTAAGATTTCGTGATTTGCTTGAAGAAAATTTGTCTTTAACATTGAATGAAACATGATATTGTAACATTTGATTGTTTGTTTGTTGTTGTTTTATGTCCTAGCAACATCTAAAGTCATCAGGACAGGTACCGGCTTGTGACAGTACGCACTCATGGCGATTTTATAGTGCTGCCCCACTGGGAAATCAGACCGCCGGCACCATGACCTGATATTCCACTCAGTCACATTATCCTGACACTGAGCTAACCAGCCCTTGCCCTATCCTAATAATGCCGAACACCAGGCTAGGAAGCGACAAGTATCAATTGTTAAGTCATTGGTTTGACTCGACCGGGAGCCGAACCCGCGACCTCCCGATCTTCCACACGCGAGGCCTGTGCTCTACCGATTCGGCCACCGCGCCCGGTGTGTAACATTTGAAGCTGCGACCCGGTGTGTTTACATACCCGGAAGTTGGGTGGTTCTCGTGACTAGTGCTATCCTTCACTATAGATCCTGTACGTTGACCTCACTTTGAACTCATAGACATGCGCTTCCTTATGACTAAACTCAGTAGGGGACCGGGCGCGGTGGTCGAATCGGTAGAGCGCAGCCCACCTGAGCGGGAGATCGGGAGTTCAATTCCCGGTCGACTCAAACCAATGACTCAAAAGTCAGCCATTTAAAACAATAGTTACTTCAAACTAAAGTAAGGTAGATTATAACGATAAGCCTAATATATTTATCTCAGAAAATGGCAGAAACTCAAAATCAGCGGACTATGCAACTTTAATTAAAGACATTGACCTATTTCTTTCCAGATTAAGGAGAACCGGTTATTCGCCCCGTATGACCCATCTGTGAACATCGAAAAGGATGTTTCGGGGTTGGTCACCGACAACACTGTGTATGGCGGTCGCTCGCAGCCTGCCATTGCGCAACCATCACACACGACATGTCGCATCGCGGATAACAACATCATAGATGCTGATGGGTGAGGCGCGCGCAGTGTTTTGTGTTAACCCATTCAGGACTCCACCTGCATTCACTCATCCCTCCACCGGATGCGGTGGCCGAATCGGTATAGTGCAGGCCTCCCGTGCGGGAGATCGGGAGTTCAATTCCCGGTCGAGTCAAACCAATGACTTACAAAATTGATACTTGTCGCTTCCTAGCCAGGCGCTCAACATTATTAGAATAGGGCAAGAACTGGTTAGCTCAGTGTCAGGATAATGTGACTGAGTGGGATATCGGGTCATAGTGTTGGCGGTTTGGTCTCCCAGTGGAGCAGCACTATAAAGTCACCATGAATGCGCACTGTCACAAGACGGTACCCATTCTGATAAGATCTTATATGTTGGCAGGACATAAAACTCCAACAACCAACCAACCATCTGCGTACCACCTGAAGATCCCAACCTAGCCCCCTGAAGTAGAATGTAGAAGTAGAAAGTTGAAAGTAGGAGTAGAAAGTAGAAATAGTAAGTAGAAGTAGAAAGTAGAAAGAAGTACACGGATGAGAAATTTCCGATTTTCGGCGGATTTCCGATTTGTTCTTGGCCACACGGGTAATTTCTGAGATTCGTATAAATCAGATGTAAAAACTGGGGGGAGGGACGGGGGTGTCCTTCTGATATCAAATATATCAAGTCGAATAATTCCTCCATGCCAAGCCAAGCCATGTGCTTTACCAGACTTATTTCCCAAAGAAAAATGACTGTTCAGCTACAGCAAAGTAGTCCCAGGTTGTCTTAAAATGGCCCTGAAATTGCACCAAATTCAAAATTTTCTCGGGGGGCTCACAGCATCCCCCATACCCCCCAGTTTCGCTTGTAAATATAGATGACACTTTTCAGACTTTTTTGTCACAAGCTACTCTCATCCCTGGAAGTAGAAAGAAGTAGAAAGCACCCTTGTATCAAATTAACGTGTGTGTAATAAATGTCTGAGATACACTCCCCCCCCCCCCCCTTGCCCACCTTACTGCCCAATGAAATGTACAACCGAAGTTGTAATTGGCTTTCAGTGCAGACCACGTGATGCGACGCGAGGGCACTGATTGGTTCCTGGACGACCCACCGCCTCGCCCTCACATGGAGGCTCCGCCCACCATCTCCGTCCCATCAACCCCTGCGCGTCATGTGACGTCTGTCATGCGCGTCACGACCCCTGCCGGCGGAAATTGTCAGCAAGGCAGCAGGATGTGTGCCATTGCGTAATGTTTGACTGAGCCGGTATGGTGCGGGCGAAAATAGAAGATGGGGGGGGGGGTATTTTTAGTTGCTGAAAACGTTGGTATTTTATGTGCCTTTTTTGGTCTTTAACATTTAACCATATCAGGTTAATGTGGTTAATTAGATATTCTTTGCGCCTGGTCCTTGTTAGGTTTGTGGGCAGGTTGTGGTTAATCTTTCTATTAAAAAGAGAAAATCTTGAATGTCTTGTGATTTGAAATATGGACTACTATTATTATCCTAGTAATCTGTGGTTTTTGAATGTTTTAAGATTTGTTAAAGGCGATTGGCGTTTCCTATTGGGATCACCTGTAATCGAACATATCGATCTGTGTATATTACACAAATGTGATACATATTTGTGTCAACAATGAACACATGCATTACTGACCTATAATTAAGGCTAAGATGATGTTTGATTTTTTCACAGGCATTACTTAGCCTCACATGTGAACTGGATATCTGACAGTCTATTTATAGTTTCTACTAAATGTGTAATGGGATTTATACTTGTATAATGCGTTATACATCATATATATATATATAATATATTCACATATATATATATATATATATATATATATATATATATATATAATGTGTGTGTGTGTGTCTAAATATTTATATATAAACACATATGTGGTGTATAGTACTATAACGAATTATGCAAGTATAGCGATATAGAAAGGAATTATCATTACATATCCTCCATAAGACCCAACATTTACAGGTGGCGCCACCTTCGGCCCACCTCGCCTCCCTCCGGCTGTTCATCAGTGTCAGTCGTACCAGAGAATTTTGTCTTATACATATATATATGTAGTAAGTCCATCTGTGATTTTGTTTGCATGGTTGTATATATATCATGAACACCACTGTGATCTTATTGGACCAGATTCCTATTTGAGTATACAGTAAAACCTCTCTAAATCGACCGGCTATGGGACCGACTTTAAATGATCCATTTAGGGAGGTGATTGGTTTAGGGAGTTTTTTTTAATCGCTACAATAGTATTGTATGGTCAATCATTTGGGATCCAATTAAAGCGATCGATATAGGGGAGTGGTCAATCTGTGGAGGTGGTCAGTTAGAGAGGTGGTCAGTTAGAGAAAGTAAATCTGTGATTTGATTTTTTTGCATGGTTGTATCATGAACACGACTGTGATTTTATTGGACCATGTTCCAATTTGAGTATATTGTTTTATGAATTAGTATTTCTCCATCAGCGTAAACTGTAATAATGTGAGCAGCATGCCAGTACCGCTCAACAGCAGGTGCTCGTTGCATGTTTATAGATGAGACTGTCTCAAAAGGTGCTAAGCAATATGGGACAAAACTTTGTCCATTGTAACGATCAACATGCTATCTGCTTATGCATTTCTTCTTCTTTGCCCGTTGAGGCGTCAGCGCCCATCCACACAAACACCTCCTCAGCCGTGTCGTAGATGAATGTGTCGCCTACCGCCCAACTTTGGGCATAGGCCACGAACAAGGGCTCTCCAGTTTTTCCGGTACTGGGCCTTGAGTTTCTTGTTCGTGATTCTGTAACATTGTTCTTTTTCTGGGGTGGCGTTATTGGCCCCACGCCCAACCCCCAACCTGGAGGACCAGTTGCTGCTCTTAGTCTGTCCTCTACCATGAGTCCTGCCAGGCTTGGTTAAACCTGCCAGGGGGCTAGCCCCCGCTGGTATAGCTCTCATGGTCACGGAGGCACACAAGCCTCCCCACCACGACAAGGTAGCAACACATTGGGGGGGGCTTATGCATTTGCTCAGGATAAACTGATTTCTTTTTTACATGGTGTTTCATGATCCCAATAGAATACATATTGATTTGAAGCAAGTGTTGCTGTGTTTTCAGTTTAACCGTTTCTGAACTGTTTTGTGTCAATCGTTACAATGGGAAAAAAAGAAGGAAAAAAAGAGTTATCATCTTTTGAGACAAGCCAAAGACCCTATAATACTAAGACGGCTCACTCCCTATCTCTCCCATGGTAATGTAAATTTCGCAGTGCCACCTTGTGGTGGGTTTGATCAGCACGGCTGCTGGTTGGTGTTTCACATGTAAACACATACAATTATATTATACATTATATAGGTAAGTATAAATACACATCAATATGAAATTGCTATGAACAAATACATGTTATCATCAGCATCATCATCATTGCCATCATCACACATCTTTCACATTCATATAAAGTTAGGCTATGTAATAAGAAGAGAAGGAAGACGAGTGTTGGGTCGGACACTTTATTGAGCGTCTATGATATGCACAATAAAAAGGGCATATCGGTAAAGTTTGAAATACGGAGGCAAAGTGAATGCCCGGGGCAGATATCGCCCGGTGGTGGCGCTCGGGCCCGGCTAGCCGGGGCAAATCCCGGGCAGGTCAGCGATTGGACAATAATATAATAAACAAATATACGGAATAATAATAATAATGAAACTCCGCCTGTTTTATATTTGCATAATTCATTATACATCCTATAAAGTTAGGCTATGTAATAAGAAGAGAAGGAAGACGAGTGTTGGGTCGGACACTTTATTGAGCGTCTATGATATGCACAATAAAAAGGGCCAAAGGAGAACGCCTAAGCGTCTCCCCCCAACCCAACACTCGCATCCTCAGAGCATAGTGCCGCGGCCACCCTCAAGTCATTCACTATCCTAACACCCAGGGGCGTCTTAAGATAGCTGTATACAGTCTCAGAGGCCCAGTCCCCCCTGGCCTTCAATTCCTCGATTGTGGCCCCGCACATGGATAAGAAGGTGCAGCCTCCCCTCCTCAAGGAGTGAGACGAGAGGGTGGACGCGTCAAAGCCAGCCCTGGTGGAAAATATCTTGAGGGTCTCCTGGTAAGAGGCATATGGAAACGGAGAGGAGAACCCCCCAGAAACTGGTATGCGGAAAGCCGGGTCAGACGGGCCCGCACTGATCTGGTGAAAATGCCTTTCGGTCCAGTGGACCGCACAGAGAGTGGTGTCGCAACACCTGGCGATCGGTATCTCAAGCACACGTTCCGAGAATTGAATTGTTTTAGAACGGCGCAGTCAGAAGCATCCCCCAGTCATAGAATGAGAAGTCCGATCTGAGGAGGGTGGAGTCCGACATGGTAACCTGAGACTTGCGTAATAATCCCCTAAAGGAGCAGAGGACCGCCGCCCTCCATGCTACGTGGCCAGGGTTGTTAGAAAGGAGAGAAAAGATTTTCGCAACATTGCGGCAAAGTGAATGCCGGGGCAGATATCGCCCGGTGGTGGCGCTCGGGCCCGGCTAGCCGGGGCAAATCCCGGGCAGGTCAGCGATTGGACAATAATATATAAACAAATATACGGAATAATAATAATAATGAAACTCCGCCTGTTTTATATTTGCATAATTCATTATACATCCTATATACATTTATACATATAATATAGCAACTGTTTAACCAAGAGAACAGCCAGCGCACCAAGTGGTGTGTTTGATCATTTTGATTACACAGTACAGGCTGAGTGAGCCGTCTTAGTATTATAGGGTCTTTGGACAGGCTCAGATATAAATCAAAAGAATGTTGATATGAAGTAAAGGAGGAAAAACTATGAAAAATCACCCTATAGCTAGGAACAGACAGAACGTGGGTGTGACGCGGGTGGCACGTGGACATACAGTAACTTACATGCGGGTGGTAGAAATAGAAAGATATGTGATTAGCAGAGGCGAAACACACAAGCGCGGGCGGTTGGCGGTTGGCAGTGAGCGGGCGTATAGACATTTTTAGAATCGCTCCTGGAGAGATTTTTGACACGTGACACGTGGATGCCGTTAGGGCTATGCAGACGTTTGGTATTTGTTTCCAAAGTTAACCCGCAACCCTGAGTTTAAGCTGAGGGCACATTCTTCACAGAAGTTCAATATTTCCACGTGAGTACTCCATGTCACACCCGTGTCCTGTCTGTTCCTAGCTTTATGCTCTGCAAATATATTATGTCACATGTTTGTGGCCCTTTTCCCCACAATTCTTTGTGGTATTAGACCAATCACCTGTCAACATGCCCAGTAGGTGGGACGTGAGGCGAGGTAGGGCCCATCTGATCCCCTTATCAGGCTTGCAGTGTCTTCGCTTGTTTCCAGCATTGTCTTTGACCACCTTTTACTGGACGCTTCTAGCAGTCGCCAGGTGTTACTTGTAGCAACATAGAAACATGTTGCCACTTCTCAATTTGGATTCAGTTGGTAACGAGGCTAAGATTCCTTCTCATCAGGTGAGGTAGGGCCCATGTGATCCCCTTATCAGGCTTGCAGCGTCTTTGCTTGTTTCCAGCATTGTCTTTGACCACCTTTTACTCGACGCTTCTAGCAGTCGCCAGGTGTTTGTTACTTGTAGCGACATGGAAACATGTTACCACTTCTCAATTTGGATTCAGTTGGTAACGAGGCTAAGATTCCTTCTCGTCAGATGAGGTAGGGCCCATGTAATCCCCTTTTCGAGTATGTGCTAATGTCAAAACAGGAAAAAGGTTGTCTTCACAATCACAGTCCACGAGGATATGCAATGGCTCTCTAATTAGTCCATAATCTGAGCTTTACTTATTGTCGAAACCCTGGGCGCGGTGGCTTGATCGGTAGAATATGGGCCTCGGGTGCAGGAGGTCAGGTCAAACTAATGACTTTAAAATTGATACGTGTCGCTTCCTAGGCTGGCGCTTTGCATTAATAGGATAGGGCAAGGACTGGTTAGCTCAATGTAAGGATAATGTGACTGAGTGGGATATAGGGTCATGTTGCCGGTGGCCTGATTTCCCAGTGGGGAAGCATTATAAGGTTGCTATGAGTGCGCACTGTCACAAGTTGGTACCCATCCTGATATGACCTTAGATGTTGCTAGGACGTAAAACAAATCAAAGCAGACAAATATTGTCGAAACTGTTGAAACAGAACTCATTGACGGGTTTAGATTGTAGTCATTCTCTAATCAAGCCTACCTCAGTCAGTTCAATGCCCAATATTAGGATTTTGTCAAGCTGTCACACAAGCTGTCATATTAACAATCTCATAGAAAGAGCAAGAAAGCTAACTTGTGTGTAAATGAAGGATATTTTGTTCAAGTGTGCATTGCTAAACCAAGCATTTATGAATATGTTAACCTCAATGTGTTTACTCACATGGTTCCGTGAAGGAGCACTGGTTGAAGGAAGTCCAGCTAATCAAATTGAGTAATAAGTAACTATTTTGCAACAACAAAATTGTTGAACTGAATCGAAATACCTTATTGTAAGCAATAGACGAGATCACTGTTCAGACTGCGCATGCGCTGAAAATAGCGTTGGCAGCAAAGCAAAGGTGTACAGCCATTGAGTTTGCCGATACGTGTATGGCAAAACTTTTCAAATTTAATAATACATAACAATTTGGCACAAACATGGATGGATGGATGCAATATAATAATATAATGAATGTGTTTAAGGAACTCTCCATAATTAAGCATTTTGAGCTAAGAAACATACAGTTTCAGTCACTTTACAGGCCAATGTTTACATCACCATTGACTAGACATAAGTAATTCTTGTTCTAAATTTTTAAATGTCAAATGTGTCAACAAAAACTTGTTTCAAAGAAATATATCACATATGTCATTAATCATAGGATATAAATAAAACCATAAATAAAATAAGTCAAACTGACTCTGGCTATGGCTCTAACACTAGTCTGAGTGCCCAGATTTGTCTAAATCTAAATGCACATGGCATAAGATGTGCTGATTATATTGATGTAAATGCAATGCTGGATAAAAGATTAATATCTTAATTTATTATATATATATTTTTTAGTTGGTATTCTATGTTTCAAACAAGAGCTGAGATGAACTAAAACTAGCACATTTCATAGCTGCATCCAGTGTATTAGCATGTGCCATGTGCTTCTCGTTGGTTTGTTTTTCTTCCACGCATCCCACAAAGCACCACGCGGCTGGAATGGCGATGTAGTCTATTGTGAATTATTGCAGACAAGGAGGTAATTCTCCTACAATGTTATATCTTGGAGCCAGTGACAGTTGCTACGATCCACCACATTTGAAGAACTGTCTCCATTTCTATTAATTAAGAGCGGCTAACAGGTCCAAGGCCTATTATAGCTGTATCCTATTGATTGATTGATTGCATTCTTAGAATACATTGTATACAAGTACTAAACTAATTACCAATTGCTATTTGAGATCAGCGTCTGGTGTTGATCTTACAAACCTTCAGTCAGGGCGTTTTGTACACTATTTTTTGGATTGCAAAACAAGAAAATATGAAAATATAAAGTACAGGAAAATAATTGTAATACTCTGAAATATTGTTGCTGGTAACCCTTCCCCCACCCCACAAATGTGTCTGGTATTAAATTAATCACCCGCCAGGGGCATAGCTAGGCGTACGCCAAAACGTCCACATCGTTTTGTCAACAACAAAAATTTAAAAATAATAAAGAGAGAGAGAGAGAGGGGGGGTTACTTAGATATGATTTCATATTCGGAAGGGTGTGACGCCGTAAGCGGCCCCCTAAACCCCCTGCCGAAATCGTTAAAGGTCTAGCTACGCCCCTGCCCGCCAATACGTGTCGAGATGTGAGGTATAGCCCACACGAACCCGTATTCAGGGCTCCAGTATTCCTGTTTGGCTTTGAGCTGTTTGTTACCACCCTTAACTGGACACTCAGTGTTATCACCGGGTGTAGATAAAAGATTCACCCCGTACTGTTCTGTACAGTAAGGGTGCAGGACAACCCATTAGAAAAAGTGACAAAAGGTAAATGAAATGAGCAAATAAATTCTTAATTTAATAAGCAAAATATATTCTTCACATATATCTTAATATTTACCTGCTACTTTTGATTTGAAAATTTGATAAAACATGTAGTTTAATAGATTTTAATAGTCAAATCGACCGCAATTTGGTGTCTCTTTCTAGTCTTTTTGCATTCTCTCCCATTTCACCAACTCTGTGCCGATATAAGTAGAAATTGGATACTGGAACCAGGAATTCCACTTCCTGCTCCATACTTTAAAGTTGCATAGTCTGATGAAATATCAAATTTTCAAAACCAAACCAATTATCTAGATTTGATTTTACATATCTAACTTAGATACTGATGCACTTATTAAGCATTTGTTTCTGCGTAGAAGGCAATACTGAGTCAATTTAACAGAACCTGTTACTGCAGAAGTCTATGGTGTCAGAGTTTTCCATGTTTGAACTCAAAATATCTCAAATGTTTACCATTTAAAATAAAAATAACTTTGAACTAATGTAAAGTAGATACTATTGATCGATCTAATATATTTATCTCAGAAAAATTCAGAAATTCAAAACCATCGGACTATGCAACTTTAAATTCTTAGTATCTTAAAAAATAAATGAGCCAAAGATAGGTATTGTAAGAAATGGAGTTTAGCAACAAAAACTAATATTTACATTGCGTTAACATGTTGGACACGCTGGGCACGTTTCAACAAAGAAACAAAAAGAAGAGAATAAAAGATCCCACGGAAAATAAGATATCTTTCCTACTAATTCACTCAACGAGACAAACCGATTCAACACACACATATAAATTTAAATATAACCAAGATGTTTATTTAATAAAATAAGTCCGTGACTTCAAGGAAGTTGTGCTTTCATGTTCTGTTTTGCTTATTCGGCGACAAGGCCTACTCTTAACTAGTACATATAAAGAATGAACAACAATACGGAGATGACCAACGAGGCTTATGACTAGTACAGGATAACCGTAGCTTATGTCCTATTATTTGGACCAGTGATTCGTCTTGGATATGTTAGACTCTAATGGAATACAGTGAACAGGTGGCTAGTTGTACATAGCTCAACCCCTGGGTGGGTGGGTGGGAGAGCGAACCTGCTGCTCTGACGGTCGGGCGACAAGTGACTACTTTGCATACCATGATAGCGCAAGAAAACTCTGCTCACCAGTTGCCTCGTTGAGCAAATTACCCATGTTAGCCTCGCCAACATAACTAATTATGAAGAATTAATGAAGATGTAAATATTTAAAGTTTATTATGCATCCAAGTTTGAAATGCACTATCTAAAGTGATTACATCCGAAATCTGCTTCGATTCATACTTGGCGATGATTTGGATTGACGATGTCATCTGTTGACGTAGATAAATGATCAACCCCTACCCAGAGCAGGGGTGAATATCAACCTATTAAAAAAAATGGTGAAAGCTGATTTGGTATCAATTAACCAATTAGAGAAGTTGAGCTCCTGGTTTTATCATCCAATGTTTACCTATATTGAAGCAGAGCTGGTGAAATGGGAGAGAATGCAAAACAACCAAGATGGCGGCCCCAGAACCTCGTCAATTTGAGTTTTAAAGTCTATTAATCTACATTAAAGTTACCTAGTCCAATGGTTTTGAGTTTCTCTCATTTTCCGAGATAAATATATTAAGTTGATTGTTATAATCTACCTTACCTTTAGTTTGAAATAACCTTGATTTAAAATGGCTAACGTTTGAGATATTTGAAGTGCAAACATGCCAAATTAATTACAGCAAGCATGCCAAAACTCCATAGACACCATAGGCATAGGCTTCAGGTTCTAGTAAATTGAGTCAGTATTCCCTTCGATGTGGCCACAAATACTTAATAAGTACACCAGTATCTAAGCTAGAGATGTCAAATCAAATTCAGATAATTGTTTTGGTTTTTAAAATTGGAACTATGCAACTTCAATTCATTCCTCCAAAAGTAGTGGGTAAATATAGAGGTATGTGAAGAATATATTTTGCTTATTAAATTACGAATTGATATGCTTATTTAATTTTCCCAGATTTTCACCACTTTTTCTAATGGGTTGTTGTTCACCTCTACTCTGGGTAGTTAGTGGTGCATCTTTTACTGTTGATGTTATTGTTAATATCTGTGATCTGCAGAATGGCGAAGTGTTGTCATGTTCTGGAAGTCGCGTGATTAAATAAAGGAGCTTTAGTTCCCACTTCCGGTGTTTGTATTCTGTCTGAGTTATGCCCAGCGTTAAAGCTTCACTTCGATGAAAGCATCGCATTTATTTTGTTGTTGTAAATATGTTTATTCTGCTGAATAAGTCTTTTGTCAGTGCTGAAGCACAAGCCTTCCAGCCATTTTTCAATCCAAGGTTATTTACACAAAGGGTATATAATAATAATATATTTATTTCCACATGATCAATGCACACACAAGTTGATATTTATATCAGTAATTTTTTTCACATGAAAAATGAGAAAGCAGAAGTACAAGAAACGGTTCTAAGAAACGGTGTTTATTCATAACTTATGGCGAGTTAAATATATATCTACAACGTATTTAGAATGTACATGTATTATATATCACTTATCATGGAGAGAAGGGATACGAAGTAGGCGATAATAGAGTCACAACAATCACTGTTGAAGGCCCTCGAAGCAGCATTTAAAGTAGATATAATATATATAATATATTATATAATATATAATATATATTATATATATAATAAATATTTATATATATGATGCATATGATATATATATTATATATATTATATTTATTATATATACTATATATATAATTATATCTATAAATTAGTATAATATATAGATATAATAATATATATATAAATATATATATGTACATATACTGCCACTTTCGCCTCTTCAGTCACGTGACACACACAACGTCACCGAGCGCCGGCAGTGTCGGCCCTGCCCGGGTGCTGGGTGATCACGTGTCTTTTGAGGTTCCCTAATTGGCTGAAGTCCAGCCCGCACACGCCACACACGTGCGGCTTGTAGCCGGTGTGCACGCGCTGGTGGCGCCGCCACACGGAACGGTCGGAAAACGCCTCCCCGCACTCGGCGCACGCGAACGGCTGCTCGCCCGTGTGCGTGCGCGCGTGCGTGCGCAGCGTTGCCGGGCAGGAGAAGCTCTTGGCGCATGCGCGGCAGGTGAGCCTGGCGGCGAGGGCGGCAGTGGCGGCGGACGGGTGGCGCACCGCCTGGTGGTAGCGGAGGGCGGAAGACTTCGCGAAGGTCTTGGAGCAGTAGGAGCAGACCTTGGGCTTGGCAGCAGGACGCCCGCCCCGCCCGACGGCGGAGCTGGTGCCGTGATGCCGGGCTGGGGCGGGCGGGCACCGGCCCGCGGCCTGGTCCGGGCCGAAGGACGCCAGGAAGGCGGAGCGCGCAGACTCTCCGAGCGGGGGTTCTGTGGAATACAGGAGATAGATCTATCTATACAAGTCGGGGGACATGGTGTAAAACTGGTGTTATGTGGATGAAATTGGCTCTATCGGAATGAAACTGTGTGTGAGTAGTGTCGGCAGGGGGTTTAGGGGGGCCGCTTAAGCTGGTGGATTTGACACATTTGAGACTTTCCGGACTACTACATGCCTCCTCTCTCTCTCTCTTTATTATTTTTTAATTAATTTTTTTTTGGACAAAACGATGTGGATGTTTTGGCGTACGCGCGTATGCCTAGCTACGCCCCTGGCATTATGTGGATGAAATTGGCATTATAGGAATGGAATTGGCATTGTGTGGATGAAACTGGCATTGTGTGGATGAAACTGGCATTGTGTGGATGAAACTGGCATTATAGGAATCAAATTTGCGTTATATGAATGGAATTGGCAATTTCCTAACCTGACGGTCGGCATTAATACTAGGATAGGGCAAGGATTGGTTAGCTCAATGTCAGGATATCAGCTGAATGGGATATCGGCTCATGTCATGGTCCTAGCAGCCTGATTTCCCAGTGGGGCAGCACCATAAAAGTTGCAATGAGTGCACACTGTCACAAGTTGGTGCCCGTCCTGATATTACCTTAGATATTGCTAGGACGTAAAACAACAAACTAATAAAATGACTCGGTGCTTACCTTCCGGTGCCGGGGGGTTGCTGGTGCTGGGCGAGTAGAGCACTTCCGGTGAAGAGATGGCGTCATGTGACCACGCCGCTGGTGGCTTGGCGGGCTGTGCTGGTATGTCGGAGAGGAAACACTCCGGGTGGGCGGCCCCGGATGGAGGGGGCGTCGGCTGGAGGGAAGCGGCCCCGGCCGGACGAGGACCTGCAATGACCGGCGCAGGGGTTTTGGTATTTGGGTCATTCTCTATTTGGTTTCCATGTTACGATGCTGATATTTAATTCTTTCATATTTTATTGATAGCAAATGAAATAATGCTCTGTGAATTAAACATGTTATTGTTAGTAATACTAGTTATTCTATCCCACAAGAGTAGATTATAATGATCAAGCTAATATATTTATCACAGAAAATAGCAGAAACCCAAAACCATTGCGCTTTGCAACTACATGTGAAGAGTTCAGGCGCAAAACCATGTAAACGCCAATCCAAAAATGGAGATAAACATTGGAATCAAACCTTTAAAAATTAATTTCTTTGTATTCCTTCTTCTTTGTTCATTGCTCCATGTGATCTTGTGGAATTAGTGAGAAATTATTTAAACTACATTTCTTTACTGGCGTTTATGCGGTTTACGCGGTTGTGCCTGAACTCAGAAAGCCTCTTTTGAAGTGTGAATTTGAAACCTTTTATCTACGAACATTTTTTATATTTGATCATGATATGGTAAGACTACTAATTAAATTATAAACCAGATGACTGGATCTCAAAGAGATAAGTAATATAATTTTAGTTTCACTCACCAGGTGCGCCACTAGTGTAGTCCGAGCATGCCGGTGCCGGCCCCTGGTGAGCCGCGTATTGACACCACCACGCCACCTGGTGAACCGCAGGCGAAGCAACCGAAAGTGTGGCGGAGCAGGCAGCATCATGCGAGATGAACGCGGCCTGTGATGGCGCCCCCTGGTTATCCCACGGGTCTGCCGCCCCCTGGTGAGTGGCTGGGGAACCCAGGTGTTGCTGGTGCAGACGGCTGTAGCGTTGGAGGAGCCAGTGGATCGGCTGGGGAGCGGTGTCGCCGCCTGGTGGCAGGTGTGGGAATTGAGCAGCGGTGGCACCATCTGGTGCTGGTTCGACAGGGACGCACCCTGGCGGCGGGAAGTAAAGTTGACTGTCGTCTGCATACTCTAGATCGAAGAAATTACAGCAGATTTTGTGTTTGACTCCACGAATGACGAAAACAAAATTGAAATAATATTAATAAAGTGGGGCAGCACTATAAAGTCGGCATGAGTGCACACAGACATAAGTCGGTACCCGTCGCCGTGAATATGGCCTATTCTGCCGACACGGCGTAAAGCAACCAGCAATAAATCAATTAAGTCGGTACCCGTCCTGATATTACCTTGGATGTTACTGGGGCGTAAAACCCCAAATAATATAATCACTATACATATATGGAATCGCGATCGCAATACCATTAAATTCTCTCCGTAATTGAAATATTGCCGGACTTATCCCGTGTGTGCAACAACAGCTTACAACTACTACTACACCAGTGGATCCGCAATCTTGCAACATTTTGTGGATTGACTAATAGAATAGATTCTCCTAGATGCACCAATACACGCATATGTGTATATGGATGTCTTCAGAAATAACATTACAAATCTCCGTCACACGCGTAACCAGTGGTGTCTGGATGCCACACAAATATTGTACACTAATTATTCAGTGAATAAAACATGGCTGGGAATTACTTTTTTGTATCAATATAAGCACTACATATTATGCAATGATTAATATGCTTCTATGTATGAAATTATTTAATTCTGCTTAGATTTGTATTAATCAGAGTGTGCGGTGTCCTAAGCATGTGTTACATCTCAGCAACACATGTTATACTGCCATAAGACATAGCTTAATCATGGACTACACCTTTATTTTTTATCTCATCAATTTATATCTTACATAGATGTAAAGGGGAGATTTCCAGCTTTCATTTGCAACCAAAAAATGTTAAAACATTCAAATATTAGATTTTAACTCTCCATGTGACACTTCTGGCCAGTTTTCAGGAGAGTGACCCATATATCTGCACACATTGGATTCTCAATAATTAAAATAACATTACAATAAAATAACATTACAAATTAACAATTGGTGCGGAAAAAAAAGCAGACAATAAAAAAGAAATGAAGAAAAGAAAAAGAAGAAAAGGCAGAAAAAGGAGGGAAAACATATGAAAAGAATTCTCAATAATTAAAATAACCCTTTTCCTAAATAACAATTGGTGCGGTTGAATCTAAGAAGAAAAAGACGGAAGAAAAAGAGGAAGAAAAAAAGAGGAAGAAAAAGAGGAAGAAAGAACAGACAATAAAAGAACAAGGAAGAAAAATGAAGAAAAGGGAAGAAAAATGAGAAAAGGGAAGAAAGGGGAAGAAAAAAGAAGAAAACGGAAGAAAAAAGGGAAAAAACGGGGGGAAAGAAATGAAGAAGAAAAGAAAAACTAGAAAAGGCAGAAAATGGAGAACAGGAAAAGTGGAAGGACAAAATAGAAAAAGAAGGAAAGGAGTGGTGGCGGGGCGTACTCACGGTCAACGTGCACAATGTAGGCGGGCTGCATGTTGGTGTCGAGTCAGGGAGCGGAAGTTGTCAGCAGAGAATGACATCCTGACACCGCCGCCTCGCCCTTATGTACTGACCTAAACTACTCTCTACCTCTGGTCTGAACCAATCAGTCACAACCTGAAGCACTCAGTCTAACCACTCAGCCTGAACCACTCAGTCTCGGCTGTTCACCCTCTGAGGCAGGTACTCACCCGGAACCAGCCAAGTCGCTCAGCCACTGAGGGCGGTACTCGCCAGACGCGTCAAGTCGCTCAGTCACAGAGTTGAGTACTCATTGGGTACCAGCCAAAGTACTCAGTTACTGAGTCAGGGACTCACCGGGTACCAGCCAAAGTACTCAGTGATTGAGTCCGGGACTCACCGGGTACCAGTTGGAATACTCAGTGACTGAGTCAGGGACTCACCGGGTACCAGCCGGAGTACTCAGTTACTGAGTCAGGGACTCACCGGGTACCAGTCGGAGTACTCAGTGACTGAGTCAGGGACTCACCGGGTACCAGTCAGACTACTCACTTCTGCTTAGGTCACAAATGCTGCGGGCGCCGTACGCTGTTGCGGTCTGTCTTGCGGTTTATGCTAACGTTACGGCGTTGCGGTCTGTGGTTTATCTCTTTACAAATCGTACGGGTTGTGTTGAATTTATACATGTATTTAATATACAAAAAAAGTCATAACTTTCTTAATATTGGTCACACAAACATGACTTTTGTACCATATTTATAGTCATTTCACAACCTTTTTATTGATGTCAACAAAGGTGATTGTACAGCGTTGTGGAGCCTGGATTGTCAGGATTGCTAGGATTGCGGCCTGCGGCGTTGCGATTTTTAAAAGTTAAGATAACTCCAACTTAAAAAAACGCAACCCTTGCGGCGAGCAAAAAAACTGCATGGTAACCATAACCCACCGTACGGTCTGGCCGAAGTGGTGACTTACGGTCGCCGCAAGCATACCGTAAGCACGCCGTAACGTATTTGTGACCGAGGCATTACTGAGTCAGGGACTCACCGGGTACCAGTCAGACTGCTCAGTTACTGAGTCAGACACTAACCGGGTACCAGCGTGTTACTGAGCGGGCGGGGATGAACGAGTGGGTTGAGTGCTGGCTTCCCGCATAGAAGGTCGTAGGTTCGAACCTAGGGCGAGTTAAACCAACATTTATACTTGAACTCCAAAACTCTGACACCATAGGCTTCTGCAGTCACATTTTCTATTAAATTGACTCAGTATTCTCTTCTATGTAGCAATAAATACTTAATATGTGCACCAGTATCTAAGTTGGATATGTAGAATTGGTCGTAATGCGAAGCATTACGCTTGATGCGAGGAGAGGAAGAGACCCTCCCCCGCCGCTGCGGCGCTGTTTCCTCACCTCGGCCGACCCCGGGCTCGCCGCCCCCCCCCTCCCTCGCCACCTTCTTTGTTCCAGCGCTCGCGCCTCACCCGACGCCCGCTGCTCGCCACCTCCCGCCCTCCCCCGGGCCGCCCGCTATCACACCTCACCTCCTGCCCCGCCCCCCCTTCCTCCCTTATAAGGCCGCCCGTCGGCCTCCCTCAGGCATTCACCCTCCAGCCGTCTTCCACCTCTCTCCAGTTTTCCTGCTTTGGCTCTACACCTCGGATCGCTGCCGCACCCCAGCCCCAGCTATGCCTCAAGGGAAAGGACGACGGAAGGGCTCCCGGGCCGCCCCCCGCACCCCGGGGCCCTCTCCAACCCCCGGGAGGGACGATTCGCCGGCCTCCCCCACGGCATCTCCCGCGGCGCCCTCGGGCCCCGCCTCGGGCTCCGAGATGTCGGTAGTGCTGGAGGCTCTGCAGCGCATGCAGCTGGAGCATCGCCAGGCCACAGCCGACATCCACGCCCGGATCGACTCCCTGGGCACCGGGAAGGCCCCAACACCTCGGGCGCCTCCGACCACCGCGGCCCGGCCCGGGCCGCCGCCTCAGGCAACCCCCCCCGGGGCCGCGCACCCGGAGTACGAGAGGTACCGCCACCTCTCCACCCAAGCACCCCCCATCACCTCGCCGGCCTACCAGGAGGAGCGGACCAGCTACAGCCCCGCCTCCGCGGCCGACGCCGTCAGGGACATCCTGGCATCCGCCGAGGCGCGGCACTGCACCAGACGCCAAGGGATCCCGGCCAACTACATCTTCCCCTCCGACCTGGTGAAGCGAGGGCCCGAGAGGAAGCCGGTGAAGAGGGGGGAGGCGACGAAGGACGAGTACACCCTCGCCCTCCTCACCCTGATCGACCATCCCGACTTCCCCGCCCACTCCGCCCAGGGACTCCACCATCACCACCTCGCAGTCTGCCGGGACAACCTTATATACCCCTGGGCGACCGTCCGCCGGTACTCCGAGACGGTGTTTACCTCCATCGCGGACGGAACCCTCCCCCAGGGGTGGCATGACCTGGTAGCGCTGAACCTCCTCAGACTCGACTGCCTCGCCATGCCCGACGACCACGCCAACGACGCCCCCGCCCGCCCACTCGACCCCCTCCACCGAGGCGCGCACTTCCCCCGAGTCCAGGCCGACGCCCGCACCACCTACGATAGGGAGATCCACGGGGTACCCTGCCCGGCCTGGAACCGCACCCCCGCCTCGTGCGATCGGGCCCACGTCGGGGAGGCCCACGGTGAGGCGGGGGACAGACGCCGTCACGTCTGTGCGTACTGCGCCAACGTGAGGCGCGTCTTCACCATGCACAGCGAGGCCGACTGCATCACGAAGCAAACCCGTGAGCGCCAGACCCCCCCCCGCCACCTCGGCGGATTTTTGATCCGCCGGCCTCCCCCCGGCCGGCCCGGGGGGACCCCTCCGGCGCCTCACCCTCACCACTGCCGACAGCCCCGCAAGCCCCGCCGACAACCTCCCAGCGACCACCGATCGCAGCGCCGCCCAGTCCCAGCCGAGGATCATCACCTCGGGCATCACACCTCGGATCACATCCCAGCCCAGCCTCAGGAGGAACCCTCTGCCGCCGATCCTCACGACACCGCCTTCAACAACACCGCCGCCCAGACCCCGACCACCACCCCATCCAGCCCCGAGGACTTCGCTGCCCCCCTGCGCGACCCTCGTCGGACCTCCTCACCGGATCCCGCCAAGGAGCGGGCCTCCCCCTTTTTGGCCGCCCGCTCCCTGTCGACGCAGGCCCCGGACACTCCCCGCCCCGAGAGGGAGCCTGACCCCCGACACGGCCCACCTCTCGGCCGGCCCGCCCCACCTGCTCCGCCTCGGGCGCGCCGCCAGCCCTCTCCGCCCAGACCTCCATCTCCGGACCCCCCTTCACGCATACGTGCCCCGCCTCGCGCCCTCGGGCGCCCCTCGAGCCCTCTCCGCCGTTTTGGTGGAGGGCTCCTCGGCACCCCCTCACGCCACTGACATTTGACCTGACCCGAACTTTTCCACCTTATCTTGCTCCTCATGAGCTTACCCACTCCTTCCTGGGAGCCTCTTACTAGCTTTATTACTCTGCTCCTTACGAGCTTGTTCCTTGCTCACTGGAGCTTGTTCATCACACTCTTAACTCTGTATTACTCTGTTTTCATCACACTTGCTCCTTATGAGCCTATTTGCTGCTTCATTGACTCTGTTCCCTTAACCTGTATGCACTGTTTGAGGCGTGAAATAAAAACGCCTTTCTTCCACCCCCGCTTTGCCTTCTTCCTTTTCGCGCATCAAATCCAGATAATTGTTTTGGTTTTGACAATTTTATGTTTTCATCAGACTATGCATCTTTAACACCTTATATTTAAAGCTATGCATAGCATTAGCAACATTGCAATTCAGAACTCCTTCATTTTTCGGTTGTTACGACTTCTGTTTTTCGTTCGTTTCTTCACGAGAATAAATTCCACAGATGCAAATATATGTGACCTCTTTATAAGAGAAATCTGTTCTGAAAATTAATGAAGATTTTATTTTTTTGATTAAGAAAAATCTTATTTACTGCACAGGACAAATATTGCTGGCTAAATTTCTTTGTAGGCCTAAGTCTGAAGAAAAAAGACCCGGTGTGGCAGGAAATCGCAAACCCCTGGAAATTGCACACCCTGGGGTTTGCGATTTACTAGGAAATCACAACCCCCCCCCTGCAAATCACAACCCCCCCCCCCCATGCTTTGTAGCATTTATCACCCCAAGCATGGCAGCTGTATGTTTCGTTTTGAACTTCTACCAGATCTGGGGGGATGAAATGGATTCAAGGAGGATCAAGATGTATTAATCCTAATGAAAGCATATTTATGATAGTCCAGTTTGTAATTCCGACCGCACATGTGCTGAAAACAAGGATACAGATAGTTGTACTGGATTTTTTTAATGATATAGTCTGGTATCTTTGACACAACTTGACCTGTTCCCCTATCCTTCTTGTGAGTGATCGCAGTGAATATGGCCCTTGCTGTGACAGGCATGAAATTAAAAATAATCAATTAATCCACCTTGTGAGGGATCCCCCTTATATAAAAATAAATGTACCGTAATCATGCTTACATAAATACAATTTTTACAATAGACCAGGATAGTTTTCGCTTGTCTATTGGGGTTTTGCGTCCTAGCAACATCTAATGTAATATGTGGACAGTACTAGGATGGTGCAACGATACCGTGACTGGGTGGGGTATTGCAACATAGTGCACGTGGGGGAATAGCCATCAGTGTCCCCCGTCACAAGTCGGTACCCATCTTTATGAGCTCAGGTGTTGCTAGGAAGTAAAACTCAAATGCATCAATCATCACTGATGTATGTGTTATGCGGTAAATTGTTTCCCGTTTAGGAAGTCGTGGGTTCGATCCCTGGCCGAGTGAAATAAAAAAACTTAGAAAATTGCTGCCTGATGCTTTTTGACTGAAGAAGCAATGTGATACAATGGAGGGGTCTCCATTAGTTGATATACATGTACAAATATATATGTTATATAATGCGTTATGTTAATATAAAATGACAAAGGTGATCATTATTTTCCATTTTACCGAAATATACACACATGGAATTGTTCAAGCAGTAGTTTTAAATTTTATACTCAGCGCATCGAGAACCTACACAACCTTTACATACACACATGCGCCGATCAGTCTTTTTAAGCGCTTCCAGAACTCTCTCAAATTGCTCTGAAGACGAAGACATAATGTAGCGAAGCGATTTCATAATAAATATTCATACGCACAAAAACAAACACGAGACAACCAGTCACAAGACTGTCGCGAATGACGTCATTAGCTGATATGAATATTCAAACAGGCCGTCGGGTAAGCAAACAGACTCAACAGTTTATAGTTAGCAATTTGGCATACTTGTCACCAATCTTACTCTTATGGCCTAATCTGTAGAGTGCAGGCCTCGCGTGCGGAAGGCCGGGAGTTCAATTCCCGGTCCAGTCAAACAAATGACTTATACAAATTGATACTTGTCGCTTCATAGCCAGACGTTGGGCGTTATATGTATTAGGATAGGAGGGTGTTTGTGTGTGTGTGTGTGTGTGTGTACGCGTGTCTGTGGGTGTATGTATGTGTGTGGTTGTTTGGGCGTGTGGCTGTTGTTCCCTTAAAATGCTCTCCAATGATTCTTGGTGTTGTTTCGACAACAAACTATTTCTTCCGTAATACACTACAACCCCCTTAAACCAAGCTCGGTTAGTCCAAACTTTTTTCGACGGCCCGGCAAAATACTACCATTTATCAGATAAAAAAGTTGGTTAAACCAAAGTCGGTTAATCCAAACTATCGGTTAATTCAAACAAAATTGTCAGGCCCCGGGCCACTTCCGGTACGGTTTAAACAAACTTTCAAGTGATTATAAGGTCATCTGAGACCCCACCAACTTTTTTATATGATAAATGGTCGTAAGTAGTCGTAATTGGGTCCAGACAAAATTAAAGAAACCTACACCACCCAAATAAATAACTGACATGTTAAGTTTGGTTGGGTATCAACAACATATATTGATACCTTTTATTTAAACCAATAGAACTATCACATATTTTTACATACAAATATCACAGTAAATATCACAAATGACAGAGATCACAGTACAATAATATCACAGTACAAAGACATCACTAGATCATATTGTCCTGACATTCAACGGAACCGGCTGGGGAGTTGGTCCAGTCCTTGAGGAGATTCCGCTGCTCCTTTCCTGCCCTGTAGCCAGTGTTCATGGCAGGTACTTGAGTGGCTAGATCTGCCAGGTTTAGGCCTTCTCTACATTCTCCGGGGATGACGTTGTGGTGGCCATTCTCTTCACGGTCTAGCTGCTGATTCTGGAGCATGGGATTTCACATCCTCATCATGTTGTGCAGGATCATGCACATGGTAACGATCAGCTTCACGGTGGAGGGGAGGTGCTGCATGGTGGTGAGCAGAACCAGGAATCGGTTTGCCAGGATGCCAAAAGCATTCTCCACGACTCTCCTAGCTCGGGAAATCCTGTAGTTGAAGATGCGTTCCTCATGTCTCATACCCCTCCAGCTATACGGATTCATCATTGTCGGGTGAAGGGCGAAGGCATTGTCCCCGATCAGGAAGTAGGGTAGAGCGTCCTGGCCGTTCACAATAGGCTTGCTGGCAGGGAGACCAAACTACCATCTTCGATGCCCGCCTTCAGCTCAGAGTCATTGAAAACCTGCCCCTCTGATGTCGAACCCATTCCACCGACATCTGCCCAAATGAACTTGTAGTCTGCATCAATGAGTGCCAGGAGAACTACGGAGTAGAATCCCTTATAGTTGTAGTAGAGGGATCCACTCTTTGGGGGACAGCGGCAGGCAATACGCTTCCCATAGTTCCACCTCCCCATGAACTTTTCCGAGATGGCTCACCATCCATCAGGTGTCGTGGGGCAGGTCATCATCTCGTCAATGTATTTGGCGATGACTGCTTTACACACCTCTCTCCCGATGATTGATTGCGGGTTGTGGTGGACCCTCCACCCAAACCTCATGGAGGCATACCTGCTCCCAGAGGCTAGGTGACGCAGAGTGAGGGAAAGCTTCATGCCAGGCTCGATCGGCTCTCGGAAGGTTGTGTACTTTTTAGTTATCCGAGGACCCACTCTGGCTAGCATCTCATCAAACATCTGGGGAGGCATCCACATGAAGTTGATGAAAGAAGCTGTGTCCTCATTACAGAGTTCCACCAGAAGCTGGTCGTACAAACTGAACTGTCGCCACCTCTGGATCCATGCTCTCATCCACATTCTCTTCAGTCGATGTCATCTCATTCTTCTGATATGGTAAAGTATTAATTGGTTAATATCATGGTGATGTTGGAGAATGACTAGTTGGTATCCCTGCAGGAACCTTGCAGGGACATCCATCATCTCCGAAGAGCTGAGCTGTTCTGGTCAAACATGAAATCTGATCCCTTTATATACTCCAACCCAACACGCTCACTATACATTCGCTAAATGCTCATGGGTCGTTCACAGAACGCCGACCAATGTTAAGCGAGCACCAGACGTGTGGCCTATACGTAAAAAATGTTGAGACACGGTGGAGAAACGCCAACCACGCGTCGTCATACATTGGCGTTACGTTGCCAACGCGCTGACTGAACGCTCTCTGTCAGAGGAAAAAAAGTCAACGTAAGACAACGTAAGAATAATGTTCCTCCAACATGCGTCTAACGTATCTTGACGTATGCCTAAGGTTGGCGTAATGTAAGCACCCACGTGTTGTCGTACCTTTGCTGACCCCCTGATGCGCGCCGCCGTATATTGACGTACCTTGACATATACCAACGCATGCCTGATGTGCATGTAATGCATAATGACGTATCCCGACTTAGCGGCAAAAAATCCCATACATCGACGTACGTTTGTGCGATGTGTCGTAATGTGACAGCCCCATAACTACTGCATGCATTCTTTCTCTGTTTGTAAGCATTCTCCCACATCCCCCAAACCTCTGTTCGTTTGTTCGTTCTATAATCGGATCATTGTTTGGTTAACAATAGTTAATTTCTCAGAATGTCTTCATAGTCAAGGCGCACTGATACTAATGGTAAATGTTTCCAGACAAGGTTCGGTGATAACTCTGGTTAGTGCTTGCAGTCAAGGCACTGATACTAATGGTTAATGTTTCCAGACAAGGTTCGGTGATAACTCTGGTTAGTGCTTGCAGTCAAGGCGCACTGATACTAATGGTTAATGTTTCCAGACAAGGTTCGGTGATAACTCTGGTTAGTGCTTGCAGTCAAGGCGCACTGATACTAAATGTTAATGCTTCCAGACAAGGTTCAGTGACAACTCACATATAGTAAAACCTCTCTAACCAACCACCTCCACTGATCGACCACACCCCTATATCGATCGCTTTATTTGGTTCAAAGCAACCGCCCATATAATACCATTGTAATGATAAAAAAAAAACTTCCTAAACCGGCTACCTCCCGTAAGGGATAATTTAAAAGCGGTCCCATGGTCGGTCGATTTCGAGAGGTTTTACTGTAGTAGCTGATTATTACAATACAATTTCAACATATTTCTTCCCGTGCAAGGATACAACTGAAGGCCTTTGCACACCTTAACTCAGGGCTGCTGTCCCAATTTCCACTCGCAGAGCAGTTGTTTGAGTAGTTCCTCTCATAGACGCCCTTGCTCCATTGCCGTAAACTCCCAATCAACCAGACGGGATGGTCGAATGAGTTAGAGCGTCCGTCTGCTGTGTTGGTAGACCATGGGATCGTGGGTTCGAAACCTGGTCGAGTCAAACCAATGACTTAAAAATTGATACTTGTTGCTTCCTGGCCAGGCACTCGACATTACTAGGATAGGGCAAGGACTGGTTGGCTCAGTGTCAGGATAATGTGACTGAGTGGGATATCAGGTCATGGTGCTGCACTATAAAGTCGCCATAAGTGCGCACTGTCGCAAGTTGGTATCCGTCCTGATATTACCTTAGATGTTGCTAGGACGTAAAACAAAACAAACATAAACTCCCAATCAAACTCTAAATATCGGACACTTTGTACAGAATGTCTCCAGACAGGTCACCCTGCCACCCTTGGTTAAGCCTTGCGACTACTTTGCGACTACTTTGCGACCACTTTGAACTAAAGAACCCACCTCCTTGTGACCAAAGCAATGGTCGCTGACCTCTGGGTGAACATTTTGGTTGCAAGGAGGTTTTTAGTGCAGTAGCTGCAACCAAAACGGTCGCAAGGAGGTCGACGACGACTGACGACCACTTTACGACTGCTTTGTGACCATTTTGCGACCATCTTGTCACCTCTTCACGACCACCGCTTTTTTTGTGATCGCAAGCAGTAGTGTGACTGGGGGTATAGACTATCTCACGGTTCCAGCGGCGGGGTGCATTGTGGGATGGGTCAGAGCAAAACACCTCCCCCCCCAAAGAAACACATGGCACATGCTAATACACTGGGTGCAGCTATGAAATGTGTTAGTTTCAGCTCATCTCAGCTCTTGTTTGAAACATAGAATACTAACTAACAAAATATATATAATAAATTAAGATATTAATCTTTTATCCAGCATTGCATTTGCATCAATATAATCAGCACATCTTATGCCATGTGCATTTAGATTTAGAAAGATCTAGGCACTCAGACTAGTGTTAGAGCGATAGCCAGAGTAATCAATGCATTGTCAATGGCAATGAGCAATCTCCATACAGAAAAAGTAAAATATTGATAAAATCACACCACCTATGCACAAACAGCTTGGAACACATATGGAAAACACTTTAACAAAACGATTATATTCAATTTATAAGGTTAGGGTTTGGTATTTCTTTTAATTTTGAATAAAACTGTTTTTCAATGCGCGTATCGGCAAACTCAATAGCCGTACGCCTTTGCTTTGCTCCCACGGCCGTTTTCAGCACATGCGCAGTCGGAACCGTGATGTAGTCTATTAACTGTTGGGTATGAGCTTTGGAGAGCCATAGTAGATGTAGCGCATGATCTCACCGAACGTGCCCGGCTTGTTCTTAATGTTTTCGGGAGTGGCGGTGTACCAGTTGAGGTGTTGCATCACGTGCACCACGTACAACTCACTCCAGTCGATGGTCTCCTTCCACAACAGGTGGCGCTGCGTCCAGTCCGGGGTGGTCAGCCGGTACTTCTCAAGGTGCAGCAGGTCAGGACGCGACTGGTACAACTGGTACGCAACCCGCGCACAGTTGTAATCCCAGTCGAGCGCGCGATAGTTGTTGCGGTAACTCTCATAGAAGATCTTCAGGAAGAGCGCGTCCTTTCGCGCAATGATGATGCCGGCATTCAGCTTGTGCAACTTCTCCTTGCCCATCGTCATGTCGAAGTGCCTCAGCGGGTCCATCGAGTGCAACACAATGACGTCATAGTCCAAGTAGATGCCGCCGAACTCCTGGAGGATCTGGACCTTGGCGATGTCACCCTTGTGATAAATGTGCAGCAGCGTCTGGTTGTGGATGGCTTGCGGTGGCTTGCGGTGAACAATCTTGAGGTCCACCTCCTTGCGCAACCTGTGCCACCACTGGCCGAGTGGGAGGTGGTCGCAGTGCAGCATGATGGCGTCGGGACGCTGCACCCTCTGCCCGCTGCTAATGCTGACGTAGTGCAGAAAGGTCATGGGGCGGTCCTTCCCGAACCAGATGAAGTGCATGAGGTTCGGGACGACATACTCTGTATGGTTCAGCAGCTTTCGCCGCAAGCGCTCAGCAATTGCTGGCTTGGACTGGTTGCGGAAGCCCTTCGGGATGTCGTCGATGTTGACCCGGAGATCGACCACGATGGGCTCCATGAAGAGCCCGTAGCGGTTAATAAGCACGCCAAGCATCATGCCCATGAAGAGGAGTGAAAGTGTGCTGATGGACCTCTTAATGCACGATGAGGACATGTTGGACCCCATGACCACCATTGGACACTGTGTCATGCACCGGGAAGAGCCGGTCATGCAGGAGGAGGTAGCTGTGGGTCCCCGGCAGGAGACACTAAGTTATCTGTGGAACCCGATGATGTTGCCCTTCCGCAGACGGTGCTGAATGTGACTCATCTGCGAGAAGACAAAAAGAAACTAATGTTACCACCCCTTTATAAAAAACAAACAAACCCGCACCGTGTCGCCATAGTTACCCATTCACAACTTCAGACTGTTACATTCTGATTTTTGCTTGTTTGTTTTGTGTGTGATTACTCTTATTACATTCACTGATTAGTGCTTTCTGAACAGATCCCACATTCTCAATCATTTACATTTTCATTGAGATTAATCGGAAATCAACATGAACTGAGTGCTGGCTGGCCGAATAAGCTAATGGTGCCGTCACATTACGACGTTTCTCACCGACACGTGCCGACGTGTCGCCTTTTTGGGCGAAAAGTCGGCACGCGTTGGCACGCGTTACCGGTGCGTCGGTACACATCGGTACACTTTGAGTGACAGCGCCGTTCTGGGCGGAACGCCGGCGCGCCTCGGCTCGCATCGATCGTTTTGTGCTTGCACAAAACTTTCGACGCGCCACAACACGCGTCAACATGTTGATTGGCCTGTTACGGGCGCATTACCAGCACGTCGATACCTGTTATCAGCACGTTGGCAGAACGCTGGTAGAACGTTGATCAACGTCGATTAATGGTGCTGTCACATTACGACGTTTCTCACCAACGCGCTTCGACGCGTGCCGACGAGTCGCCTTTTTGGGCGAAACGTTGGCATGTGTTGGGACGCATTACCGGCGCGTTACGAACGCGTTACCGGTGCGTCGGTACACGTCGGTACACGTTGAGTGACAGCAACGTGTGGACCCACACATTGGCGCACGTCGGGCCGTGACGTGACTCATCTGCGAGAAGACAAAAAGAAACTAATGTTACCACCCCTTTATAAAAAACAAACAAACCCGCACTGTGTCGCCATATTTACCAATTCACAACTTCACACTGTTACATTCTGTTTTTTGCTTGTTTGTTTTGTGGGTGATTACTCTTATTACATTCACTGATTAGTGCTTTCTGAACAGATCCCACGTTCTCAATCATTTACATTTTCATTGAGATTAATCGGAAATCAACATGAACTGAGTGCTGGCTGGCTACTGGTGCTGTCACATTACAACGTTTGTCACCAACGCGCGTCGACGCGTGCTGACGTGTCACCTTTTTGTGCGAAACGTCGGCACGCGTCGGTATGCGTTACCGGTGCGTTACGAATGCGTTACCGGCACGTCGGTACACGTCGGTACACTTTGAGTGACAGCGGCATTCTGGGCGGAACGCTGGCGCGCCTCGGCTCGCGTCGATCGTTTTGTGCTTGCACAAAACTTTCGACGCGCCACAACGCGCGTCAACGTGTTGATTGGCGTGTTACGGGCTCGTTTCCAGCACGTCGATACCTGTTATCAGCACGTTGGCAGAACGCTGGTAGAACATTGATCAACGTCGATTAATGGTGCTGTCACATTACGACGTTTCTCACCAACGCACGTCGACGCGTGCCGACGTGTCGCCTTTTTGGGCAAAACATTGGCATGCGTCGGGACGCATTACCGGCGCGTTACGAACGCGTTACTGGCGCGTCGGTATACGTTGGTACCCTTGAATGACAGCAACGTGTGGACCCACACGTTGACGCGCCTCGGGCCGCGTCGAACGTTTTGTGCATGCACAAAACTTTCGACGAGCGACAACGCGCATCAACGTGTTAGGTTGCGCGTTACGGGCGCGTTTGCAGCACGTCGACACACATTATGAGCGCGTTGCCGGACCGCTCGTGGCACGATGATCAACGTCAACAAACGTTGGCCATTTTTCGCCAAACTGCGAGCGGTCGGTCAACGCGTCGGTAACGTTCCATCGACGCGTAGTGGGCGCGCTATTGGCGTTGCGCCAGCGTTTCTCGTCACGTTGGACGTGTTGCTGGCGCATCTGAACGTGTTGCTGGAGCGTCTGGACGTGTTTGCCATTTTCTAAGATACATACATATTTTCAATAATTTAAGTACTAACCACATAACATTTTATGGTAATTTTAAAGTATTAACATCGTGAACCTCAGCCAATCAGATGCGAGAAAGACGGGCCTCGACGTTTACAAGAATTCCCATCTATTAAGATGGACCAATGGGCAGTTTATTTATTTATTTATTTATGACCGATCACGTGACACATGTCTGAGAGATAATTCACTCGTGCTGCTGTCCGAATTGAGCCACAGTCGTGCAGAACGATTTGATTGGTTGTTGGAGTTTTATGTCCTGGAAACATCTAAGCTCATATCAGGACGGGCACCGACTTGTGACTGTGGCAGTCATGGTGACTTTATAGTGCTGCCTCTAGAGACTTTATAGTGCTGCCTGGTAAATCAGACCGCCATCACCATGACCTGATATCGCACTCAATCACATTATCCTTACACTGAGCCAACCAGTCCTTGCCATATCCGATTAATCCGAGCGCCTGGCTAGGAAGCGACGAGTATCAATTTTGCAAATCATTAGTTTGACTCGACCAAGAATCGAACTCCCGATCTCCCACATGGGAGGCCTGTGCTCTACCAATTCGGCCACTGCATCCGATTGTGCCAGATGTAAGGGAAGAAACCTCACTCTCTCATTATGGCCGTAATCGATTAACACGACCCGGGCGACTCGGGTCAACCGAGTCGTCAGAATTTCAAATCGAACACTGCGGGTAGAGTCGACAAATAGACATGCCGTGTGCAAAACGATCTGACCCAAGTAATCCACCTCGTAGCTGGGGGGTTGGCTATGAGCGATGACGCCACATTTGCTGGTACCGCCTTGCAGGATAACAGCTACCGGTACCAGTCATACATGTTTTTTTAAAGAATAACTTAGATTAATGAAATGCAAATATAGCTAAACTAGGCCATCATAAAATACTTTAAATCCTATTTTGCTGTAGTTTTATCAGTTATTAAAAAATAAAATAATTTTTTCCACCCGAGCGTGGAGAAGCGTATTCGATTATTCGACCTGAGTCTGTAGGATGTGCGCATGCACCAAAAAGTGGCTCGGGTGACCCGAGTTGATTAATCGATTACGCCCAAGGTGTACACAATGTGCAGTGCGTGTCCTCAGGCAACAAGCGGCTTGCTGGAAATGCCCCATACACAGGAACACTGCAAACATGCACACCATGGACTGTTCTATATTTCGGAGTATATCCCATACCCAGCAATGTGAACCCCCCCCCCCCTCCTCTACCTCTGCCATATCCCTCCCCTACCCCTGATGGAAATTGCAAGCCTTCTGCGAGTATAGTTCTTTCCTTTCTCTTCTTTCTTCTACAATGACCAGCCATCACCTATATTTTTAATGTCAATTGGTTTTGAATATTGAAATTTGTTATTTGGACCATTTGAAGAAATGAGTTCCCGGTGTAAAGATTTCAAATTTCCCCCTGATTGAAGTTCCCCCACGGGAACTTGAAAACGTTTTCAAATTCATCCCACATGAATTTGAAAACGTTTTCGTTTTACCATCCTCGTTTGAACTTTCCCTCCCCCCATTTTTGTGGAATTTTCTTTGTTTTTGTTATTTAAAAAAACTTTTCATGACAAATATAATAATACACAGAGAATAGCATAATGGAAATTATTACTAGTACAACAAAACATATTTCACCCCAAATGACACAAAAAGTCTCCAAGATGGCTAAGAAAAAAATATTATAGGTCTGAATTTTAAAACATTTTTTAAAGGTTTTCAAACAATTTTAAATTCCCGGAGGGGGGAATTTGAAAATAGGGGGAGGAATCTGAATACTGTTTTTAATTTCCCTCCCGGGAATCTGAAAACATTTTCAATTTCACGGGAGGGAAATTAAAGACGTTTTCAGATTCCTGGGGGGGAACTTGGAAAGGGGGGAAATTGAAATCGTTACACCGGTGCTGCCCCAATGGTTTGGAGAGAAAACCATCGATATATTATATATGAGGAGTTCAGGCGCAAAATCCAGTAGATCCCAATCCAAAAATTGAGATTCATAAACATTGGAGTCAAACCCTTAAAAGGCTCCTTATTTGCATTCCTACTTTTTTGTTCATTGCTCCATAATCTTTTCATCACAAACAAAGTGGAATTAGTAAGAATTAAAATTACCACAGCGCTGCCACCACATAGTTCCCAAACACACACCTAGAGGACGCCACTATGGCACCATACTGCGTCTCCACGGAGTTTTCTCATCATGTTTGTTTGTTGTTGTTTTACGTCCTAGCAACATCTGAGATCATATCAGGACGGGTATCGATTGTGACAGTGCACACTCATGATTACTTTATAGTACACATACGCATACACATACACAATGTGATATTTTTGTCGCTAATGTAAAATATTTGCCAGGATAATTTCACTGCAATCTACATTAGACACAAATGTATGGCAAGAATTCTACCACGTTTGGCCATCAGTAGGAATGTGGTTATAGGTGTAAAGTGAATTAAACTATAGCATTTATCATGAAGGCGAAGGAGGGGAATGGCACCGACCCCCAACTTCCGGTGTGTAAGCTATAGCTGTGACCGGGCGTGCTGGGTCACAGCTGCAGTCCTTACTCAGGGACCACCGGGTAGCAGTTGTTGGTTGTTGTTTTACGTCCTAGTAACATCTAAGGTCATATTAGGACGGGTATCGACTTGCGAGAGTGCACACTCATGATGACTTTATAGTGCTACCCCACTGGGAAACCAGGCTGCTGGCATCATGACCTCCATATCCATAATAGTCACATTATCCTGATACTGTTCTAACTAGTCATTGTGCTATCCTATTAATGCTGAGCGCCAAGCTAGGTAGTGACAAGTATCAGTTTTGCAAGTCATTGGTTTGACTCGACCGGATTAGAACTCCAGACCTTCTGCATAAGACGTCTGCACTCTACCGATTCAGCTACCGCGTCCGGTAACCTGGTAGCAGGATTTTAAATTAGTCGACTCACTCACCTGTAGTAATTATATAACAAGCAATCTGATTAGTCGTGGTTATTGGTTAATGAACGCTTTCAGGCTTGAAGGTCAAGGTCATCAAACCTGGTCAGAAACCAGCTTTGACATTCCCATTTGTCGTTAATTAAAGTTACATATTCCGATGGTTTTGAGTTTCTGTCCCTTTTCTGAGATAAACATTAAATTAATCATTATAATATATTTTACGTTAGTTTTAAATATCTTTTATTTTAAATGGCTAACTTTTGAGATATTTGAAGGGTAAACCTGTGAAATTAGTTTTGGCAAGCATGCCAAAACTGACACCATAGGCTTCTATAGTAACAGATTCTGTTAAATTGACTCAGTGTTCCCTTCTGTGTAGCGACCGATGCTTAATAAGTGCATCAGTATCTAAGTTAGATATGTAGAATCAAATCTAGATAATTGTTTTGCTTTTGAAAATTTAATGCTTCATTGGACTATGCAGCTTTAAAAAAAGGCACTCTCCCCTTGAAGGTGAATAATCTGATAAAAATCATCAAATTTTCAGAACCAAAGCACTCACCTAGATTCGATTTTACAAAGACTGCTTTCATTACTTGACTGCTGCTCTCCATTTCATTTCATGAAAGCTGCCTGCAAAAGTGTTGAAGTGCTGCTGGCTTTTGCAAGTTACCAGCGGCACGCTCTCGGGGAGCAAATAAAGGTTTCACACCGGCAAGAACATGTCCAGACAGGCGCAAAACTATTTGTCCCTGCAGTGGCTGGTCGGGAGATGGGAGTTCCATACATCAACCGCCCTTGATGCTTCCACAGTGACATGGTTTTTCTGTTCAGGGTTTGCTCCCTTAGCCTTCGGTTCTGTCGAGAACCTGTACCATAAGGCAGTGGTTTACAACTCTGCAGGGCAGGGGCGTCAAACTCCCTGAGGTATTGCAATACCTGCGTACATATCCAACTCAGATACTGGCCCACATATTAAACATTTATCGCAGTTGAAGTGCTCCGGTCCGATGCTATTACGGCTGAAAATGGGCAACTGAAGGCTGTGCTTAGTATTTCAGTGTAAATACTTTTCCATGTTTTCACTTCAAATTTGTCCAAAGTTAACCCTTTAAAATAAAAGTTACTTCAATCTCAAGCAAAGTAGATTATAATAATCAACCTAATATATGTTCATCTACAAGGAATGGCAGAAATTCAAAACCATCGGATGGTTCTGGTTCTGCTGCTGGATCCACTGCTGGTTCTGCAGGTGGTTCTGCAAGTGTTTCTGCTGCTGGTTCTGCTGCTGGTTCTGCTGCTGGTTCTGCTGGCTCTGCTGCTGAATCCACTGCTGGTTCTACTGCTGGATCCACGGCTGGTTCTGCAGGTGGTTCTGCTGCTGGTTCTGCTGCTGGTTCTGCTGCTGGTTCTGCTGCTGGTTCTGCTGGCTCTGCTGCTGAATCCACTGCTGGTTCTGCTGCTGGTTCTGCTGGCTCTGCTGCTGAATCCACTGCTGGTTCTGCTGCTGGTTCTGCTGGCTCTGCTGCTGAATCCACTGCTGGTTCTGCTGCTGAATCCACTGCCGGTTCTGCTGCTGGTTCTGCTGCTGGTTCTGCTGCTGGTTCTGTTGCTGAATCCACTGCTGGTTCTGCTGCTGGTTCTGCTGCTGAATCCACTGCTGGTTCTGCTGCTGGTTCTGCTGCTGAATCCACTGCTGGTTCTGCTGCTGGTTCTGCTGCTGGTTCTGCTGCTGAATCCACTGCTGGTTCTGCTGCTGGTTCTGCTGCTGAATCCACTGCTGGTTCTGCTGCTGGTTCTGCTGCTGAATCCACACTGCTGGTTCTGCTGCTGGTTCTGCTGCTGGTTCTGCTGCTGAATCTACTGCTGGTTCTGCTGCTGGTTCTGCTGCTGAATCCACTGCTGAATCGACTGCTGGTTCTGCTGCTGGTTCTGCTGCTGGTTCTGCTGCTGGTTCTGCTGCTGGTTCTGCTGAATCCACTGCTGAATCTACTGCTGGATCTGCTCCCGTTGCTTTTGCTTTCCCTCATCGAATAAACCAGGTGGTGCTTTGCCGCTGGTGGACATCCTCCATGTTTCCCCTGCGAAACCAAGGCAAGTAAACACTGCCCTGTGTGGGTGCTAATGTTGACATGTAAATCTGCAATTGAAACAAAGCTCACGATGCGCATGGCTTGTTTGTTCAGCCAGCTGGGGCATGGACCGACAGACTAAGGCGAGCCAGCAAACAGTGCGCCAGAGATCAATATAGTGAATAGCGTTGTTTTTATTTCAATATCCTGCTATCTGATAACCGGGACCAGGTAGATAAAAGATTGGTTGGTTGTTGGAGTTTGACGTCCTGGCAACATCTAAAGTCATATGAGGATGGGTACCGACTTGTGACAGTGCGCACCTGTGGTGACTTTATAGGGCTGCCCAACTGGGAAATCAAAATCAGGCCACCAGCACCATGACTCGATATCCCACTTAGCAACATTATCCTGACACTGAGCTAACCAGTCCTTGCCCTATCCTATTAATGCCGAGTGCCAGGCTAGGAATTGACAAGTATCAATTTTATAAGTCATTGGTTTGACTCGACCAGGAACCAAACTCCCGATCTCCATCATGGGAGGCCCGCGCTCTACCGATTCGGCCACCACGCCCAGTAGTAGATAAAAGATTCACCCCTACTTGCAGTAAGAGTGAATGACATCATAGAGTAAATACTGGCAGAAATTGATTTAGTCTGGAACAGGAAGTGGAATTCCTGGTTCTAGTATCCAATGGCTACTTATATCAGCACAGAGTTTGTGAAATGGGAGGGAATGCAAAAAGATAAGATAGTGACCATAGAATGGTGTCGATTTCACTTTTAAAGTCCATTAAACTACATGTTTTATGATATTTTTTAACTCAAAAGTAGCGGGTAAATATGAAGATGCATATGAAGAATATATTTTGTTTCTTAATTAAGAATGTATGTATTGATGGTCTTCTTTCAATAGACGAGTTCACATTTCAAACCGCACGGAGCATTGTGGGATGTGTAAAAGCAAAACAAATATGCGCGAAGCAGATGTTTTTTCTTCTTTTTTTGTTGTAAATATTTTATTCATCTGAATACATATTTTGTCAGCGCCGCGAGTGATCGCATTTGATCTATACATAGTGGAAGTGGAATGTGTTGCATTGTGTGCAGCACAACCCATTCTGAACATAAAAAGAAAGTGGGGGAGCAGCCTATGCTGCATAGTGTACAGCATAGGTACTCACCATAGTGCAAGGTATATGCATCAAAATAGAGTGTGCAGTAATGTACACTAGTGGTTAAATCATATGTTGTGTTTGTATATCAGTTAGATTTGGTTTTAATAACGGTTAGTCTTTAAATAGTGCTTGATTGATTGATTGGTGGTTGCTTTACACCGTGTCTGCAGCAGAGGCCATATTCACAGCGAGAAATGTTTGTTTTTTGTTCAAACCATCGCTTTTACATGTAAAAGCAGACAATCAATTATGTGCCAATGGACACTCATTAAATTAGAAAACGAGTGCGGTTATGGAAAATGTTAGTTTGTTACAACACATTACAGGTCGAGTTTGAATGTTAGAATACAAACATAAAGAAGTATCGCAAATTTAGATGTGTATTTTTTATCTACCATTCTATGTATATAAAACTCATCAGCACCTCTTACACCAAGCATCTGCATTTAGATCGTAACAAAATAAAATCTACATTTGGAAGTATGCTAGAGTGAGTTTTACTTATTTTTATTAATCTTTAAAAAATGTGATGGTTAATAGGATGGATGCCTAGGAAATGGGTAGTGTTCATCAGATATTGTGTAACCTAACTATCAAAAGGTTCTATCTGACAAAATGGTGCTTTCGAGATAATGAGGACTGAAGCTGTGTAACTGCATGATAGTGTAGTAGACTGCACTGACCTCTCACGCAAGTAACCACATAGAGAGGTAGGCATGGGTAGTGTGTTGATATCAGGGAGCCTAGGTGGTGTAATGGTGAGCACACTAGCCCGGAATGCAAAGAGATGTGGGTTCGAGTCCCACTCTAGGCACAATATTTCCCATTTTCATCACCCACATGACACTGGTTGCCGTGACCATGAACCTGTACAAGTTACGCGCTGTATAGTTGTTGAACCTACCCTGTGTATGTAAGTGCATTGCATTGCCTGTATGTATGTAATTGTAAGCATTAAAAGACTTACAATTCCAGGGGGACGAGTGTAGTGGTCTGCACTGACCTCTCACGCAAGTAACCACATAGACAGGTAGGCATGGGTAGTGTGTTGATATCAGGGAGCCTAGGTGGTGTAATGGTTAGCACACTGGCCCGGAATGCAAAGAGATGTGGGTTCGAGTCCCGCTCTAGGCGCAATATTTCCCATTTTCATCACCCCCATGACACTGGTTGCCGTGACCATGATCCTGTACAAGCTACGCGCTGTATGGTTGTTGAACCTACCCTGTGTATGTATGTGTAAGTGCATTGCCTGTATGTATGTAATTGTAAGCATTAAAAGACTTACAATTCCAGGGGGACGAGTGTAGTAGGCTGCACTGACCTCTCATGCAAGTAACCACATAGACAGGTAGGCGTGGGTAGTGTGTTGATATCAGGGAGCCTAGGTGGTGTAATGGTTAGCACACTGGCCCGGAATGCAAAGAGATGTGGGTTCGAGTCCCGCTCTAGGCGCAATATTTCCCATTTTCATCACCCCCATGACAATAGCAAAGCAGATAGAACAATATTATTTCAAATATATCTCAGTGAAAAATACCAGTTGAGAAACAGTTGTATTGTGACATATACAGTATATGGACTGACAAATGCCTCTGTCATGCCGTTTTCTGAATAATAATTAAAACAATTTTCAGAGGTTCTTACAAAGGTTCGGCTGGAGTGTACATCCCTGATTTACTATTTGAGGTTGGTTGTTGGTTGTTGGAGTTTTATGTCCTGGCAACATCTAATGTCATATCAGGATGGGTAACGACTTGTGACAGTGCACACCCTTGGTGACTTTATAGTGCTGCCACACTGGGAAATCAGGCTACCAGAACCATGACCTGATATCCCGCATTATCCTGACACTGAGCTAACTAGTTCTTTCCCTATCATATTAATGCCGAACGCCAAGCTAGGAAGCGAAAAGTATCATTTTAGTAAGTCATTAGTTTGGGATACAACATAGTCGAAGAAGCACACAATATGCACCTGCAGATTCGATTTGAGGGGAATGCTGCCCAAGGAAATAAAAAGTAAAGCTTGTTTTTATTTAACGACACCTGTAGAACATATTAATTTTTATCATCAGCTTTGGGACGTAAAACATATGGTCATTCTAACATATTTCTTTGGAAGAAATCCACTGCTGCCACATAGGCTACTCTTTCTGAGAAGCATCAAGGGGTCTTTTATATGCACTTTCCCACAGACAGGACAGCACATATCACAGCCTTTGATGAACCAGTTGTGGACCACTGGTTGGAATGGAAAATAGCCCAAATTGCAAATGGATCCACTGAGAAGGATCCATCTATTTGTAAAATATTCCGATACACGGCATAGGTGGGAATGCAAATGTTCTATTACTGATCGGTGTACATGACCAGGCACATGTATGTATATATATATGGGTTGGTGGTGCCTGAGTGGGATGTAAATAGACATAGTGGTTCTGGCAGGTCTGGATGTGAGTGCACTCAGGGCCTACCCCCTCTGCTGGGATCACCACACTCAAAGGTCAAGGTTGGTGGTGGCCATGGGGCCATACAGCTTGTGCTGGTGGGGAGACCACTGGTATCCATGAGGACCAGGAATGCTGGATCCCTTTTTGTAGGGCCAAGAATGCTTGTTTTCCATTGGGTGAAAGGGGTGGGGTGATACTCTACAATGAACCCATGTAACCATATAACTAATAAACCAGAGGGCTGAACTCTCTGTTCTTCTTTACACTTTATACTCTTCCTTTCTCTTTGTCTGTATTGATTTCACGATAGCCTGCCTACACAGCCACAGATTCGAGCCTTAGCTTTTACATAATGACCGACAGCTTCACAGGTGGACACTACCGCCTGAGCTATGTCCCGCTCCTCCTCAAGGAAACAAAGGCAGCACATTAATGTAATTCGAATTGTAAAATTACTCTGAATAAAAAAAAAAAAGAAAACATGGATCGGCTTGTCATAGCTGTTCATTGCAGATCACACCGCTAGAGAACTACAATGGCGGCCCCATGTGGCCAATATCTCTCTCCATAAACATATTCAGCCCTGAAAGGAGGGGGACAACCAGCTACGTTTGAACTTGTCTGAGCCTGTTTGAACTTGCAGGAAATGGATTTTCCTCTTCTCATTTTTGCAAGAACTCAGTGTCAGCCAATCAGAGCTCTTCTTTTTCATTGCAAATGGCCGCCTCCATGGGGGCCGCCATTTGCAATCGAAAAGAACAGCTCTGATTGGCTCAAATTATGGAAAGAGCCCATCCATTTTTAGTAGTTTCTTGTTCAGACATAGTTACACATATATCTTTTGCACAGATTAAAGTGCTTGAAGTATATTTTTAATTTATCTACATAGACTTCTGTTTAAATCACACAATATCAGGACTTAAAGAATGGGAAACTATTCCTGCAAGGGTATGCTCGATATGGGACAGTAATACCCTTTTTTCCTCCTTTCCTCGCTGTGGACCCTTCTCCATTTATCAGACTCCACCCACTCGTTCGAAGCCAGCGCCACGCCAAGATCCGGGTACGCTGCTGCATCTGCGCCCAGCTCAGCCAGCTTCGGGTGGGGTGGGAGCACGTTACAACAAAACAAGTGGCAATCTGCTTAGTAAGAGGGGTCATTGCCATCCTACCATCCTGCTGCCCTGTCATCCTGCCACCCTGTTATACTGCCACTCTGTTATCCAGCCACTATGTTACCCTGCCACTCTGTTATCCTGCCACCCTGTTATCCTGCCACCCTGTTATCCTGCCACCCGGTTATACTGCCACCCCGTTATCCTGCCACTATGTTATCCTGCCACCCTTTTATCCTGCCACCCTGTTATCCTGTCACTCTGTTATATTGCTACCTTGTTATACTGTCACCCTTTTATACTGCCACCCTGTTATCCTGCCACTCTGTTATATTGCCACCTTGTTATACTGCCACCCTTTTTATACTGTCACCCTGTTATCCTGTCACCCTATTATCCTGTCACCCTATTATCCTGTCACTCTGTTATATTGCCACCATGTTACACTGCCACCCTGTTATCCTGCCACCCTGTTATCCTGCCACCCTGTTATCCTGCCGTCCTATCACCATATTATTCTGTTACCACACCACCACATTCACACCACCTACACCCACACCACCCACACCCCCACCCCCACACAACCCACACACAACCCACACCCACACCACCCACACCCACACCCACATCAACAACACCACATTCACACCACCCACACCCTCACACCACCCCCACACATCCTACACCCACACCACCCACACCCACACCCACACCACCCACACAACCACACTCACACCACCCACATGTTTACCCTCACCTACACCTCTCACTGTCTCGCCTGAGGCTGGGCATTAGTAAGATATCGGCTAATATAAGGTTAATACATGCTCAGTAGCAGGATCATGTGACTGAGTGGGATGTCGGTTCATGGTGCCGGCGGCACTGTATACCAACGGTGCAGCACTATGAAACCACCACATATGCGCACTGTCACAAATCGGACTTTCTTCAAGTGCACCGAAGCCTGCAGTGAGTAATTGGAGTTACACATCCTAGTAACATCCGAGGTCATATCAGGACGAGTCTAGAGGGTAGTCACTAGGGTTTGTTTGCTAGTTATTTATGCCCTAGCAACATCTAAGGTCATGAAAGCTTTATAGTGCTGCCCTTCTGGGAGACAGGCCGCTGGCACTATGACCCAATATTTCACACATTCACATGATCCTGGTACTATGCTAACCAGTCCTTGTCCTATCCTATTAATTTTACCGATTCGGCCACCGCGACCGGTTATAGGATTAGAACTCCAGACCTTCCACACGGGACACGTGCACTGTAGCGATTCGGCCAACGAGTCCGGTAGTGATCCACAACTTTCCCACAGAGACCTTCAGCCCTTGATTAGGCTCTGAACAACTCCTAAGAAATAGGTCACATTTGATCGTAATAATTAGTGTACATTACTGCACACTCTATCTTGAGGCATATACCTTGCACTATGTTGAGTACCGATGCTGTACACTATACAGCATAGGTTGCTCCCTCACTTTCTTTTTATGTTCAGAATGGGTTGTGCTGCACACAATGCAACACATTCAACTTCCACTATGTACAAATCAAATGTGATCGCTCCAACGGCTGGAAGACCAGTGCCTCGGCGCTGACAAAATATGTATTCAGATGAATAAAAAATATTTACAAAAAAAATAAAAATTGTGAATGAGTAGAATTGTTTTGATCCTCCTTTAAGTGAACCGGAAATGCTATCTGATTACATCATATTTCTAGTTCCGGTTTAATTCAGTGGGATAATGACCTACCGCAGGGTGCTCTCCTGCATTGCTAGTCGGTTCCAGCTGTGCTTAGATACAGATATTTAAACACCTTGTATTTAACAGTTATTGCATACCTTACTAATATACAATTTTTGTGTAAATATTCCTGAATTTAAAAATAGCTAAGTTTGGCGATATTTGAAGTAAAAGCATGCAGCATTAATTTTGACATGCACATAGGTTTCAACAGCCACATATTAAATTGCCTTTGTAATCTTTCTATGAGGCAACACATGCTTAATAATTGCACCAGCATCAAAGTTGGATATGTAGAATGAAATTGAGATAAATATCTTGGGTTTCGGAAATTTGATGTTTTCATTTGACTAAGCGGTTTTAATATCAAGCCCAATTCCTGTACCCCGAACTGCAGAAAATCCCTCAGAAATAGGACAGTCAATCAAACACGGTCCTGACGAATAGGACACTCAATCAAGCACAACCCTGATTAATAGGGAACTCAATCAAACATGACTGTAACTAATAAGACACATAATCAAACATTACCATCACTAATATGACACTCAATCAAACACGACTGATTAATATGACACTCAATCAACATGACTGACTAATAGGACACTTAATCAAGCACGACCCTGACTAAAAGGACACTCAATCAAACATGACTGACTAATAGGGAACCCAATCAAACATGACTCACTAAGAGGACAATCAATCAAAGATGACTCTTGTCTAACAGGACACTCAATCAAACACGACGCTGACTAATAGGACACTCAATCAAACACGACTCTTGACTAATAGGAACTCAATCAAACATGACTGATTAATATGACACTCAATCAAACACGAATCTGACCAATATGACACTCAATCAAACACGACTGACTAACATGAAATTCAATCAAGCACATCCCTGACTAATAAGACACACAATCAAACATTACCATCACTAATATGACACTCAATCAAACACAACTCTGATTAATAGGGTGCTCAATCAAACATGACTCTGACTAAGAGGACACTTAATCAAACAAAGTCCTGACTGATATGACACCCAATCAAACATCACCCTGGCTAATAGGACACTCAATCAAACACTCAACTGAACACCCCCCTCACTCCACACTCAACTGAATGTGCTCTTCAAACCTCGACCACATCCGAGCCCTGCATTCATACCGTGCTAATATGCTCGTTGCTAGGCATTTAATCTCTCGCTAATTACTTAATTAATTTATAATGGCCGATGACTCATTCAGGACTACAATTAAAGTTCATCTCCCAGGGTCTACATATTACTTAGACCAGACGGGATGGCCGAAAGAGATGAGCGTCCGTCTCCCGTTTTGATAGAACATGGGACTGCTGGTCGAGTCAAACCATTGACTTCAAAGTTTATACTTGTCGCTTCCTAGCCAGGTGATCGGCATTATTAGGATAGGGCAAGGACTGGTTGGCTCAGAATGTGACTGAATGGAATATCAGGTCATGGTGCTGGTGGCCTGGTCTCCCAGTTGGACAGCACTATAAAGTCACCATGAGTGCACACTGTTACAAGTCGGTGCCTGTCCTGATATGACCTTAGATGTTGCCAGGACGTAAAACTCCAACAACTAACCAACTTATTATTTACAAACTCTGGTGTCGCCTTCATGCTCTACGAACATGTTAAACTCAGTGAGTTGGATTTTACGCCCTGCAAAATCTGTGGTCACACATCCTGTAGTTTGTTCATTGGGGTTTATGCCCTAACAACATCGACGATCATATCAGCTCACGCACTGACTTGTGATAGTGCACCTGTGGTGAGTTTATAGTGCTGCCCCAGTGGAAGACCGTGCTAGTACTAGTACGAGCACTAAACATGATATCCTACTCATACCTGAACAGTCACATAATGTGAGCACAAGTCACACCTGAACAGTCACATAATGTGAGCACAAGTCACATTTGAACAGTAACATAATGTGAGCACAAGTCACACCTGAACAGTCACATAGTATGAGCACAAGTCACACCTGAACAGTCACATAGTGTGAGCACAAGTCACACCTGAACAGTCACATAATGTGAGCACAGGTCACACCTGAACAGTCACATAATGTGAGTGCAAGTCACACCTGAACATTCACATAGTGTGAGCACAAGTCACAACTGAACAGTCACATAATGTGAGCACAAGTCACATTTGAACAGTCACATAATGTGAGCACAAGTCACACCTGAACAGTCACATAATGTGAGCACAAGTAACACCTGAACAGTCACATAATGTGAGCACAAGTCACATTTGAACAGTCACATAATGTGAACACAAGTCACACCTGAACACTCACACAATGTGAGCACAGGTCACACCTGCAGTCACATGGTGTGAGCACAAGTCACACCTGAACAGTCACATAATGTGAGCACAAGTCACACCTGAATAGTCACATAGTGAGCACAAGTCACACCTGAACAGTCACATAGTATGAGCACAAGTCACACCTGAACAGTCACATAGTGTGAGCACAAGTCACACCTGAACAGTCACATAATGTGAGCACAGGTCACACCTGAACAGTCACATAATGTGAGCACAAGTCACACCTGAACATTCACATAGTGTGAGCACAAGTCACAACTGAACAGTCACATATTGTGAGCACAAGTCACAACTGAACAGTCACATAATGTGAGCACAAGTCACACCTGAACAGTCAAATAGTGTGAGCACAAGTCACACCTGGACAGCACCATGATAAATTTAATTTATTTATCTATTTTAAAAAAAAGGAGAAAAAAGAGAAACTCAAAAGCAACGGACTATGTAGCTTTAAAGGGGCAGTCACATGACCAACACACCTATACTTAACTTAAAGGGGCATTCACCTAGCTAACACAAGTGTGCTTCTTCACAATTATCATGATACAAAATAACTATTCCTCTTTAAACTGCCAATCCGCTGGGAGCTGTTTACGGTTTAATCAATGTCGAGAGTATATGTGGCTAAAATATTGTAGTGGTCTGCACCGACCTCTCAGGCAAGGAGCCGCATAGACAAGTAGGCGTGGCTAGTGTGTTGATATCAAGGAGGCTAGGTGGTGTAATGGTTAGCACACTGGCGCGGAATGCAAAGAGATGTGGGTTCGAGTCCCGCTCTAGTCACAATATTTCCCATTTTCATCACCCCCATGACAATATGATTATTTACATCATTCGGGCCCAATGATCCTCCTCAATTGATTAGTGATGTAGGTCAAGGAATACTTACGATTGGAAAGGCTCTCTCTTTAAACAAATATAACTGAAATATGTTTAGACTCATCGGGTCAATAATAAAAGAGGAAGGTAACAAAGAGGAAGTTACCTGCAATATAGGTTTCAGAACACCTACTTTGGATACTATTCAATTTCAAACCCTTTTACTATGCTTTATAATTTATGTTTTATTTGTTGGGGTTTGCGTCCTAGCAACATCTATGGTCATATCACGCCGGATACAGTGCGCACTCATGCCGACTTTATAGTGCTGCCCCACTGTGAAATCAGGCCACCAGCACCATGACCCAATATTGTGCTCAGTCACATTATCCTGACACTGAGCTATCCATAACTTGATGCATCCTATTAATGACCAGTGCCTGGCTAGGAAGTGACAAGTATCAATTTTGTAAGTCATTAATTTGAGTCGACTTAAAATCGAACTCCAGATCTCCCGCACGAGAGGCCTACGCTCTGCCGATTCGGACACCGCATCCGGTGATATTCGTGTAAGGAATACCGTATGCATGGGCTATGTGATATATGCGTAATAGACGTCTAGACGTCTAGACACGTCTGTAATATATGCAAATGAGTTGACGTCATGGAAAAGTTTGGCCGGCTATGGTTTGAGCCCTGGAGGGGAATAAAGGGATTCAGTATCCAGAAGTCAAAGTGTTCAGACGTTGTACTTTCAGAGGCTAGTGCTAGGGCCCTAACTGCAGCTATTGTGGCACCACACAGCTATCGGTGGAAAATCAGCATGCATGAGCCGGTGCCAGCGCTAGCCGCCGACCATAGCCTAGGCTAAGCTACCCTGCTTTCAAGTCAGGTTTAACTGCTAGCCACACCGGTTAGTGTGCGTGTGTGGGTTTCAATCTATTCAATGCTATCATATTTGACAGAATTACATACTCAATAGGTGAAATTTGATCAAATTAACCCTAAATTAGAACCAATATTAACGCCGCCGCCACATCGGTGGCGATATTAATATTGTTGAATCGACGAATGTAAACTAAACAAATCACCGCCGCCGCCGCAGTGCTCGCCGGGAACAGGCGCAGCAATAGCAACTGGCTGGTGCCCGGCGGTGTTAGCTACCGATTAGGCCCAAATCTATTCAATGCTATCATATTTTACAGAATTACATACTCTAACAGTGATAGTTGATCAATTTAACCGCAAATTCGAACCGATAACGGCGATATTAACACTGCTGCTACATCGGTGGCGATATTAATATTGTCGAATCGACGAATATACACAAAACAAATAGCGGTGCTCACCGGCAACAGGCTCAGCAATAACAAGGCTAGCTGGTGCCCGGCGGTCGTAGCTACCGATTAGGCCCAAATCTATTCAATGCTATCATATTTAACAATTTTACACACTCTAAATTTCACAAATTTGATCAAATTAACCGCAAATTTGAACCAATAAATGCGATACTAATGCTGCCCCTACATCGGTGGCGATATTAATATTGTCGAATCGACGAATGTACACAAAACAAATAGCGGTGCTCGCCAGCAACAGGCTCAGAGGGATTTCCCAAATCTATAAATAAGTACACGGTTAGCTATCCGGACAGGTTTGGACATCGGTGCATACGGTTTGACCTAATTCACCAAGGCCCTCCTAGCCGTGGACAGCTACTCCAGAGCTAGCGTGTAGCACCGGCTACGTGTAGTACCATGCATACGGCCCCTGAAGTCCAACTGACCAGTTCCTTAAGGAATTGCTGAATTAGGTATGTGATCAACTGGTATGTGATCGACCGGTTGCTAGGGCAACACCCATGGTTACCTGGAAACACACACTGGAGGGTCACCTCACTAGATAACCCCTCCCCTCACCACCACCACCCACTCTCCCACTATTACCAACCACCATTAGTTGGCTTAATGATGTGGGTTTCCTCCCCTGTACATTCACCATACAAAATCTCCCGAAATAGCACAATAGGGATGGGGGACTTCCTGTTATTTTCCTCATTATGCCCAGCAGAAGAGATTGCGACTGCGCTTTCCCGCGCTTTTGTACTGACAAGGCAGGCATACACGCTTGACTTTCATTGACTTAACCCCCTCCCGATACAACGGCAAAAGAAAAGTTTTATTAATAATTGATAGAATTCATTTATTAAACTATATGAGGTGGGACAGTCCAGCTTCCCTCAAAAAGGCTAAAATGTTTTCTTGTTTTACTTTAGGTAAAAGGTCATGCATACTCTCTGCAGTGTAGAATTATTGCCGCAGGGCCAAAAAATCAACGCAACTTAGTAAAATGTGTTGAATTATCTGTGCATGCTTGCAGGTATCAGATCCATCTTTGGATGCATTGGTTGGGGAACCTTGTGGAATTCTGGTAGTTAGGAACCTAGTTTGTTGTTGTTTTACGTCCTAGCAACATCTAGGACTGACTTGTGATTGTGCACACTCATGCTGACTGTTTTTTGCTTGTTTGTTTTGTGTGTGGTTACGGTTATAACATTCATTGGTTAGTGCTTTCTGAACAGATCCCACGTTTTCAATCATTTAAATTTTCATTGAGATTGATTGGAAATCAACATGAACTGAGTGATGGCTGGCCGAATAAGCTTAGCATCCACTTCCCACGTGGCAAGTCATCACATTTTCATCCTGATATGACCGTAGATGTTGCTAGGACGTAAAACAACAGTTTGTTTGTTGTTCTTTTACGTCTTAGCAACATCTAAGGTCATATCAGGACGGGTACCGACTTGTGACAGTGCACACTCATGGCGACTTTATAGTGCTGCCCCACTGGAAGACCAGGCCCACCAGCACCATGACCTGATAACCCACTCAGTCACATTATCCTGACACTGAGGTTTGACTCGACTGGGAATTGAACTCCCACCCTTCCACATAGGAGGCCTGCGCTCTATCGATTCGGCCACCGCGTCCGGTCACACATACTGGAGTAGGGACACTAAGCACAATCCCCCCCCTCCATCCCCACTCTTCCCCCACACAGGAGTAAAGGTGGGTGGGGGTGTGGGCAGGGGTGGTTGTGGGGGGTGGTTGTGGGGTTGTATCAGGTGTGAGTGACCATCAATAATTCGCTTTATCCAGGCCTTTGTACTCACACAACACTTCATCATGCGTCCAACCCGACAATGCCACTTTCCAAGCTGAAAATCAATAAATATATCTGGGAACATAAAATGAAGTGTCACATAGTGATGCGCTAGTAAACACGGAAGGGGGAGGAGGGGGGCTGTTTTATTCTTGAACTGGCAATATACTAGGTACCACACCCTCAATATTTGTGGGAAGTGGTGTTTTACTATTGTCTATCAATTTGACCTCTTTCCAGAACTCTTCTACATTAGTATTCTGCAGCTTAGTGGCTAAGGCATCTCTCCTCATAGCATCCTCATTGAATTTAATGTATCTTAAAGCATATTTAAAATGGGAATTTGTCCACTTTTTCATTTCAGAAATACAACCCTGCCTGGGTTTATCCTGTTCCTTCCACAGTAAGAAGGCTTCTCTTGCAGGTTTGTGAAGGTCTGCTACATGTACATTCCAGTCTGGACGGCACTGAGTGTTACATTTAGGGACATTATACAATGGCTTACTTGCCAGCTTAAGGGCCTCTACAATATTTTCATAAAGACTACACAATTCATCTGCATGTTGAGAAACCTTACAATCCACATCTCTACACATTAGAGCATCTGTGGGTATTTTAACATTTTGCAAGAGAGTTTCAGTAGTTCCACTATATTTATGAATCTCATCTTCTTTTATTCTGGACCAGTCTAATTTGTATTTATTGCAGCTGTTTGTAGTCTTTGACATATCAGGTACATTGTTTATATTCAAGGTCATACCAACAGGTATATGATCTGTGGTGGCATATTTATAATCAGGTTGGAGAGCTTACCTCGTTTGAGCTATGGTGGTTAAAGTACCTAATTTGACCCTTGGTTCAATTACCAAGGTCGAATTTTATATAGGATTAATGTGCAGGTTCACAAATATGGCTCTGGCACACTGAGTTTTGGGATGTTTTCATATTGGAATACATCACTAGAAAGCAACAAATTATATCTAATTTCCTGGATTTTTTGTTGATACTGTGTCACGACCCACTGAGCACTGACCCATCCAGCCCCAACCTCACCCCGACCCCACTCCCCCCCCCCCCCGAACCCAACCCACCCCCAACACCCCACTCCGCCCAGGTCCTTAGTAAGGTGAAGGTTCCACCAAAGCTAAGATTCCATTAACCCCAGAAAAAATGGCACAACTGACAATCTATATACAATCTATGCAAAAGAAGTTTGTTTTATTTAACAACGCCTCTAGAGCACATTGATTTTATCATCGGCTATTGGGCATAAAAAACATGGTCATTCTGACATATTTCTTTGGAGGAAACCCGCTGCCGCTACTTAGGCTACTCTTTCCGATAAGCAGTAAGGGGTCTTTACCTTGATACCTTGATGACCAGATGTACGAAATGTTGAAGGCATAATTTGCCTGTTGATATTTCGGTCTCTATTCTGCAATACTTTAAAAGTTAGTCACAGAGTTTTATACTGCTCATTTTTCCAAAATCGGTGTATTCTAGCTTTAAACAGTTCAGGGTAGGGCTTGAGATGACATTATCCGGTAGTGAATTCGAGTCAGTTATTATTCTTTGGCTGAAGAAGTGCTTTCGAAGTTCCAGGTTGCATCTGTTTTTGTAGAGCTTGTGTTCATGACCTCTTGTGTGAATGGTGGTTTCGGGTTGTCGTCTTTCATATGTACTTCCCACAGACAGGACAGCACATACCATAGCCTTTGATGAACCACGTGTGGACCACTGGTTGGAACGGAAAATAGCCCAAACTGCAAATGTGTCCACTGAGCAGGATCGATCGGATGATCCACACCTTCACAGGTGGACACAACAATCTATGCAAGCTGCATACCGAACTGCAGTGGGGTACAGGCGCATGCAACCTCTCCCCGGATACTGCAGGGATTGCGAGTACATCAGCCGGGTCAACCCAGATGGAAGGTGGGTTGACTTATTGTATCAATGGCATGCGAGTGTCAACAATGAATCAAGAATATTCAATACAGGTTGCTACGCGTACATATGTCACATGGCATGTGACGTAGTGACTTGTGTTTCTTGGCCTACATCACTCAACCCCCTCAGGAGGGTCAACGCATGAGGGCTGACCAGACGCAGTGGCCTATTCAGTAGAGCGCAGGCCTCCCGTGCGGAAGATCGGGAGTTCAATTCTCGGTTGAATCAAACCAATGACTTACAAAATTGATACTCATCGCTTCCCAGCCTGGCGCTCGGCATTAATAGGATAGGGCAAGGACTGGTTGGCTCAGTGTCAGGATAATGTGACTGAGTGGGATATCAGGTGGCATCCTGGACCCCCACTAGGACAGCACTATAAAGTCACCATGAGTTCGCAGCATCACAAGTTGGTACGCGTCCTGATATGACCTTAGATGTTGCCAGGACGTAAGGCTCCAACAACCAACCAACCCTAACAGCTGAGGAGGGTCAACTCATTAGGGCTGCCTGGGTCTAACACTAATAGTCCAAACACTTGACCACAGAGACTCGAGCAAGATATAAATAATCCCGAAAAAAGGTAGTTCCAATTATAAATAATGCTATCCGACCGTGGTAATTAGATCGTTATTGGAGCTTTTCATCCTGGCAACCTCTAAGGTCATGTCAGGACGGGTACCGACTTGTGACAAGAAAAAGAAGCTTGTTTTATTTAACGACGCCTCTAGAGCACATTGATTTTTATGATTGGATATTGGATGTCAAATAGCCGACTTGTGACAGTGCTCACTCAATGCAACTTTATAGTGTTGCCCCACTGGGAGACCAAGCCACCAGCACCACCATCACCTCATATCCCACTCAGTCACATTAACCTAACACTGAGCCAACCAGTCCTTGCCCTATCCTAATCATGCCGAGTGACTGGATAGGAAGCGACAAGTATACATTTTTAAGTCATTGGTTTGACACGAGCAGGGTTCGAACCCATGGGTTCCAATCCATCGAACTACCAAAACGGGAGACGGACGCTCAACTCATTCGGCAATCCCGTCTGGATTGTGAATAGGTAATGTTGTGGTGGTCATGTGACTACCCCGTAAAGAAACCACCAATCAATCAATCAATCAATCAATCAATCGTGACTACCCCGTCAATTGCTGCCAACAGTCCGGCTCGGTTGAAATTCACCTAATCAACCTCCGCAGTTTTTATCTCTTAGGCCGTATTCGATTAACACGACCCGGGCGACTCGGGACACCCGAGTTGCTAGAATTACAAATCGAACACCGCGAGTGGAGTTGACAAAAACACGTGCTGTGTGCTAAAAGGCCCGATTCCAGTAACCCACCTCCTGGCTGGGGTTGGCTAGGAACGATGACGTCACATTTGCGCTGGTACCATCCTACAGGATAACAGCTACCAGTACCAGTCATACATGCTTTTTTTGGGTAATAACCCAGATTAATGAAATGAAAATATAACTAAACAATGCAACCATAAAATACTTCAAATACTATTTTGCTATTTTGGTTATTATAAAAAAAAAGTTTTGGATTAAGCCACCATTTTTTCCACCCCGAGCGTGGAGAAGCATATTCGATTATTCGACCCGAGTCTGTAGGATGTGCGCATGCGCCAAAAAGTGGCTCGGGTGACCCGAGTTGATTAATCAATTATGCCCTTAGTTATAGCTGAGACGGGATAGCCGAATCGGTAAAAGCGCTAGCTGCTTTCTTGTGCGGCGAGATCACGGGTTCGAACCCCGGGCGAAATCAAACCAGTGGCTTACAAAATTGATGCTTGTTGCTAACTATCCTAGCGCTTGTCATTAGCAGGATAGGGCAAGGACTGAATTGTTTAGTGATAGGATATTGTGACTGAGTCGGTTATTGTCAGCTCAGTTTCCGAATGGGGCAAACGATGAATTGCTACGCAAGTCTGCACCCGTACCGATATGACCTTTGGCGTTGCAATGTCATCAGCAGCTAGCTCAAGTCAGCCAAAATAGCAATATCAATGATTTCAAGACTTACATAATAAGATATGGTATAGTTTGACAATTCACATACAAGATAGAAATTATATGTTGTATACATCCATGTGCATTGATGAGATCATTACATTACTGACGCCGTCCTGATATGACCTTAGATGTCGCTAAGACATAAAACACCAACAACCAACCATTACAGAGTGGTAAGGTGTATGATTTCCCTTTGCAAGGTGTATTGTGTGAATTGGCTAATTGTTGTAGCTATCGTTGCATATATTGTTGTAGCTTTGTTTAGTGTGTAGTCGTAACTGTCATGAAGGCTGGATTGGTTGGGTGGTTGTTGGAGGTTTTACATCCTCGCAACATCTAAGCTCATATCAGGACGGGTACCAACTTGTGACAGTGCGCACTCGTGGCGACTTTATAGTGCTGCCCTACTGGAAAAAATCAGGCCACTGGGCACCATGGCCCAATATCCCATTACATTATCCTGACACTGGGCCAAGCAATCCTTGCTCCATCCTAATAATGCCAAGTGCCTGGCTACGAAGCGACACATATAAATTTGGTAAGTCATTGGTTTGACTCGACCGGGAACCGAACTCCCGATCTCGGTTTGTTTAGTTGTCATTAGGGCTGGAAGATCAGCACTGACAACATGTTATTCAGAGAAATATAGCCACTTGAACGACAACAACAGCAATTCAATTAAATAAGTGTAACTTTATAGAAGGCGTTACTTACTTGTTCACATTAAACAGTGTGGTCCCATAGACTGACCTGTGTCTGTGTCTGTGTGTGTACACTGCAGCAGTTCGACGGGATCCCCACAGTCGCCTCATGACGACATGCCTGAATGCAGACACCGCCCGCCCTACAGAAAACCGTCCGTTTGGATTATCAACAACCGCGTTCACGCGGGGCTCTGCGCATCTCTGCTCAGGTAGGTCGGCATCCCGGCATCCCGGCATCCCGGCATCCCGGTGTTGCGGATTCCGAGGGACACCAGTTTGCCAGGGACACTTCCATTCAAATGCATTGTCAACGGCCGTGAGCAAATCTTCATACAGAAAAAAATCAAATATCTCTAAAATTACACCACCTAGAAACAAATCGCTTCGTACACATATAGAAAATATCTTTACCATTAAGACTATATTAAATTGATAAGGTTAGGGTTCTTGATTTCTATTAATTTTGAATAAAACTAATGTTTTTCACTGCGTGTACCATCAAACTCAAGGCTATATTGTCAATGGCCGTGACCAATCTTCATACATAAAATACAGGAAAAGTTAAATATCTCTAAAACGACACCACCTAGAAACAAATCATTTGGTACACATATAGAAAACATCTTTACCAAAAACATTATATTAAATTTATAAGGTTACTGACGATGCTGTTCGATTTTGACGCATGCACAGAAGCAATGTGTCCCTGGCAAACTGGTGTCCCTGGGAAACCGCAACACCGGCATCCTCTCCGAGCCGGACCGGTGACAAGCTGCGAGCTGCGGTGCGCTGTGATGTCACGTGACCTGACAGGGGAGGGTTCTCTGGCGTGATCTCGAAGCAGTGCCATTGAGCACACACATTCATGCACTGCACAGGCACAGGCACAGGCACAGACACAGGCACAGGCTGCGACTCACGACCTAAAGGCTACAATGCATAACTGTATATAGCTAATTCAACCAACGCAAGACAAGTACGGTATAAAGTGGCATTTATTCTTACTATTTCGTTGTTACATTTAAGCCATGAGATGTTTGATTTATTAAGATTTTGAGGATTTCGGGCACATAGCCCTATGAATGTCACTTGTAGTTTGGGTAGGTGGGATGGCAAATCCAAAGGAGAGAACACGTCCTGTCGATCAAAATGCTCTGGTCGAAGTGTCTATAATGAAACTGGGTCGCATCTCGTTATGCCAATTTACAGAAGATGGCGCCACAGTCGGAGCATTATTAGTTAAGAAAGACATTATAGATGGCGCCAGTAGTCGCCTCCATATTAAGTATGTACTTTTTCATGCCGGTTAAATTACCCATGTTGAAATCAACATCGACAATTCTTGTATATAAATATGTAACATATGTATATACAGTTGCAGACATGAAATAGCGCCTGTAGTTTTGGTTGAGGAAGATCCTCTTTTATGGCGACCTGGTCTCCCAGTGGGGCAGAACTATAATATCGCCATGAGTGCGCACTACCACAAGTCGGTACCCGTTCTGATATGACCTCAGATGTTGCCGAGACGTAAAACTCCAACAACCAACCTAATAGTGCATTTTAAGTCTTTTGACTGTGGTACAGTGAAACCCCGATTTAACGCGCCCAGATTTAACGCGAAATCGGATAAAAAGCGCAATGAATTTTCGCGATGAACCCAGAATTCTTTAATGCAAAGAAAATTCAACAAACTGAACCGCGGTTTAACTTTTTGGCACGATGCTTTTTGATGGACCCCCTATGGTAATGTTATAACAGGGTCTCACTGTACATAAGCTACGTTAGTTCATCTATCCGTTCCATATATGACGTCACCAGTGAAAATGCATTTACACAGTGTATTTAAACAAGGCCATCTACACAAGCTCTTGTACACAAACAACAAGAGTGCCTCACCTTTTTTTTTTTTTTGTGACAAGTTATTTATTATGTCCATAGCGTATAACTTTCTATAAGCTCCTGTGAGGGTGCTTCTTTTCAATGCTGGGCAGCTGTGATTCTGTTTTGGTCTGGTCCCGCACTCAAGAGTGTTTACCTGGTCTTGCTCAGGCCAACCGTTTGAAGCTTTGGGTGTTTCTAGATTCTATATTAGTTTTTTGGTATTTTTCAAAGTTTTTTCCTAATATTAGTATGATACCATAGCCTACTATTGACGCTATTCATGCCACAGCCATGTTGAAACCATACCGAGGGCACGTACGCATCTGCGAGGTGGCGGTGTATGAAAAGTAATGTGAATACTTTTTCGTCGACCAATACCTCTTGAAATCACTCAAATTTGAGGGTATTCATTTTTGAAACTACCATATTCATCTTTGCATACCTGTTTTCTATCCATTGGCCAATTTACACGAAGATTGGGTGACCCTTGCATGGTGATTTTCCCATTCTTTAACTACAATGTGACTGTCAACTTCAAGTCTGCATAGTTATGGTGGTATCATGTATTGCAGCACTGTCAGCGTAGTTATCTGTGTACCACAGTTGTTAAACAACTAGTCTTAGTAATTACAAATTAATAAAATATTTAAAAGGGTTAAAATATATTAAAAAAATATATATTTATTAAGAAAGTTATGCAATTTTGAATTAAAAAAAAGATTGGCAACCAGAGTGAGCAACTTTGTTGACATCGCCTACTGAAATGCATCTGATCATCACTCAATCTTCATGAAAATTGACCAATAGATAGAAAAAATGTATGCAAAATGAATATGATAGTTTCAAAAGTGAATATCTTCAAATTTTACTCCTTTAATTTCTGTCGTAGTTCATACACATCAGCACACAGGAGTGTCTTACTTCCATTTCCAATACCCGACGCTTACTCAACCTCGTTATGATGCCTAATTAGGTCATACGTGAATAGTGTGAATGTACATCTACCTGGATGACATACAGGCCTGCGGGAGAGGATCCCATCTCTTTTGTGGTTTGTTACAGCATCCTTTCACCCATGCCCTGTCCTTAGATAGTGCACCAGTGTGCTAGAACACACCCGGACCCTTCAGGACTGCGGATAGGTGGGATGATTGTGTTGTATGCTTAGCCATTTTGTATTTGAGGGTGAATCCGATGCTTGACCATGGCCTGCCCTGTTCTAGTTTTATTTGTGCCATTACACATACCCAGAAAAAATGCGCCATATGGTGATAGTCATTCGGATTTCCTTAGTACTGAGGAGGGCTAGTTTCCGTATTTGTAATATCTACCAACTTTTCTGGCCTGTCTTTTGCTTTTTGTGCAAGCAAGCAGTGACTGCGCCAATGGTCAGGTGAGATATTGTTCCTTCAGTAGGTGGTTGTGTACTGCCTTGTTTTCTTTAAGAATCTTTTATAGTGGTCCAGGCTTTCGATTGCCCATTGTTGTGTGGGTTGATTATTCCAGGTGTGTGCTGCCATGGCCAGTACACTTCTCTCATAAATGTTTGTGTTACTTATTGCTGTCAGTAGCACTGGAGCTGCCATGTGCCTGGTGTCCCTTCGGGGGGTTACTGTGTAGCCTCGTTTTGTGGTGTAATGGTGTGCTAGTATTTTGAGGTGTGTTTCCCTTCTACTGGTTAATAGCGTTGAGTTGCATTTTTCATGTAATTCTATTGTGGGATATCTTTTTTTGCACCTGAAGGCATATTTTGAGGGCTCTGTTTTGCAGCACCTGTAGTTTGTTTAATAGTTTTGTATTACCTCCCATGTATACTACATCGCCACAGTCAAAGTAGGGGGAGGATCATGCCTTTATATATTTTAATTGCCATGTTTTCAGTCATGTAGTATCTCAGTTTTGCTAGTAGCCATATTTTGTGGTTTACTTTTTTGAAAGTATTTATTATGCAGAGGTCATAATTTAGGTGTCTCTCTAGATCCACTCCCAGGTATCTGTAGTTGTCTACCTGTTCTAGTTCGGTGTTTCCCAGAAGACAAACAAACCCCACAGAGTAATAAGACAGTCGCGCCTCTTTTTCTGCAGTTCTCCTCTCTTCTTTTGACTATTACCGATCCACTATTTTTTTCCCTCCTGGACTTCCTCTCCCCCTGATCGAGGGAGATGGCTTGCTTGGGTGGAGCCCTTTTCCTTGTTCACTCTTACACTTTCTTATTCTCTGAACCTCCTCTTTCCCTTCTCGCTTGTCTTCCCTCGTGACGTCCAGACTCAAGTTGTTGCTCCTGCTGAAGTGTACCAATGAATGATTTGCCTTTCAAACACTGCACTGATTTATCGGCAGCCAGTACTGGTGTAGCAAGAAATCGCAACCCCCTGGAAATTGCACACCCTGGGGTTTGCGATTCCCTAGGAAATCACAACCCCCCCCAGGAAATCTCAAACCCCCCATGCTTTGTAGTATTTTATAATATTCAACTAACACACTAGTAAATAATGGTTCATTGAGATATTTGGTGCATGCACACTAAGAATATGGAATATTAAAATGGTTCTATTTACTGTATGCAGTGACTGAAAAGACCATTTTGCTAATGACTTTGTGTACATTGCCAATCCTGAAACTGAGTGATAATACCAGGATATTGCTGCATCTCTTTACCTAGCCTGGTCCCCTGGCCTTTGTTTCAACAGAGGTCACCACCTAGTGTAAAACATGGGTGCTGGAACCCGACTACTCTTTACCTGGCCTTTAGAATGACCACAGCGGCGACATCTGTGAATAAAGGCTATTTTCAGCACATGTGCGGTCGAATTTACGAACTGGACTATCGCAAAGATGTTTTCATTAGGATAAAGACTGCCAAACATTGGGGGGGGGGTGTGATTTCCAGGGTGGATATGTGATTTCCTAGGAAATCGCAAATCCCACATGCCCATATATGATATGGGGGTCTGCGATTTCCTAGGAAATCACAAGTGGCGGTTTACGATTCACAGGGTTTGCGATTTCCTGCTACACTGGTCGTCGCTGGACTAGAAGTGTAATGCGGTCTGGAGTCGACCCAAGACTATTAACAACCCAAGTGAGTGAGCGAACCTTAGCTTGTAAAGGAGGTCTGAAAGCCATGAGATGTGGTTGACAACTGGTTTTATTATCGGCAACAACAACTCCTCTCGGTGGGCATTTCCGCCGGTCTTTCCTTCGTTCGTACATCAATCCCGATATATATGACATCCCCCTTTCATGTACAATACGGACAGCGGTGACGACACATACGCCTTTCATGTAAATTTGTTACAGAGTGTTCAGGATGTTATATTTTACTGATAACTCTTATTGCACTGTAATGTCCCCTCACTGTGATCTGTCTTTTCATGTTTTACCTTATGACAACTTTCCCTTATTCCCAATGTGGCTTACCACATTGAGGATTCTACGTTTTTTTTTTGTTTTTTTTGTAAATTTATTTATTTTTAGTGTTAGTTGTACAGTTTATTAATTTATTAAACGAACGATGACCTCACCGATAAAATGAGGTTTATCGGAGGCTGTTGTGTCTTAGCTACACTAACCGTCCATCTTCCCGAGGATGTTTACATTCCACTCCTCAGGAAAAACTAACGGTTAATGCTGCCGAAGCGCATCTAGATGGCGTCGTCACATAGCGATGAAGGGCTTGTACATTATACATTCAATCAATCAATGGGTGCCGTCTTCTCGAAGAAGGTTGGCTGCAATGGACCTCCATCTCTTCCTGTCATTCGTACCTCTCACGCATTCCGCATAGCTCATTGCTGTCCACTCAGTGATGTTGTCCATCCATGTTGTTCTCCTTCTCCCTCTTGGTCTTTTACCTTCTATCTTCCCTTCCAGTATTCTTCTCTGTGATTCCTGGTGTCGTATCATGTGGCCAAAGTATTTAATTTTTCTGTTTTTGATCGTTTGTATTATCTGTCTCTTTATTTTCATTCTTGTTAGGACTTCCACGTTGCTTATCATTGCTCTCCATGGAATTTTTAACATTCTTCTGTATTGCCACATTTCAAATGCCTCAAATACATTACATATTATAAATGATACTTTATACATTATGCATTGCAATTTGTAATGCACTATGCAGTATATATGCTATGCATTACATATTATGTGTAGTATAAATATAATTTATGCAAATATTATTCGGATATGTTACGGGTAGTTGGTTGGACTAATGCATCGCATGATGTGTTCTATGCTTCTGTGTTGTTGGAGCAGCCTGGTGAGCTCGTTGGGTGTATTGAAGTAGGTGTAGTAGGCCTGGGCTGCAGGCAGCCGGTCAGTTGGTTGGCATCTTATACATTATTTCATTATACATTATACATGACACATTACACATTATGCATTATGCATAATACATTAAACTTTATAATGCACTACGCAGCATAAGATATGCATTATATATTATACATTACATCTTATACATTATTTCATTATACATTATAATGATACATTATACATCATACGTTATGCATGTTAAACTTCATAATGTGATTGGCATCATATGCTATGCATTATATATTATATCATTATATATTATAAATGTACTTTTTATATTACATATTACACTTAGTATATTATACGCTAGGCATAATTGTTAAGCTTTATAATGCGCCATGCATCATATGCTATCCATTATATATTGTAATTATAACTTATGCATTATATCATTATATATTATAATTATACTTTTTATGTTACACATAATACTTTGTATATTATACATTGGACACAAAACGTTGTATGCCAACCTGGAAAGACAAAGTGACAAATAAGGAAATACTCGAATGGATGGGGCTGCCCTCTATGGAAGATCTTCTGATCAAAAAGAATCTCTGGTGGACTAGACACCTCATGAGGATGTCATCAGACAGGCTACCAAAGCAAATCCTCTATTCTCAACTGTCTTCTGGTTACAGAAAGAGAGGGCACCCTCGTCTCCGGTTCAAGGATACCATCAAGAGAAGCCTGAAGCTGAGAGACATTAAGACTGACTCATGGACATCACTCTCACAACAGAGAGCTAACTGGAGAGCGGCAGTCAAGTAATGAAAGCAGTCTTTGTCGCATTGCGACCGACAGCATGATGATGATGATGATGTATGCTATACATGGTATGTATATTACACAGGATATATTATGCACTATATGCCATGCATTATATATTGTCATTTATATGCTATGCTTTCTATATTATACTTTGTATGCTATACATTGTATATTATACATGGTCTATATACACTATATATATACATACATAGTATAAACCGTCCATTTTTATGAATGACTCATTTTTCCATTGGTTACTGTTTGAAGATGTCATCCAAATAGTGCATCGGGTGTCACTGCCAACAAAGAATCAAACAGATTCTACTCAAATGTGTAGAATTCATGGCCTTGCGTCAACTCTGTTTTAATGTAAATAGGATGCGAACCATCTTTACCAATGTAAAGCGTGAACAAATCTTAAAGTTCCTAAGAATACCTGTGCTATATACCCCTTTCAATGTTTACAAACATTGTGTATGCGCGCACACCTTGGCTGCAAAACAAAGGCTCATGGCCATTGAGTTTGCTGATACGTGCAGTGCAAAATGTCAATTTTATTCAAAATTAATAGAAATATAGAACACTAAAAATATAAATTTAATATAATCTGTTTGTTAAACATTTGCTCTGTTTGTGTGCCAAGCGGTTTGTTTCTAAGTTGTGTGGTTTTAGAGATATTTCACTTTTTCTGTATGAAGATTGCCCACAGCCATTGAGTTTACAGTGCACTGGGGTGTTGCTTTGCAGCCAAGTTGCGCACGCACACACCTAATTATGTATGCTGTCGTAACGTGAAATTGGTCTACAGCGGCAACGGAACCATGACACTATATCCCACTCAGTCACATTATCCTGACAGTGAGCTAATCAGTCCTTGCCCTTTCCTAATAATGACGAGCAAAAAGCTAGGAAGTATGCATTTTGTAAGTCATTGGTTTGACTCGACCGGGAATCGAACTCCCAACCTTGCGTGCGGGCAGCCCGCGCTTTACTGATTCGGCTATCGCTTCCAGTCTCTCATATTGTATTCCCTGTATTTTTATATGACTTTCCTGGATTGACGATATCTGTTACCGCTAACTGTGGTGAGTATTCCTTACTACTGTTCCTCCATGCCTCCTCAAAGTGTGCGCTGAAAAGGTTGTATCATTGGTAGGGCCATCTTAAACTCATTTAACTGGCAGCGAAGACAAACTATAGACTTTTAAGTAAACAAGCTATACAAAGACTGCAGAAATTACATGTGGTAACAACTCATCAAATCCATCCAAAACTACCATAGATAAAACATTTTTAATCAAGGATGAACACTCAAAATAAGGCTCTCATTGGTTGTTTAACTTTTTGGTTCAAGTGTTTTTTTTAAATTCCTCCAAACAACAGTATTGCCAATACCGAAGCAGTGGTTCTCCAGCTATAGACTAGCTGTATTGTTTGCACTCAGTGTAATCCCTACGTACAGCCACCAGGGGGCAGCAGCAGTCCTTACTTCTTCACTTACCACCACCAGGAGGCAGCAGCAACCCTTACTTCTTCACTTACCACCACCAGGGGGCAGCAGCAGTCGTTACATCTTCGCTTACCACCACCAGGGGGCAGCAGCAACCCTTACTTCTTCACTTACCACCACCAGGGGGCAGCAGCAGTCCTTACTTCTTCACTTACCACCACCAGGGTGCATCAGCAACCCTTACTTCTTCACTTACCACCATCAGCGGACAGCAGCAGCCCATACTTCTTCACTTACCACCACCAGGGTACAGCAGCAGCCCTTACTTTGTAACTTATCACCACCAGAGGACAGCAGCAGTTCCTATTTCGTCACTTACCACAACCAGGAGGCAGCAGTAGCCGTTACTTCGCCACTTATCACCACCAGGGGACAGTAGCAACCCTTACATCTTTATTTACCACCACCAGGGGACAGCAGCAGCCCTATATCTTCACTTACCACCACCAGGGGGCGGCAGAAGTCCTAGCATCTTAACTTACCACCACCAGGGGGCAGCAGCAGTCCTTACATCTTCACTTACCACCACCAGGGGGCAGCAGCAGCCCTTACTTCTTCACTTACCACCACCAGGGGGCGGCAGCAGTCCTAACATCTTAACTTACCACCACCAGGGGGCAGCAGCAGCCCTTACTTCTTCACGTACCACCACCAGGGGACAACAGCAGCCCAAGTCTTCACTTAACACCACCAGGGTGCATCAGCAGCCCTTACTTTGTCACTTATCACCACCAGAGAGCAGCAGCATTCCTTACATCTTCACTTACCACCACCAGAGAGCAGCAGCAGCAGTCCTTAGATCTTCGCTTACCACCACCAGGGGGCAGCAGAAACCCTTACTTCTTCACTTACCACCACCAGGGTGCATCAGCAGCCCTTACTTTGTCACTTATCACCACCAGGGGACAGCAGCAGTCCGTACATCTTCACTTACCACCACCAGGGGGCGGCAGCAGTCCTAACATCTTAACTTACCACCACCAGGGGGCAGCAGCAGCCCTTACTTCTTCACGTACCACCACCAGGGAGCAGCAGCAGCCCAAGTCTTCACTTACCACCACCAGGGTCCAGCAGCAGCCCTACATCTTCACTTACCACCACCAGAGAGCAGCAGCAGTCCTTACATCTTCGCTTACCACCACCAGGGGGCAGCAACATACCCTACGTCTTCACTTACCACCAACAGGGGGCAGCAGTTCTTACTTCTTCACTTACCACCACCAGGGTGCAGCAGCACCCCTTACTTCGTCACTTATCACCAACAGGGGGCAGTAGCAATCCTTACTTCTTCACCTACTACCATCAGGGCGCAGTAGTAACTCCTACTTCTTTAGTGACCACCACCAGGGGGCAGCAGCAGCTCTACATCTTCACTTACCATCACAAGGGGCAGCAACATTCCTTACTTCTTCCCTTACTACCACCAGGGGGCAACACCAGCCCTTAGTTTGTCACTGACCACCACCAGGGGGCAGTAGCAGCTCTGCATCTTCACGTACCATCACCAGGGGGCAGTAGCAACACTGACCTATTCACTTACCACTACCAGGGGGCAGCAGCAGTTCCTAATTCTTAACTTGCCGCCACCAGGAGGCAGTAGCAGATCCTTCTTCACTACCAGCACCAGGGGGTAGCAGCAGTCCTTACTTCTCCACATACCACCACCAGAGGGCAGCAGCAGCCCTTACATCTTCACTTACCACCACCAGAAGGCAGCAGCAGTTCCTACTACTTCACCTACCACCATGAGGGGGCAGCAGCAACCATTACTTCTTCACTTACCACCCCCAGGGGGCAGCAGCAGCCCTTACTTCTTCACTTACCACCATCAGGGGGCAGCAGCATCCCTTACTTCTTCACTTAGCACCACCAGGGGGCAGCAGAAACCGTTACTTCTTCACTTACCACCACCATGGGTCAGCAGCAGTCCTTACTTCTTCACTTACCACCACCAGTGGGCAGCAGCAGTCCTTACTTCTTCACTTACCACGACCAGGGGGCAGCAGTTCCTACTTCTTCACTTACCACCACCAGTATGCAGCAGTAGCCCTTACTTCTTCACTTACCACCACCAGCGCGCAGCAGCAGTCCTTACATCTTCACTTACCACCACCAGGGGGCAGCAGCAGTCCTTACATCTTCACTTACCACCACCACAGAGCAGCAGCAGTCGTTACCTCTTTGCTTACCACCACCAGCAGCAACCCTTACTTCTTCACTTACCACCACCAGGGGGAAGCAGTCCCTACTTCTTCACTTACCACAAACAGGGGAAAGTAGCAGCCCTTACTTTGTCACTTATCACCACCAGGGGACAGCAGCAGTTCCTACTTCGTCACTTACCACCACCAGGGTGCAGCAGCAGCCCTTACTTCGTCACTTACCACAACCAGGGGGCAGCAGCAGCCCTTACTTCGACACTTATCACCACCAGGGGACAGTAGCAACACTTACATCTTCACTTGCCACCACCAGGGGGAAGCAGCAGCCCTATATCTTTTACCACCACCAGGGGGCAGCAGCAGCCCTATATCTTCACTTACCATCAACATTAAGACTGACTCAGGGACATCACTCTCACAGCAGAGAGCTAAATGGAGAGCAGCAGTCAAGTAATGAAAGCAGTCTTAGTCGCATCGCGACCGACAGCATGATGATGATGACCACCAACAGGGGGTGGCAGCAGTCCTAACATATTAACTTATCACCACCAGGGTGCAGCAGCAGTCCTTACCTGTTCACCTACCACCACCAGGGGGTAGCAGTCCTTACTTCTTCACTTAACACCACCAGTGGGCAGCAGCATCCCTTACTTCTTCACTTACCACCACCAGGGGGCAGCAGAAACCGTTACTTCTTCACTTACCACCACCATGGGTCAGCAGCAGTCCTTACTTCTTCACTTACCACCACCAGCGGGCAGCAGCAGTCCTTACTTCTTCACTTACCACGACCAGGGGTCAGCAGTTCCTACTTCCTCACTTACCACCACCAGTATGCAGCAGTAGCCCTTACTTCTTCACTGACCACCACCAGCGCGCAGCAGCAGTCCTTGCATCTTCACTTACCACCACCAGGGGGCAGCAGCAGTCCTTACATCTTCACTTACCACCACCACAGAGCAGCAGCAGTCGTTACCTCTTTGCTTACCACCACCAGCAGCAACCCTTACTTCTTCACTTACCACCACCAGGGGGAAGCAGTCCCTACTTCTTCACTTACCACAAACAGGGGAAAGTAGCAGCCCTTACTTTGTCACTTATCACCACCAGGGGACAGCAGCAGTTCCTACTTCGTCACTTACCACCACCAGGGTGCAGCAGCAGCCCTTACTTCGTCACTTACCACAACCAGGGGGCAGCAGCAGCCCTTACTTCGACACTTATCACCACCAGGGGACAGTAGCAACACTTACATCTTCACTTGCCACCACCAGGGGGAAGCAGCAGCCCTATATCTTTTACCACCACCAGGGGGCAGCAGCAGCCCTATATCTTCACTTACCATCAACATTAAGACTGACTCAGGGACATCACTCTCACAGCAGAGAGCTAAATGGAGAGCAGCAGTCAAGTAATGAAAGCAGTCTTAGTCGCATCGCGACCGACAGCATGATGATGATGACCACCAACAGGGGGTGGCAGCAGTCCTAACATATTAACTTATCACCACCAGGGTGCAGCAGCAGTCCTTACCTTTCACCTACCACCACCAGGGGGCAGCAGTCCTTACTTCTTCACTTAACACCACCAGTGGGCAGCAGCATCCCTTACTTCTTCACTTACCACCACCAGGGGGCAGCAGAAACCGTTACTTCTTCACTTACCACCACCAGGGGTCAGCAGCAGTCCTTACTTCTTCACTTACCACCACCAGCGGGCAGCAGCAGTCCTTACTTCTTCACTTACCACAACCAGGGGGCAGCAGTTCCTACTTCTTCACTTACCACCACCAGGGGGCAGCAGCAGTCCTTACTTCTTCACTTACCACCACCAGCGGGCAGCAGCAGTCCTTACTTCTTCACTTACCACGACCAGGGGGCAGCAGCAGTCCTTACTTCTTCACTTACCACCACCAGGGGGCAGCAGCAGTCCTTACTTCTTCACTTACGACCACCAGGGGGCAGCAGCAGTCCTTACTTCTTCACTTACCACCATGATGGGGCAGCAGCAGCCCTTATTTCATCACTTTTCACCACCAGGGGGCAGCAGCAGCCCTTACTTCGTCACTTATCACCACCAGGAGGCAGCAGCACCCCTTACTTCTTCACTTACCACCACCAGGGGGCAGCAGCAGCCCTTACTTCTTCACTTACCACCACCAGGATGCAGCAGCCCTTACTTCTTTACTTACCTCCACCAGGGGACAGGAGCAGCCCTTACTTCTTTACTTACCACCACCAGGGGGCAGCAGCAGTTCCTACTTCCTCACTTACCACCACCAGGGGGCAGCAGCAGGCCTTACCTCGTCACTTATCACCACCAGGGGGCAGCAGCAGCCGTTATTTCATCACCTATCACCACCAGAGGGCAGCAGCAGCCCTTACTTCTTCGCTTACTGCCACCAGGGTGCAGCAGCATCCCTTACTTCGTCTTTTATCACCACCAAAGGGGAGCAGCAGCTCTATATCTTCAATTACCACCACCGGGAGGCAGCAGCACCTCTTACTTCTTCACTTCCCACGACCAGGGGGCAGCAGCAACCCTTAGTTCGTCACTGACCACCACCAGGGGGGAGCAGCGGCTCTACATCTTCACTTATCATCACCAGGGGGCAGTACTAACCCTTACCTCTTCACTTACCACCACCAGGGGGAAGCAGCAGTTCCTACTTCTTCACTTGCCACCACCAGGAGGCAGTAACAGCTCCTTCTTCACTTACCACCACTAGGGGGCAGCAGCAGTTCTTACTTCTCCACATACCACCACCAGAGGGCAGCAGCAGCCCTTAGTTCTTCACTTACCACCACTAGGTGGCAGCAGCAGTTCTTCCTACTTCACGGACCACCATTAGGGGGCAGCAGCAGCCCCTACTTCTTCACTTACCACCACCAGGGGGCAGCAGCAGCCCTACATCTTCACTTACCACAACTAGAGAGCAGGAGCAGTCCATACATCTTCGCTTACCACCACCAAGGAGCAGCAGCAGCCCTTACTTCTTCACTTACCACCAGGGGGAAGCAGTCCCTACATCTTCACTTGCCATCACCAGGGGGCAGCAGCAGTCCTTACTTCTTCACTTACCACCACCAGGGGGCAGCAATTCATACTTCTTCACTTACCACCACCAGGGGGCAACAGTTCCTCCTTCTTCACTTACCACCACCAGGGGGCAGCAGTTCCTCCTTCTTCACTTACCACCACCGGCGGGCAGCAGCAGTCCTTACTTCTTCACTTACCACCAGGGGGCAGCAGCAGTCCTTACATCTTCACTGACCACCACCAGGGGGCAGCAGCAGTCCTACGTCTTTACTTACCACCACCAGGGGGCAGCAGCAGTCCTTACATCTTCATTTACCACCACCAGGGAGCAGCAGCAGCCCTTACTTCTTCACTTACCACCACCAGGGGGCAGCAGTCACTACTTCTTCACTTGCCATCACCAGGGGGCAGCAGCAGTCCTTACTTCTTCACTTACCACCACCAGGGGGCAGCAATTCATACTTCTTCACTTACCATCACCAGGGGGCAGCAGTTCCTCCTTATTCACTTACCACCACCGGGGGGCAGCAGCAGTCTTTACTTCTTCACTTACGACCAGGGGGCAGCAGCAGTCCTTACATCTTCACTGACCACCACCAGGGGGCAGCAGCAGTCCTACATCTTTACTTACCACCACCGGGGGGCAGCAGCAGTCCTTACATCTTCGCTTACCACCACCAGCGTGCATCAGCAGCCCTATGTCTTCACTTACCACCACCATGGGGCAGCAGCAGCCCTACATCTTCACTTACCAGCACCAGGGTGCAGCAGCAGCCCAAGTCTTTACTTAACCACCACCAGGGGGCAGCAGCAACCCTTACTTTGTCACTTACCACTACCAGGGGACAGCAGCAGTTCCTACTTCGTCACTTACCACCACCAGAGAGCAGCAGCCGTCCTTACATCTTTGCTTACCACCACCAGGGGGCAGCAGCAACCCCTACTTCTTCACGTACCACCAACAGGGTGCAGTAGCCGTTCTTACATCTTCACTTACCATCACCAGGAGGCAGTAGCAGCGTCTTCTTCACTTACCTCCACTAGGGGGCAGCAGCGCCCTTACTTTGTCACTTATCACCACCAGGGAACAGCAGCAGTTCTTACTTCACCACTTACCACCACCAGGGGACAGTATCAACTCTTACATCTTCATTTACCACCACCAGGGGGCAGCAGCTCTACATCTTCACTTACCATCACCAGGGGGCAGTAGCAACCCTTACCTCTTCACTTACCACGACCAGGGGCAGCAGTTCCTCCTTCTTCACTTACCACCACCAAGGGGCAGCAGTTCCTACTTCTTCACTTACCACCAGCAGGGGGCAGCAGCAGTCCTTACTTCTTCACTTACCACCACCAGGGGGCAGTAGCAACCCTTACCTCTTCACTTACCACGACCAGGGGGCACCAGTTCCTCCTTCTTCACTTACCACGACCAGGGGACAGCAGTTCCTACTTCTTCACTTACCACCAGCAGGGGGCAGCAGCAGTCCTTACTTCTTCACTTACCACCACCAGGGGGCAGCAGCAGTCCTTACTTCTTCACTTACCACCAGCAGGGGGCAGCAGTTCCTACTTCTTCACTTACCACCACCACGAGGCAGTAGCAGCATCTTCTTCACTTACCACCACTAGGGGGTAGCAGCAGTCCTTACTTCTCCACATACCACCACCAGACGGCAGCAGCAGCCCTTACTTCTTCACTTCCCACCACCAGGGGGCAGCAGCAACCCTTCCTTCTTCACTTACCACCACCAGAGAGCAGCAGCAGTCCTTACTTCTCCACATACCACCACCAGAGGGCAGCAGCAGCCCTTACTTCTTCACTTACCACCAGCAGGGGGCAGCAGCAGTCCTTACATCTTCACTTACCACCAGCAGGGGGCAGCAGTTCCTACTTCTTCACTTGCCATCACCAGGGGGCAGCAGCATTCCTTACTTCTTCCCTTACCACCACCAGGGGGCAGTAGCAACCCTTATTTCTTCACTTACGACCAGCAGGGGGCAGCAGTTCCTACTTCTTCACTTACCACCACCAGGGGGCAGCAGCAGTCCTTACTTCTTCACTTACCACCACTAGGGGGCAGCAGCAGCCGTTATTTCATTACTTATCACCACCAGGGGGCAGCAGTTCCTACTTCTTCACTTACCACCACCAGGGGGCAGCAGCAGCTGCTCCTTCTTCACTTACAACCGCCAGAGGGCAGTAGCATGTAACCACCACAATATATTTAATTCATTTATTTGATCAATTGTTTAAAACATTTATTTAATAGTTATTTTCTCCTCACATGGGGATTAGGTGTACGCAGATGCCTCCACATAATAGTCGATACTCTGAGATATATAATGATGAATTTTGTTTTTGTTTTTGATTGGTAAATATGTTTATTCTGCTGAATAAGTTCTTTTGTCAGCACCGAAGCACTGGTCTTTCGGCCATTTTGTTCAATTTAGGATTATTTACACAAAAATGTTATATAGTTAAAGTTGCATAGTCTGATGGTTTTGAATTTCTGTATTTTGTCTGAGATAAATATTTTAAATCGATCACTAGTATCTGCTTTACATTAGTTCAAAGTTACTTTTATTTTAAATGGTAAACTTTTGAGATATTTTGAGTCCAAACATGGAAAATTAGTTTTGGCAAGCTTGCCAAAACTCTGACACCATAGACTTCTGCAGTAACAGGTTCTGTTAAATTGACTCAGTATTGCATCCTATGCAGAAACAAATGCTTAATAAGAGCATCAGTATCTAAGTTAGATATGTGGAATCAAATCTAAATAATTATTTTGGTTTTGAAAATTTGATGCTTCATCGGACTATGCAGCTTTAAGATATGCAATCTATGTTTGCATCTAGCTAAATGCCTCCATCCCCCCTCCCCAAGTTGACGCTTTCCTTAGAGTGTGCAGCTAAACTTTGTTCACTCTAATGGTATTTATTATGAAGCTCTGTTTTTGATATGCCGCAAATTCTTGCTTTCATTTGTGAAATATTTTTGTTAGAAATGTACCATAGCCACTTCGCTACAAACACATGTTTAATGTAAATAAATATACTAAACCAGGAAAACATACCTCACCGAAAATGTCTCTTCACTGCTGGTTGGAACGTGTAGTGAATGCCGCAATGCTGCCATCTGGTGTTACGTCTAACAACTAACCCAAGGGGTGCTGACATCTGGAGGTTAGCGGCAGAACTACTCGCTCGGGCGAACATTGGTTGTTGGTTTTTGGTTGTTGGAGTTTTATGTCCTGATATCTAAGATCATATCAGGACGGTTACCGACTTGTGACAGTGCGCACTCATGGCGACTTTATAGTGCTGCCCCCTGGGAAATCGAGTCGCCGGTGTAGCAGGAAATCGCAAAGCCCTGGACATCACACACCCCAGGGTTTGCGATTTCCTAGGAAATCACAAACCCTCCCTGAAGATCGCAAACCCCCCATGCTTTGTAGCATTTATCACCCCAAACATGGCAGCTATATGTTTGATTTTGAACTTCTACCAGATCTGGGGGGATAAAATGGATTCAAGGAGGATCAAGATGGATTAATCCTAATGAAAACATCTTTGCAATAGTGCAGTTTGTAATTCCGACTGCAGATGCGCTGGCATTTATTCACCACTGGCCTTTATTCACTTCAGCATCATGTAGGATAATGATACAGATAGTTGTACTGGCTTTTCTTAATGATATAGTCTAGTATCTTTGACAACAATTGACCTGTTCCCCTATCCTTCTTGTGAGTGATCGCAGTGAATATGGCCCTTGCTGTGACAGGCATGAAATTAAAAATAATCAATTAATCCATCTTGTGAGGGATGCCCCTTATATAAAACTAAATGTGGCGTAATCATGCTTACATAAATACAATTTTTACAATAGACCAGTTCATAATTCCAGTGTCACAGTGCATTGTGGGAATTTTAAAAGCAAAACAAACCTGCACAAAGCACATGTGCTTGCTTTAAGACTACCAAACATGGGGGGTTTGCGATGTCTAGGGGGGGATATGTGATTCCCTAGGAAATCGCAAACCCCCCATGCCCATATATTGTATGGGGATTTGTGATTTCCTAGGAAATCAGAAGTGGGAGTTTGCGATTTACAGGGTTTGCGATTTCCTGCTACACCGGAACCATGACCCGATATCAGTTGGCGATCGGTTGTTCAGTGGTCAAGGACTGATTTGCGACTGATCTGCTATCAAATGCTGGTCAGTTGCAAACCAGTTGCAAATCAGTCCTCAAACAATCCCCGACCCCTCATCGACCGATCGCCGACCGATCGCCAACGATCAATGAGTAGATCGAATCATGATCGTGTCATCCCAATATAAACCTAAGCCAAAACCCTTGTGGAGATCCACCAATATTGATGATAGATAAGATAAGATATTTATTTATTTTCATCTGATCATTGTACATGTACAAACTGATATTTATATTATTAATGTTTTTTTGTTGTTTTTTGTTGTTTTTGGTCCATTAGTTGTTTAAGCAGGGGAAATTTCAGTCATAGACGACTGGTCTTCCTCATTCCACGGCTGGTCGATAGAAAGCCTGAGACTACACTTTTACAGACCCAAGGGATTTTTAACCTCCCACACCACATAGACATGGTATGAGAGCAACCGGCCTTTGATGATGCTGTAATTTATACACAGCGGTGGAAATCCAAATTGGCAGAGCTGGGGGCGCGGGCAATCGAACCGCCGACCCTCAGATTAGGAGTCTGACCTAGAAAAAAGTCAGACACTCTAACCACTCCGCCAGAGAGAACACCACATGCATGAAAAATGAGAAAGCAGAAGTACAATACTTATGAGGCGCTTTCCCCATTTACCAGAGTCGAGGCCTGAAGTAGCCTGCCAATAGAATGTCAACAATTAACAATTTAACCAGTTTGTTCAATTAGAGTTGCACAATTCGTTGGTTTTTAATTGGTTTGAGTTAAATACACCAATTTTCCAACCGTGACCTACTCTGCTTTAAGGCCTGTCACCTGGGGGCCCATAGAGACCAACAGACAGCAGGTGGCCATTGGATGGAAGATGAAATCTCCGACCACATTAATGTATTAGAGCTTAGAGCCATTTATCTAGGACTCCACAGTCTGATTCACATCGCTAAAAATCATGTAAGAGTTCTAACAGATAACACAACAGCTATGGCTTACATTCGTAATATGGGAGGGACTTTAAAGTCTCGCACCTTCCGTACTCTAAAGTCATCATTGATGGGTGCCACATCAAGCTTTTTCTGCTGAAACAGAAGCCTCAATCAACACCATGTTCATCGCTCTGGTGCGGGAGTCAGGAAGAGATGGTCATTTCTCAGACCAACCTTGCCGAGTATGATATAAATCTCAACCAAATATTGTTCTGGTTAGGTAGAGGAAGACTTGCGCTTTCTGATGATATAATTTTCAGGACGATCCTGATTAATTTTCAAGGAGAATGAACGTCTGAATGTTTTCACTCCTTCTGTTCAATCAAATTACCGACTCGAAGACAGCCATGCTTGATATGCTAATGAAACCCGGTTTCTTCTCTATCTTTCACTGGTAGTTATTTTTAGCTCAGGTGAACATACTCAGCGACATAGCAATTTTAGGGAAGGGTTTGGCCAAGACTGGATGCAAACAGACTATGGAAAACATGCACCAAGCTGTTGATGGTACACCCAAACAAGTGTCCATTGACTCTACTTTATTTCATCATGTTAATTAAAAATTGAACACCCTAAAAGAGAAAAGAACAGTCATTCATGGCATACAATTTTTATTTCAAACAAAGCAGATTTAATGGAGGTGGAATTGATCTCAGAATGATTAAATTATGTCAGATTTCGTGATGCGGGCAGCATTTCCATCCACTTTGGAGTACCTAATATTAGACAATATACACTACAGTATATATAACATCAGTGATAGTATCGCTAACATTCCAGGAGCATACACAATTCTAAATCTAATGACACTTAATGAAAAAAAAGAAGAAAAAAAAAGAAAAGTTTTTATGAAAAGAAATTAATTGATTGTTGTGTATCGAATGTGAGTGCAGTACGCATAGGCAAGCGGTGTTTTCCAAACATCTACCCTGAGACAGCAGGGCGAATTATACCTGGGGAGTCTCCCCACGGGTTGGTTGATTGATGGAGTTTTACTTCCTGGCAACAGCTCATATCAGGATGGGTACTGGCTTGTGACAGTGCACACTCGTTGTGACTTTATAGTGCTGTCCCACTGGGAAATCAGGCTGCTGGCACCATGACCCGATATCCCACTCAGTCACATTATCCTGATCAAACCAGTCCTTGCCCTATCCTATTAATTACGAATGCCAGGCTAGGAACTGACAAGTCCCAATTTGGTAAGTCATTGGTTTGACTCGACTGGGAATCAAACTCCAGACATTCTGCACGAAAAGCATGTGCTCCCTTAAATAAAAGATTCACCCGGTACTTGTAGTACACGGGTGAAGACCAGCCTTATATAAATACGGGCGAAAATAGCGTTAGTATGGAACAAGAAGTAGAATGCCTGGCACCAGTGTCAAATGGTTACTTATATCAGAACAGAGTTGGTGAAATGGGAGAGAATGCAAAAAGACAAGATGGCGGCCGCAGAATGCCGTCGATTTCACTTTTAAATCTTATTAAACTAGATATTATATTATATTTTTCAACTCAAAGGTAGCGGGCTATCAATAAGACATATGTAAAGAATAATTGTCCTTTCTTAGATTGTGAAATTAGGCTCTCAATTCTTTAACCTGCTTTTTCGACCGTTTTTATATAGGGTTGGTATTCACCCGAGTACTGCGAGTACAGGGTGAATACTTTATCTAGTGCTCCCTCTACCAATTCGACGACTGCATCCGGTGACCCCGGGGATAATTGGGTCACTAATCTAAGTTGCTTTCGTAGATTAAATCTAATTCATGATAAGTAAGTAACAAAGTCTGTGAGCCAAGAGTCAAACTTTATAGTAATTATTGAAAGCTTTTAAAAAATGTTTTTCTGTGTATGTATGTGTGTGTGGCAAGGTTTTTTGTTTATTTTGGTACATTAGTTGTTTAAGCAGGGGAAATTTTAGTCGCAGGCGATTGGTCTTCCTCATTCCACTGCTCCTTGCCCTATCCTAATAATGCCGAGCGCCTGGCTAGGAAGCGACAAGTATCAATTTTTAAGTCATTGGTTTGACTCGACCAACATTCGAACCCACGATCTACCACACGGGAGACGGACGCTCTAACTCAGTTGGCCATCCCGTCTGGTTTTCGCAGCTTTGTGGTGAACTGGCTCACACACACATATATGACCTACTTTTATCCTGTTTATGAGCACGCGCTGTTGTCATTTCCCAGCTACACTGACCGTTGGTTTTCATGGGAATGTTTTCATTCCACTTCCCAGGAAAAACAAACGGTAAATGCGGCCGAAGTGCATTCAGTTGATCTCTTCACGGGAGTCGCTGGGTGCTTGGTGAAGTTTTACGTCCTGGCAAATCTAATACCCCTGTCACACTATGACGTAATGAGCGAACGTGAGCCTAACGTGGTGATTTTTCGTCATTACGTTGATGTATGTTGGATTACGTTATGATGACGTCATAATGATGTTAGACTGACGTCGAGCTACGTCACATTATGTCGTGTTACGTCGAGTTACGTCGAGGTTTTGGACATGTTCAAAAATGTTGACGTAGCTCGAACGTAAGGGTTTACGTTCGCCATACGTTCTGTTCACGTTCAGCGAACGTAATGGGAAAGTCAGGAGAACGTCAGGAGAACGTCAGGAGAATGTCAGGAGAATGTACATTCAGCGTTTCGCCAACGTTTAATGACGTAAGTAACGTAAGGTAATGTAAAGCAACGTAGTTCTGGCGATGGAATAACGTTCATAACGTTCCGTAGGCGTCATTACGTTATCCTCTCTCGTTGAATGACGGTATTACTACGCTTTACCGACGTTACGCTCTCGTCCACTACGCAGCATCCATGTTCAACTTGTGCCCAAATTTGTATACTACACCGAGAAGTTCAACGTTCTTCACGTTCTCGCTACATTGACGTCATTACGTCATAGTGTGACAGGGCCATAAAGGCCATGTCACACATCACCGGATTGGGGGAAATGGAAAGAAACCGAACAAAGTCTGTTGATGTCCGGTTTGTGTCCGTACAAGTTTTGAACATGCACAAAACTTGGAACAGATGCCGCCGGATTGACGTCTACGTTTCTTGTCTGGTTTGAGTTTGTTTCGTCTGTTGGCTATCCGTTCATGTCGTTTCATGTCCATTTCATGTCCGTTTCATGTCCGTTCGTCCAGCGTCCTTTGACCCGATATTGCAACATTTTGACACATTTTAATACTTTTTGATACTTATCATGCCCAAACCCCACCGGACTAGACAATTCTGTCCGTTGCTCAATCCGGCGAGGTGTGACAACTGCCCTAGGTCATATCAGGATGGGTACCGACTTGTGACAGTGCGCACTCATGGTGACTTTATAGTGCTGCCCCACTGGGAAACCAGGCCCCAGCACCCTGACCTGATATCCCACTCAGTCAAATTATCCTGACACTGCGCCAACCAGTCCTTGCCCTATCCTAATAATGCCAAGCACCAGGTTAGGAAGCGACAAGTATAAATTTTTAGGTCATTGGTTTGACTCGACCAGGATCCGAACCCACAAACTCATGGGCTCGGATCTCCCGATCTCCCACACTATCCTTGTAACGCAGAGCACCAGGCTAGGTAGCGACAAGTATCAATTTTGTAAGTCATTGGTTTGACTCGGCTAGGATTCAAACCCACGAACCACCCCACTAAAAGCCAGCCAGCGCTCATAACGATTTGGCCATCGGGTCAGATTGTTAAATGTCCCACTAATAAAATAGCACGGATTAAAAAAAAAAAAAAAATTAAATTAAATTAAAAAAATTCAGCCCCAGGAACAGTCAGTCTCCTGTTGCTATTATAGCACATTCAGGCCGTAAACAAAGTGTGGTTTCTTATGGGAGATCCGGCCACTCGACAACCAGGAACCCGTGGCAGTGTTATTCCCGTAAACAGTGACGTCACGCCATCAGGAAATAACCAAGCAAACACTCGATTCAGGTCAGACACAGATAAGACGTCACGTGACCAAGTGGCGTGAATAAAGAGACACCATTGCTTATCGGGTGGTGTCTATTATTAAAGCTCCATAGTCTGATGAAAGCATAAGCCTTATCGAAACCAAAACACTCACATAGATTTGATTCTACATATCTAACTTAGATACTGGTGCACTTATTAAGCATTTATTGCTGCATATGCCTACAGTGACTGGTGCTGTTGAGTACACAGCAGGAGCCACTCCCTTAATTCTACAGAATCGTGCTGTAACTAATACACCACACATCAAACTTAGACTATATAGACTGTCAAATTTCATTTGTAAGATGGCCGGAAGATGAGTGCTGTGGCGCTGATATTTCCATTTGCATGAACCACAGTGACTGGTGATGTACATTATACAGCAGGAGCCACTCCCTTAATTCTACAGGATCGGTGCTGTAACTGATACAGCACTGATCAAACTTAGATTATATAGACTGTCAATTTCCAATTGTAAGATGGCCGGAAGACCAGTGCTCTGGCACTGATAAATGCCATATGCAGATGAATAAACACTTTACCAACAACAACAAATATATATAAGGGGAAACTAGGCCAAATTTGATAGAATCGGTTACTGTTAAAAGGCTATGGTGTCAAAGTTTTGACATGCATGCCAAAATTAATTTGGCACGTTTACACTTCAAATACCTCCATCCAACCTGAGCCATTTATAATAAAAAATACCTAAAACTAAAGTAACGTAGATTATAATTATTAACCGACTATATAGGAAGAGTTCAGTCGCGGAACCCCGTAAACGCCAATCCAACAATTTTAATAAAATAAAAGTTATTCACCTGAAAATAATTTTAATTCTCACTAATTCCACTTTTGTTGTGATTTTGGAGCACCGAGCAAAAACGTATGAATGTAAACCTTTTTTTAAAGGTTTGATTCCAATATTTATCCTATTTTCTTTATTGGTGTTTACCTGGTGAGACATGACACAGTGTGACCTGGTGAGAGATGTTGACACAGTGTGATCTGGTGAGATAATGACGCAGTGTGACATGGTGAGAGATAATGACAGTGTGACCTGGTGAGACATGACGACACATGTGACCTGGTGAAAGATAATGACACAGTGTGACCTGGTGAGAGATAATGACAGTGTAATTTGGTGAGACATGATGACACAGTGTGACCTGGTGAGATAATTACACTGTGTGACCTGGTGAGAGATAATGACAGTGTGACCTGGTGAGACATGACGACACAGTGTGGCCTGGTGAGACATGATGACACAGTGTGACATGGTGAATGGTGACACAGTGTGACCTGGTGAGACATGACACAGTGTGACCTGGTGAGAGATAATGACACAGTGTGACCTGGTGAGAGATAATGACACCGTGTGACATGGTGAGAGATAATGACAGTGTGACCTGGTGAGATAATGACGCAGTGTGACCTGGTGAGAGATAATGACAGTGTGACCTGGTTAGACATGACGACACAGTGTGGCCTGGTGAGACATGATAACACAGTGTGACATGGTGAACGGTGACACAGTGTGACCTGGTGAGACATGACACAGTGTGACCTGGTGAGAGATAATGACACAGTGTGACCTGGTGAGGGATAATGACAGTGTGAGCTGGTGAGAGATAATGACAGTGTGACTTGGTGAGAGATAATGACACAGTGTGACTTGGTGAGAGATAATGACACAGTGTGACCTGGTGAGAGATAATGACACAGTGTGACCTGGTGAGGGATAATGACAGTGTGACCTGGTGAAAGATAATGACACAGTGTGACCTGGTGAGAGATAATGACAGTGTGACTTGCTGAGACATGATGACACAGTGTGACCTGGTGAGATAATGATGGAGTGTGACATGGTGAGAGATAATGACAGTGTGACCTGGTGAGACATGACGACACAGCATGACTTGGTGAGAGATAATGACACAGTGTGACCTGGTGAGAGATAATGACACAGTGTGACAGGGTGAGAGATAATGACAGTGTGACTTGGTGAGACATGACGACACAGCATGACAGGGTGAGAGATAATGATGCAGTGTGACCTGGTGAGAGATAATGACAGTGTGACTTGGTGAGACATGATAGCACAGTGTGACCTGGTTAGAGATAATGACACAGTGTGACCTGGTGAGAGTTAATGACACAGTGTGACCTGGTGAGAGATAATGACAGTGTGACCTGGTGAGACATGATGACACAGTGTGACCTGGTTAGAGATAATGACACAGTGTGACCTGGTGAGAGATACTGACACAGTGTGACCTGGTGAGAGAGATGACCTGATCCATTTCCATAGTGTGGTGTTTGACGTGACGTGAATGGCACAAGGAACATACAGTTGGAACCATGACGTGAACCTGATGACGTCACTTCATGGTTGCAACGGTGTGTCCCCCTGTGGACCTTCCGGTGGCGACATCTAACGACATCCTCTGTCAACGCTCTCCTGTGGCGCTCTCTGGCGAGAACCCTCGACAACGCCCTCTGTTGACTGCGGTGGCGGCCGGAAACCAAAGACCCTATAATACTAAGACGGCTCACTCAGCCTGTACTGTGTAATCAAAATGATCAAACCCACCACTTGGTGCGCTGACTGTTCTCTTGGTTAAACAGGTGCTATATTATATGTATAAATGTATATATGAATGTGAAAGATGTGTGATGATGGCAATGATGATGATGATGCTGATGATGATGTGTATTTGTTCATAGCAATTTCATATTGATGTGTATTCATACTTACCTATCTCATGTATAATATAATTGTATGTGTTTACATGTGAAACACCAACCAGCAGCCGGGCTGATCAAACCCACCACAAGGTGGCACTGCGAAATTTACATTACCATGGGAGAGATAGGGAGTGAGCCGTCTTAGTATAATAGGGTCTTTGCGGAAACCTACCGCTTATGGCATCCGCTGGTGGCGTCCTCTGGTCAGTGCTGGTGGCAAAGCCCTGAGTGACATCTTCCACTGGCACCGCTGGTGGCGCCCTCTGTTGAAACCAGTTGGCGATATAAGGCCTCAGTCACACTGCGGCTTGTGACCATTTGCAACCACTTTGCATTTACGACTACTTTGTGACCAAAGCAAAAAAAAGGCGGGAAAAACAATGACCAGTCAGCGACCAGTCACACCATTGTCTGCTCGTACCGGCACAACCACTGCTCCTGTCACACCGCTGTCCGCTGGTACTGTCACAACCACTGCTCCTGTCACACCGCTGTCCGTTGGTACTGTCACAACCGCTGCTCCTGTCACACCACTCTTCGCTGGTACTGTCACAACCACTGCTCCTGTCACACCGCTGTCTGCTGGTACTGTCACAACCACTGCTCCTGTCACACCACTGTCCGCTGGTACTGTCACAACCAATGCTCCTGTCACACCGCTGTCCGCTGGTACTGTCACAACCACTGCTCCTGTCACATCGCTCTTCGCTGGTACGGTCACCCCGCGTGCTACCGTCACACACTTGCAGCCTGTTGTATCTTTTCGGATGCAGGTTTGTAACGGTAATACCCAGGGTGCCATGTCGGTGTGTTGAAAGTTGAATGTTGAGAATTGACAGTTGGTCAGTTCACTGCTGCTTTTCCCGGTAGTCAGCACCTGTTCCCGCGTCATTCTCGCTGGATGGTCACCAAGTGCTCTAAGTACATAAGAGTTAGTTGGTTGGTTGTTGGAGTTTTACGTCCTGGAAACATCTAATGCCTAGTACACACCTCCCGTATAGGATTCGCGCACTAAAACGTGCGACTCGACCCGACCCGCTTAAAACTGAAAACGGGCCGATTCGTTTTTCGAATTGCGAATTGCAATCGTAATCGGCCGGTTTTAGCCCTAAAACTGAGGTTTTATGCGCAAATCGCAATCGCTAGGTGTGCGCGGGGAGCGCACACCTTGCGATTTTTGTGTGCGAAACGGGCAGTTTTAGATCGTATACGGTAGGTGTGTGCGCACAAACGGTAGGTGTGTACCAGGCATTACCCAGCCAACATGCCCGGGTGGGCCCTACATGGGTTGTCAATGGGCCAGCTGGGCACAGCTGGGCAGGGGCTCCAGGTGGGCTCTGAATTGGGCGTGATATGGGCCCCACATGGGCTAGATTCCCGGCTTAAAAAAAAAAAAAAATTATTTTGCCTAAAATATAGTGTACATATTCAATAACTGAGATAAGGTCACATCAGGATGGGTGCGATCTTGTGATCGTGCACACACATGGCCACTTTATAGTGCCTTCCCACTGGGAGACCACGCCACCAACACCATGACCTGATTTCCCACTCAGTCACATTATCCTGATACTATAAAGTAGTATAAAGTAGCCATGAATGCGCACTGTCACAAGTCGGTACCCTTCCTGATATGACCTTAGATGTTGCTAGGACGTAAAACAACACCACCTCCCAAACTGAACAACTGTGTAAAACGACTGGACCATGATGAGCCTCATGAGGCAAGGCTTTACCTGTTTAAAAAAAAGAAGCTAGTTTTATTTACCGACACCTCTAGAGCATATTGATTTTGATCATTGGCTATTGGATGTCAAACAAATGGTCATTCTGACATTTTTTTTGAGGAAACCTGCTTCCACAATATATGCTACTCTTTCCGATAAGCAGCAAGGGATCTTTTATGACACTTTCCGACAGACAGGACAGCACATACCACAGCCTTTGTGAACCAGTTGTGGACCACTGTTTGGAACGGAAAATAGCCCAAACTGTAAATGGGTCTACCGAGCAGGATCGATCAGATGACTGACACCTTCACAGGTGGACAGGCTACTGCCTGAGCTACATCCCGCTCCCTTTATCTGTTTACAAGCCGGAATGACGAAAGCAGACATACATGTGCGAATGAACTCACCACAGAAACGCAAAGCATCGGAGACGCGGTGCCCAAATCGAAAGAGCGCTGGCCTCTCATGCGGGAGATCGGGAGTTCGGTTCCCGGTCGAGCCAAACCAACATCTTATAAAATTGATACTTGTCGCTTCCTAGCCTGGTGCTCGGCATTAATAGGATAAGGCACGGACTAGTTAGCTCAGTGCCAAGATAACGTGACTGAGTGCGATATTGGAGCCTGATGCCTGGCAGCCTGATTTCCCAGCGGGGCAGCACTATGAAGTCGCCATGAGTGCGCACTGTCACAACTCCAACAACCAACCAACTACTTCTCTCCTCACATTGGAGAGAGAAAGAGAAACAGAGTCAGTGGCCAGAGCCGGTGGATTTGGGAAGTCCGAGCAAGCTGCTTGGTTGTGAGCCTCTTTGTGGAGTGAATAAGGGTCTACCTACACACATTTTAATATATGCCAGCCAGCGAAAAAAACACAAAACAAACTACACAAATCAAATCCAAAGTGGAAGGCTGAGTGAGGTCAGCCAGGAAGAAACATAACCACGCTTTCAGGGTGTGAGTAATAACGCATGAGCAAACCAACTGGCGTAAGCATTTCCGGACATCGTATACAAAGAATCAGCGTGTGGTTTTAGGTAACGCCACCCCCTCATCTAACCCCCCCCCCCCCCGCCCACGCCAGTTTGAAAGCTCACTGTATCTATGTAACCAGGAACATGTGTTGCTAATGTGTCATCCACTATTTGCAACATTCTGTCACACCTCACCGGATTGGGGGAAATGGACAGAAACCGAAAAAGTCCGGTTTGTGTCCGTACAAGTTTTGAACATGCACAAAACTAGGAACGGATGCCACCGGATTGACGTCTACGGTTCTTGTCCGGTTTGAGTTTGTTTCGTCCGTTGGCTATCCATTCATGTCTGTTTCCTGTCCATTTCCTGTCCATTTCCTGTCCATTCGTCCAGCGGCCATTTACCAGATAGTGCAACATTTTGACACATTTTAATACATTGTGATACTTATCACCACCAGACTAGACAATTCTGTCCGTTGCTCAATCCGGCGAGGTGTGACAGCCGCTTTAGTCACACGACCAGACACCATAGCCGAATCGATAGAACGCAGGCCTCCCATGTGGAAGGGTGGGAGTTCGATTTCCGGTCGAGTCAAACCAATGACACATACAACAACATTGATACAAGTAATACTTAATCAATTATTCCTCACTACCTTCTGTAGGGATAATTTCGTCATTGTTGGAATCTAATTGTTAATGTTATGGCCGGTACACACCTACCGTTTACGATTCGCGCACTAAAACTCGCGACTCGACCCGACCCGCTTAAAACTGAAAACGGGCCGATTCGTTTTTCGAATCGCGAATCGCAATCGTAAACGGCCGCTTTTAGCACTAAAAACTTAGTTTTATGCATGAATCGCAATCGCTAGGTGTGCGCGGGGGGCGCACACCTAGCGATTTTTGTGCGCGAAACGGGCAGTTTTTGATCGTAAACGGGAGGTGTGCGCGCACAAATGGTAGGTGTGTACCGGCCATAAGTAAAACATGCCCCAGATAAAGTATGTGAATTTCAAAGGTAATTATGAATGTACGCGTGGCTTTGCACTTCATGACCTCACTGTTTGTCCTTCTCCAACCAGACGGGATGGCCGAATGAGTTAGAGCATCCGTCTCCCGTGTTGGTAGACCGTGGGATCGTGGTTTTGAACCCTGGACGAATCAAACCAATGACTTAAAAATTGATACTTGTCGCTTCCTAGCCTGGCGCTCGGCATTATTAGGATAGGGCAAGGACTGGTTGACTCAGTGTCAGAATAATGTGACTGAATGGGATATCAGGTCATGGTGCTGGTGGCGTGGTATTCCAGTGGAGCTGCACTATAAAGTCGCCATGAGTGCACACTGTCACAAGTCGGTACCCGACCTGATATGACCTTAACTGTTTCTAGGACATAAAACAACAATAAACAATCAAACAAACTTGTCCGTCTCTAAACATACGGAACAAGGCTGAGTCATGCTACATATCATTATTCCCAATTATTGGCCAACTGCCAAACTTTAGTGGCTTGTCTCGACTCCTTTGGAGAGCCACACCAAATGCGAGAAAATGTGGCTGAGTGTAAATTAAAAATCCTGTTACAAAACTGAAAGTTGCCTAGTCCGATAGCTCTGACGTCTGAGTAGGGATCTGCTTGATTAAAATATATCAAATTTGACCGTCGAAACGGCGATAATCTGATAACGGCCAGACGCAGCTGGCATACAGTGCTTAGAGTCCCCTCACAGGTGGCGCCAGTGTGGCCAATACTGCAACTACACAGTGTTCTCTGTGGCAGAGTTGTTAGAGTGTCTGACTTTTTTCTAGGTCGGACTCCTTATCTGAAGGTCGGTGGTTCGATTCCCCATGCCCCCCACCTCTGCAAATTTGGATTTCCACTGCTGTGTATAACTTACAGCGACATCAAAGGCCAGTTGCTCTCATACCATGTCTATGTGCTGTGGGAGGTTACAAATCCCTTGGGTCAGTAAAAGTGTAGACTCAAGCTTTCTATCGACAAACTGTCTAATGGTGAAAACAAGTCTATTCAGACTTATCCATGATAGGCAGTAGAAATCTTCAAAAAGAAAAAAACAAAACAGGGCCAGTCATATAGGATACAGTGAGTATACTATGATATCGGGAATTGAAGATAGATAGTGTCTTTGTTTATATTCGGATAATAGATAATAGAACACATATATATTGGGTGTATATATATTAGGTATATACACATATATATATGTGATGTATAATGTATTATATGTATTATAATGTATTATAATAATATAAAGGAACGGAGCGAAACCCATTATTAATTATATTATTGTATATGTCATGGGGGTGTTGAAAATGGGAAATATTGTGCCTAGAGCGGGACTCGAACCCACATCTCTTTGCATTCCGGGCCAGTGTGCTAACCATTACACCACCTAGGCTCCCTGATATCAACACACTCCCCACGCCTACCTGTCTATGTGGTTACTTGCCTGAGAGGTCAGTGCAGACCACTACACTCGTCCCCCTGGAATTGTAAGTCTTGTAATGCTTACAATTACATACATACAGGCAATGCACTAACACAGGGTAGGTTCAACAACCATACAGCGCAAAGCTTGTACAGGATCCTGATCACGGCAACCAGTGTCATGGGGGTGTTGAAAATGGGAAATACTGCGCCTAGAGCGGGACTCGAACCCACATCTCTTTGCATTCCGGGCCAGTGTGCTAACCATTACACCACCTAGGCTCCCTGATATCAACACACTCCCCACGCCTACCTGTCTATGTGGTTACTTGCCTGAGAGGTCAGTGCAGACCACTACACTCGTCCCCCTGGAATTGTAAGTCTTGTAATGCTTACAATTACATACATACAGGCAATGCACTAACACAGGGTAGGTTCAACAACCATACAGCGCAAAGCTTGTACAGGATCCTGATCACGGCAACCAGTGTCGTGGGGGTGATGAAAATGGGAAATACTGCGCCTAGAGCGGGACTCGAACCCACATCTCTTTGCATTCCGGGCCAGTGTGCTAACCATTACACCACCTAGGCTCCCTGATATCAACACACTCCCCACGCCTACCTGTCTATGTGGTTACTTGCCTGAGAGGTCAGTGCAGACCACTACATATATATTGTTTATTATACGATCGATTGTATGTATTCGGAGTCGCGCGCCCACCTTAGTACGGGACACGCGAATGGGGCGCCAACTGCGTGGTGCGGAATTAATGTAAATCATTGTCACTTCGGTCACAATTTTCTTTATGCGAGTATAAAAATAAGAAGGGAATTGTTTCCATTATATATATTAATTACTATCAAGTATCGTTATTACCATTGTTATACTCCATAAGACTCCGCAATGGGCTTTGACAAGTGTCAGTCGCGCCGGTGTCGCAGTTTCAACGCCCGGTCAGTTTCCACGGCCCGTATAGACTCAAACTCAAGGCATTGTCAATAGTCGTGAGCAATCTTCATACAGAAAATACAGCAAAAGTGAAATATCTCTAAAACTACACCACCTATTAACAAATCGCTTGGTACACATATAGAAAACATCTTTACCAAAAAGACTGTATTAAATTTATACGGTTAGGGTTCTTGATTAGTATTAATTTTGAATAAAACTAATGTTTTGCACTGCACGTACCGTCAAACTCAAGGCATTGTCAATGGTCGCTAGCAATCTTCATACAGAAAATACAGGAAATGTGATATATCTCTAAAACCACACCCCCTAGAAACAAATCGCTTTGTACACATGTAGAAAACATCTTTACCAAAAACATTATATTAAATTTATAAGGTTAGTGACGATGATGTTAGATTTTGACGCATGCGCATGAAACTGACCGGGCGCTGAAACTGCGACACCGGAGGATCTTTATATTAGGTTGACTGTTGTTATTTTTGTTTGAAGTAACATTTTTAAAAGGTTACCTTAGGAAATATTTGAAGTGAAAATATGCTAACTTAATTTTGGCGTTCACATCGAAATTCTGAACACCATAGGCTTCAAAAGTGACATGTTCTATTACAGCGACTCAGTATCCCTTTAATGCAGCAACATCTCAGGATTCTCAACCTACCCAGCTTATACTACCGAAGGGCCAGGGGAGACATAATAGAAGCATTCAAACACATCACTGGAAGATATGCGGTTGATGCTAGATACCTGAAGCTGGCCAACTGTAAAACTAGAGGTCATCGATACAAGCTGAAGAAGGAAAGAGCAATAAAACCTGTCAGACAGCTATTCTTCAGTAACAGGATAGTAAATGCCTGGAACGCACTGCCTGAACATGTCATAGAAGCGCCTTCCGTCAACGCCTTCAAAGGCAGACTGGATAAGCATTGGAGGGGGCTGCAATATTGCACACATCCGGTTCTCGATGCATTTAATCCTAGTAAATCAAATTTTGACATGCATCGACCTGATACAGGCTTATAAGCCTAACAAAATCAGAAGCGGATGAGTATGAGTGAGTATGAGTATGGATCAGGACAGAGCTCAGATGGTAGAGTGTCCACATGTGAAGGTGTGGGTCATCCCATCGATCCTGTTCAGTGGACACATTTGCAGTTTGGGCTATTTTCCATTCCAACCAGCATTCCACGACTGGTTCATCAAAGGCTGTGGTATGTGCTGTCCTGTCTGTGGGAAAGTGCATATAAAAGACCCGGAAAGAGTAGCCTATGTGGCGGCAGTGAGTTTCATCTGGAGAAATATGTCAGAATAACCATATATTTGATGTCCATTATACCGATGATAAAAATCAATGCACTCTAAAGGCGTTGCTAAAGGGGCTATCACACTACGACATATGGCCTTATCGTATGCCGATGTACGCGATTTTCGACCAACACGTCGGCATACGGCGTCATAGGTTAAGTATACATTGGGCATACGTCGAGTACGCTCGGGGTAGGGCGGCATAGGTCAGCATAGGTCGAGCCGCTAACAATATTTTGTGCAGGTTCAAATGATTGCACCGCTTAAAGATTGTACCGGGAAGTAAGTTATATATGTAGGATCAAATCTATGTAAGTGTTTCGGTCTCGAAACATTGACGCTGTTGTCAGACTATGCGGCTTATAATAGTTATAATGTCATCCCCTGCTGACAACAATAACAACAACGTCCTGATACACTTACTATGACTTTCCTTTTCCTCGGAATTTCCTCTGACACGTTATCAGACGCGATGACAGAATCGGTAGAGCGCAGGTTTCCCGTACCCGTCCTGATATGACCTTAGATATTGCCAGGACGTGAAACTCCAACAGCCAACCAAACCAAAGCCTTTTCGCTGTGTGAAAATCTGCAATTAGCATCGGGTCAGACATATTTTCTTGCCATTTGACCCCCCCCCCCATCTCCACCCAGAATTCTTGAAAGAGTCTCATTGTCGGTTTTCATTGCATTTTTACTTTTATTTTGTTTTTTGGTACATTATTTGTTTAAGATGGGGAAATTTCAATCGTGGTTATTGGTCTTCCTCATTCCACTGCTCCTTGGCCCATCCTAATAATGCCGAGCGCCTGGCTATGAAGTGCCAAGTATCAATTTTTAAGTCATTGGTTTGACTCGACCAGGGTTCAAACCCACGACCCCGCGATCTACCAAACACGGGAGACGGACGCTCTAACTCATTCGGTCATCCCGTCTGGTTAACTTTGATGTGGCAATGCTTTCTGTTCAGCCGAACGGCACTAGTGCCATTCACAATGGTCCCGTATTGAACAGCATAATAGCGCTGTGTATGTCAAATGCAAAATGGAAGGCAATTTCCACATAATTGGGGGAACTTTAATAGTTCTCGTGCACAGCCCGGATGCGGTAGCCACATCAGTAGAGCGCAGGCCTCCCATGTGGGAGATCAGGAGTTTGATTCCCGGACGAGTCGAAGCAATGACTTATAAAATGGATACTTGTCGCTACCTATCCTGGTGCTCAACATTAATAGGAAAGGACAAGGACTGGTTCGCACAGTATCGGAATAATGTGACTGTGGGTGACATCTGCTCATGGTGCCGGCAGCCTGGTCCCCGAGTAGGGCAGCACTGTACAGTCTCCATAAGCGCATATTGTCACAAGTCAGTACCCGTCCTGATATTATCTTACATGTTGCCAGGACATAAAACCCCAACAACCAACCAACCAACCAACTCAGGGTCGTCCCGTTTGAAACCACTCCGCCCACACCCTCGACCAATTATGCATGACTCATCATCATCATCATCATCATCATGCTGTCAGTCGCAATGCGACAAATACGGCTTTCATTACTTAATCACCGCTCTCCATTTAGCTCTCTCCTGTGAGAGTGATGTCCATGAGTCGGTCTTAATGTCTCTCAGGTTCAGGTTTCTCTTGATAGTATCCTTGAACCGGGGATGAGGGCATCCTCTCTTTCTCTGACCAGAAGACAATTGAGAATAGAGGATCTGCTTTGATAGCCTGTCTGTTGACATCCTCATCACGTGTCCAGTCCGACGGAGGTTCTTTTTGACGACATGGAGGTAAAACCATGTATTTCGGTTATAGTATGTACATACGATTGTTACTGCCTGTGTGGTTGTTGACATATATTGGACTTGTATGTAGTCAGCCCTTACCCCTCCCCACCCACCTCTCCCCACCTCCTACATCTCCCACCTGTTAGGTATCCTGGAGACAGGACACGTGACAGTAAGTTCTAAATAAACAGTTACATCGTACAGCTCCCGGAGTTCACACGTTTATTATATCACCCCCTACCTCTCCATGCCCCCCACCTCCCGCTCTAGTTACACCTCTCCCCCTCCCACCCCCTTCCTCTAACTCTCCTACCTTTCCCACCTGCCCCACCTCCCCCTCCTCCCCCACCTCCCCTACCTTCCACCACCACCTCCACAGTCCCATTCCACCACCTCCTCTCAACTCCCCGACCTCCCCGACCTCCCCATCCCCCACCTCCTCCACCTCCCCCCACCTCTCCCACCTCCCTTACCTTCTACCACCGCTCCCACCACTCCCACCTCTCCCAACTCCCCTACCTTCTCCCACCTCCCTTACCATCTACCACCTCTCCCACCACCTCTCACCTGCCCTATCTTCAGCAAACAAAGCGAAGAAAATGGCGCTTTACCGAATTCATCCAACAGCAGACACCATTTAGTCAGATCAGACATCAAACAAAGTGAATAAAATGGCGCTTTACCGAATTCATCCAACAGCAGACACCATTTAGTCAGATCAGACATCAAACAAAGTGAATAAAATGGCGCTTTACTGAATTCATCCAACAGCAGTCAACATTTAGTCAGATCAGACATCAAACAACATGAATAAAATGGCACTTTACAGAATTCATCCTACAGCAGTCAACATTTAGTCAGATCAGACAGCATAACAAAGTGAATAAAATTCAGCTTTACCGAATTCATCCAACAGCAAACATTTAGTCAGATCAGACGCAAAACAAAGTGAATAAAATGCCGCTTTACCGAATTCATCCAACAGAAACATTTAGTCAGATCAGACAGCAAAAAAAGCAAATAAAATGGCACTTTACAAAATTCATCCTACAGCAGTCAACATTTAGTCAGATCAGACAGCAAAACATAGCAAATAAAATGTCACTTTACAGAATTCATCCTACAGCAGACAATATTTAGTCAGCTCAGACAGAAAAAAAAACCCACCAAATAAAATGGCAGAATTCACCCGAAAGCAGACGACATTCCATCAGATCAGGCAACGAACAAAGCGAATAAAATGTCACTTTACAGAACTCATCCAACAGCAGATGACATTTAGTCAGATTAATGAAATGGAAATATAACAAAACTATGCAATCATAAAATACTTTAAATCCTATTTTGCTGTATGTAGTTATATCGGTTATTAAAAAAAAAGAAAAAAAGTTTTGGATTAAGCCACCATTCCCCCCCCCCCCCCACCCCCACCCCCACCCCCACCCCCCCCCCCACCCCCACCCCCACCCCACCCCCACCCCGAGCGTGGAGAAGCGTGTTGCTTTATTCAACCCGAGTCTGTAGGATGTGCGCATGCGCCAAAAAGTGACTTGGATGATCCGAGTTGGTTAATTGAATACACCCTGAATGTGCACTGTGGCGTGCCGAGTTCAGCTGGCATGGTTTATTTACCTCGCGGCACAGTTTCTGCAAACTGACGGACACTTCCTGGTTCAGAATCGACACGGCCTAGTTCCAGATGGCCCGCTCTGTGGTTTCCCCAAAGTGCCTGTCTATACCGTCTGTTTACCACCAAAGGGATATTCCCGAAAAAGGGACATTCCCTACTCGCCCGGCGTTTTCTGGAAACGAGGCAGGAGGTTGGGCGGTGGCACTTCTCGATTGAGATTGTAAGACGTGGTATGAGTTACCATCTATAGGGATATTGTGTGTATATATATATATATATATATATATATATATATATATATATATACATATAATACGTATATATGTATATATATATATATATATATATATATATATATATATATATATATATGTGCCTGTCTCAAAAGATGATAACTCTTTTTTTTTGGTCCATTGTAACGATTGACACAAAACAGCACAGAAACGGTTACACTGAAAACACAAGGACATTTGCCTCAAATCAATATGTATTTTATTGGGATTATGAAACGCCATGTAAAAAACAAATAAGTTTATCCTGAGAAATGCATAACCAGATAGTATGTTGATCGTTACAATGGACAAAGTTCTGTCCCATATTGCTTCGCACCTTTTGAGACAGGCTCATATATATATATATATATGTATATATATATATATATATATATATATATATATAAACATATGCTCTATAATCTATTATGGGAATATAAACAAGGACACTATCTATCTTCAGTTCCCTATGTAATAGTATATTCACTGTATCCTATCTCACTGACCCTGTGTAGTACAGTATTGGCCCCACTGGCGCCACCTGTGAGGGGCTCTACGAACTGTATCCCAGCTCCATATAAACCTATTTCATATTGTAAATTATTTCGATTTACTGCATTGGTGGGGGAATGCAAATGTTCTATTACTAATCGGGTATACGTGACCAGGTGCATGTATGTGTATATATGTAGGTGCTGGTGGTGCCTGACTGAGATGTAAATAGACATAGTGGTGCTGGCAGGGCTGTGTGTAAGGGGCACTCAGGGCCTACCCCCTCCCCCCTCTGCTAGGTAGGATCACCACACTCAGGCTCAAGGCAGGTGGTGGTCAGGGGAGGCACACTGCTTGGTGTTGGTGGGAAGACCACTGGTAACCATGGGGGCCAGGAATGCTGGATCCCTATTGGTAGAGCTAAGAATGCTTGTTTCTCATTGGGAGAATAGGGTGGGGTGATACTCTACATTGAATCCATGTACCATATAAATAATACATCAGAGGGCTTGACTCTCTCTCTCTTCTTTCCCACTTTATACTCTTCCTTTCTCTTTGTCTGTATTGATTTCACTATAGCCTGCCTACACTACCACAGATTCGAGCTGTAGATATACAATATGACGTCAGCATAAGCATTTAGGTCAGTGCACGCGCTGCTTGAGTGCAGCACGACACACTGTCACACTGCAAACTCAATGGCTATGAGCAATCTTCATACAGAAAAAGTGAAATATCTCTAAAACCACACCACCTATAAACAAACCCCCTGGAACACATATAGAAAACATATTCACCGATGAGATTATATTAAATTTATATGGTTAGGGTTCTGCATTTCTATTAATTTTGAATAAAATTGACTTTTTGACCTGCACGTATCACCAAACTCAATGCATTGGCAATGGCCGTGAGCAATCTTCATACAGAAAAAGTGGAATATCTCTAAAACCACACCACCTAGAAGCAACCCGCTTGGAACACATATAGAAAACATATTCAACGATGAAATTATATTAAATTTATATGGTTAGGGTTCTGCATTTCTATTAATTTTGAAAACAAGAATATTCAGACTTATCCATGACAGGCAGTATAAATCTTCAAGAAAAGAATAATATATATGTATATAGAAAGAGTTCAGGCGCAAAACCATGTAAACGCCAATCCAAATATGGAGATAAACATTGAAATCAAGCCTTAAAAAATGTTAATTTTTTTATATCCCTACTCTTCTTTTGTTCATTGCTCCATGACCATGTGATCATAGGAAAAGTGGAATTAGTGAGCTTTAAAATTATTTTCATGTAGAAATCTGTTATTTAAACCTCGTTTTTGGATTGGCGTTGAAATGGTTTTGCGCCTGAACTCTTCTGTGTGTGTGGCTGTGTGTCTATATTGATAATTGTTCACTTCCAACCGATGGTTGGATAAGTAGTTTCTAAAACAAGAAAGTGTGAGTGTGCGGGGAGGGAGATGCCAGTGATATATTATTTGCATAATGTATATTTGTATATATGCATATGTATATATATATATATGCGCCTCTTTGTATGTGCCTATAGATGCTCCTAGGACGTAAAACCACAACAAACAAACAAAACAACAATTGAAATCATGAATTGTCCTACACGTACATAGCTACACTTAAGCACACACATATATTATATATACATAACACACCAACATAGGCCTGTATAGTCATGTGTATATATATGACTATATATAACTATATATATACATATGCGTGTGTCATTGTATGCACAACAACCATTGGTCCACAACTGGGTCATCAAAGGCTGTGGTATGTGCTGTCCTGTCTGTGGGAAAGTGCATATAAAAGACCCCATGCTGCTTATTGGAAAGAGTAGCCCATGTGGCAGCAGCAGGTTTCCTCTGAAGAAATATGCCAGAATGACCATATGTTTAACGTCCAATGGTTGATGATAAAAATCAATGTGCTCTAGAGGCGTCGTTAAATAAATCAAGCTTTACCTTTTGTGTGCGTACACCATGAACAACAGTGACTCCATGGGAATAGATCTTTGCAAGAACCTACCTGAAGTAACGAGGTAGTCCCGGCATGCTTTGCGACACAACTCGTCCCTCAAATCCTGGGCGCAGGCGTTCACGCTACAACAATCAGTGCAGGTCACACTCACACCGCCGCACCGGGCGGCGTGGCCTAATCGGTAGAGCGTAAGCCTCGCGTGCGAAACGTCGGGAGTTCAGTTCTCGGTCGAGTCAAAACAATGACATATAAAATAGACTACATCAAGGTTCCGGCGGCGCGGTGCATTGTGGGATGCGTCAGAGCAAAACATACCCGCGAGAAGCACATGGGTGCAGCTATGAAATGTGCTAGTTTCAGCTCATCTCAGCTCTTGTTTGAAACATAGAATACCAACTAAAAAAAAAAAAAAAAAAATAAAGATATTAATCTTTTATCCAGCATTGCATTTACATCAATATAATCAGCACATCTTATGCCATGTGCGTTTAGATTTAGACAAATCTAGGCACTCAGACTAGTGTTAGAGCCATAGCCAGAGTCAGTTTTATTTATTTGATTCATGTTTTTATTTATATCCTATGGTTAATGACATATGTAGAAATAGAACATGAGTAGGGTTAATCAGATGTTGGTTATATATTTCTTTGAAACCAGTTTTTGTTGACACATTTGACATTTTAATATTTAGAACAAGAATTATTTCTGGCTAATCAATGGTGATGTAAACATCAGCCTGTAAAGTGACTGAAATTGTATGTTTCTTAGCTCAAAATGCTTAATTATGGAGAGTTGTGTCTTAAACATATTCATTATATTATTATATTGCATCCTTCCATTCATGTTTGTGCCAAATTGTTATGTATTTCTATTTATTTTGAATAAAATGCCACTTTTGCCCTACGCATATCGATAAACTCAATGGCAGTACGCCTTTGCTTTGCTCCCAACGCCGTTTTCAGCGCATGCGCAGTCGGAACTGTGATGTAGTCTATTGATACTTGTCGCTTCCTACCCAGGCGCTCGGCATTAATAGGATAGGGCAAGGACTGGTTAGCTCAGTGTCAGTTAAATGTGACTGAGTGGGATATCGGGTCATGGTGTTGGCCTGATTTACCAGTGGGGCACCACTCTGAAGTCGCCACGAGTGTGCACTGTCACAAGTTTTGTACCCGTCCTGATATGACCTTACATGTTACCAGGACGTAAAACTCCCAAAACCAATCACCCAACCACACCACCTCTGTACAGTGAACTCACAATGCCAGTCACGGCGGATAACCTGCAACCGGCGCACGGAGTCTGTTGTTGTTTTGTTTGTTGCTGTTTTACGTCCTAGCAACATCTAAGGTCATATCAGGATGGGTACCGACTTGTGACAGTGTGCAGTCATGGCAATTTAATAGTGCTGTCCCACTGGGAGACCAGACCGCCAGCACTGTGACCTGTGACCTGACTCAGGCACATTATCCTGACACTGAGCACACCAGTCCTTGCCCTATCCTATTAATGCCGAGCGCCTGGCTAGGAAGCAACAAGTATCAATTTTATAAGTCATTGTTTTGACTCGACCAGGAACCAAACTCCTGATCTCCCACACGCGAGTCCCGCGCTCTACCGATTCGGCGACCGCGCCCGGTCTGACTGCCGGTAGACCGCTGGTAGACCGCTGGTAGACCGCCGGTAGACCGCTGGTACTGGTAGACCGTCGGTAGACCGCTGGTACTGGTAGACCGTCGTTAGACCGCTGGTACTGGTAGACCGCCGGTGGACCGCCGGTGGACCGCCGGTATTCCGCCGCTAGACCGCCGCTAGACCGCCGCTAGACCGCCGCTAGATCGCCGCTAGACCGTCGCTAGACCTCATATGTTTGCTGGCTCGGTGGCAACTCTCGGCTATCATACACAGACCCTCCTACCGCCGTCTGTGAGTGCCTGATTAGGTTTGCTAGTCATCCAGGGCACCATCACAAAGGTGCCAACCAGATAGGTCAGGATCCTCACCTCCCCCTGGATCCCCCACAGCGCCAACTGTCCCACCTCCCTGTACCTCCTCTCCCTTCTCACCAACTGCCCCTCCCCTCAAACTGCCCCTCCCCTCCCCTCTTCTACCCCCCTCCACTCTGCTCCCCTCTCCCCTCTGCTCCCCTCCCCTCCCATCTCATCCCTTCTCCTCCCCTCCCATCCCCTCTGCTCCTCCCCCTCCCCCTCCCCTTCCTAGCCCTCCTCTCCTGCACTCCCCCTCCCCCCCCCCCCCCCCAAGTACACACCTCTATCTCCCCTCCCCCTTACAGCCTACCACTCCCCTCCTTCCTCTTCGTCTTAAGGCCCTGTCAGACTATGACGTTTCCCCCGGCGCGCCGCCAACGCGCAAGATATTTGCTAGGGCTCGAGACACGTCCAACCTTTCGGCGTTGTGGGAGAAAGTTCGACGGGTTGCAGCGTGCTAGTGGCGTGTTGATAATGCGTCCGTAATGCCCCCTCCAACCCATCGGCGCGCGTCGGGGCGCGCCGAAAGTTTTGTGCAAGCACAAAACGATTGGCGTGACCCGACGTGTGCTGACGCGCGCCGACGTGTCCATTCACACATTGCTATCACTCAACGTGTACCGACGCGCCGGTAACGCGCCGGTAAGTGTCCCGACGTGTACCGACGTTTCGACCAAAAAGGCAACACGTCGACGCGCGTTGGTGGGAAACGTCGTAGTGTGACAGGGCCTTTACACAGCACTCACTCATCCCTTGCCCTCTCTACAGTCCCGATGTCCACTCTCCTCCCCATCAAACCGATGACTTAAAAATTAATACATGTTGCTTCCTAGCCAGGCACTCGGCATCATTAGGATAGGGCAAGGACTGGTTGGCCCAGTGTCAGGATAATGTGACTGAGTAGGATATCAGTTCATGGTGCTGGCAGCCTGGTCTCCCAGTGGGACAGCACAATAAAGTCACCATGAGTGCGCACTGTCACAAGTCGGTACCCATCCTGATATTACCTTAGATGTTACTGGTACGTAAAACAACAACAAACAAACAAACTTCCATATCCTTCATCCTCACCACCCCTGCCTTTGCTCCTCCCCCTTCCACCCCTCCCCACTCATACCACCCTTTGCTGATTGAACAAACGCGCCGTCTGGTGGCGTTTTTCTTCAATGTGGTCACGTGAGGTCTTGTCTGCGTGCCCGTGTACGTGCAAGCGGTGGGCGATCGTCGGGCCAGAACACACTGTATCACCCACACACTGTACCGAGCCGTTGCTAATCAGATACTAATGGCAGCCGATATCCACCGGAACGACCAAGCGAACACAAAGATAGCAAGCGATCAATCACACCTACTGAGAATCACCCAGGTGTGTGTTTGTGTGGTTTGTGTGTTTGTGTGGTTTGTGTGTTTGTGTGGTTTGTGTGTTTGTGTGGTTTGTGTGTTTGTGTGGTTTGTGTGTTTGTGTGGTTTGTGTGTTTGTGTGGTTTGTGTGTGTGTGTGGTTTGTGTGTTTGTGTGGTTTGTGTGTTTGTGTGGTTTGTGTGTGTGGTTTGTGTGTTTGTGTGGGTTGTGTGCTTGTGTGTTTGTGTATTTGTGTGGTTTGTGTGGTTTGTGTGGTTTGTGTGTTTGTGTGTTTGTGTGTTTGTGTGTTTGTGTGTTTGTGTGTTTGTGTGATTGTGTGCTTGTGTGCTTGTGTGCTTGTGTGATTGTGTGCTTGTGTGCTTGTGTGCTTGTGTGCTTGTGTGCTTGTGTGCTTGTGTGCTTGTGTGCTTGTGTGTTTGTGCTTGTGTGTTTGTGCTTGTGTGTTTGTGTTCCATGCCATGACATCAGCAAAGGCAATATTCACGACGAAATGGGAGTTGGTTGATTGGTTGTTGGGAGTTTTACGTCCTGGCAACATCTACGGTCATGTCAGGTTGGGTACCGACTTGTGACAGTGCGCACTCGTTGTGACTTTATAGTGCTGCCCTACTGGGAGATCAGGCCACCAGCACCATGGCCTGATGTCCCACTCAGTCACATTATCCTAACACTGAGACAACCAGTCCTTGCCCTATTCTAATAATGCTGAGCGCCTGGCTAGGAAGCGATAAGAATCAAATTTCAAGTTCATTGGTTTGACTCAACCAGGGTTTGAATCCTACGATCTACCAAAATGGGAGACAGACGCTCAACTCATTTGGCCATCCCATTTGGTCATGAAACGGGAGTAGAATTGATTTGGTTATTCTGTAACTCAAACTAGTTCAGGCTAGTTCAAATTAGTGTACATGCACCAAGGTATGTCTAAATTTGTCCTGGTGAGTTGCTAGGTTAAGTGTGAATGTGCTGAGACAAGTGTGAATGCGCGTTTAACTTGCAGATTCACTTTCAGATTCTCTTCTTGCTGATCTAAATGCGCTTCGGCGCGCATTGACTTCCCTAAAGCTGCATAGTCCGATGAAGTATCAAATTTTCAAAACGAAAACACTTATCGAGATTTGATTTGTTGCCACAGAAAAGGAAATACTGAGGCAATTTAATCAAACCTATGCTGTCAGCGTTTTGGCGTGCATGCCAAAATTAATTTGGCATGTTTGCGCGTCACATATATCAAAAGTTAGCCATTTAAAATAAAAGTTGCTTCAGATTAAAGGAAGGTGGATAATAGCAATCAATTTAATATATTTATCTCAGAAAAATGACAGGAACTCAAAACCATCAGACTAGGCAACTTTAAGTAAGTTTGACAGCATCTAGACACTGTATGCACGGTTAGGTTAGATCTGGATGCACTTTGCTCAGTACAAGACATAAGTGTGAACGCACTGTGTGCACCAGACGGGATGGCCGAATCAGTCGAGCATCTGTCTCCCGGTTCGGTAGATCGTGGCATTCAAACTCACCAGTTTGAAACCGGGTCGAGTCAAACCAATGATTTAAAAATTGATACTTGCTGTTTCCTAGCCAGGTGCTCGACATTATTACTATATTAGGATAGGGCAAGGACTGGTTGGCTCAGCATCAGGATAATGTGACTGAGTGGGATATCAGGTCATGGTGCTGCCAGCCTGGTCTCCCATTCCAGTGGGGCAGCACTATGAAGTTGCTATGAGCGTGTACTATCACAAGTCGGTAGTCGTCCTGATATAATAATAATAAAACATTTATATAGCGCCCGATCCAGCAAGCCGTTCTCAGGCGCTTTACATAACAAACAAATATACAGGAAAATAAATTTCACCAAGGTAAAAGCAGATTTAAACAAACGTGTCTTAAGACCTTTTTTAAAAGCACCTTAGATGTTGTTGCCAGGACGTAAAACTCCACCAACCAACCAACCAACCAGCCTAAGTAGGCTTGGACCGCCTATCGCTGACGGCAAAGTGCCGTGCAGCGGGAGGAGACCGGCGACGGGTGGAGACCGGCGGGGGGAGACCGGCGACGGGGGGAGACCGGCGGGAGGAGGGCGGGGGGAGACCGGCGACGGGGGGAGACTGGTGTGGAGTGTGGGCGTGCCCGGGGAGAGTGCCACACAGCCCCGGGGAGGTGTGAAGGCGCTCGGCCCGGCCAATTAGACTGGCTCAGGTAGGTGTGGACCTCTACTTACCCGAGGGAGGCTCGTCCGGCCGCAGGGTCTCCACTGTCTGTGATGATCACGTGGGTTCAGGTAAATACATCCAGGTAGGGTCCTACCCCAGATAGACCTCTGTGATTCGTGAGGAGGACTCCGCGCTATATATAACCTGTGTGGGTGGGTGGGTGGGTGGGCGGGTGGAGGGGGAGGCCGGTAAGGGAGGGAGGGAGTGGCGAGGGGGAGTGTGGAGGGGGAATGGAGATGGTGTGGGCGTGGAGAGAGAGGAGCGGGTGGGGTAGGGTGACCATGCGGGTAGGGATGGGGACGGGGAAGGTGGGAGGTGTGTGTGTGTGTGTGGGCGTGGACATTGAGGAGGGGAGGGGGCCGTGGAGGATAGGGGAGAGAGCAAATGTGTGGGTGGGACGTTCGAGGCTTGGATTGTGTGGCCCGGGTTAGTTTGAGTGAGGTAAGCTGAGAGGCCCCCGATTAGCTGATCAATAAATGCCGAACATTATCTCACATATCATGTGATCCTTTCACTACTCCCCCCCCCCCCCCCCCCCCCCCACACACACACCTACCCCGCCTTCGCCACCTCCCCCACCACCCCCACCTCTCCTACCTTCCCCACCTGCCCCCTCCCCCCCACCACTCCTCCCATCCCCTCCCCCACCTCCCCACCCCCCACCTCCCCCACCTCTCCCAGCTCCCCCAGCTCCCCCACCTCCCCCACCTTCGATAATGAAGCTCGACCCACTAGAAAAAATACACACACAAAACATAATGGCATTCCACGACGTGTGCGTGGGTTACTTCTGGGTCCATCTGTGGTGTGTGGTGTGTGGTGTGTGGTGTGTGGTGTGTGGTGTGTGGTGTGTGGTGTGTGGTGTGTGGTGTGTGGTGTGTGGTGTGTGGTGTGTGTGTGGGGGTGTGTGGTGTGTGGTGTGTGTGGTGTGTGGTGTGGGTGTGTGTGTGTGGTGTGTGTGTGGGTGTGTGGTGGGTGGTGTGTGGTTGTGGTGTGTGGTGTGTGGTGTGTGGTGTGTTGGGGGTGTGTGGTGAGGGTGAGTGGTGAGTGGTGCGTGGTGCGTGGTGAGTGGTGAGTGGTGAGTGGTGAGTGGTGAGTGGTGATGTGATGTGTGGTGCGTGTGCGTGGTGCGGTGCGTGGTGCGTGGTGCGTGTGCGTGGTGCGTGGTGGCGTGTGCGTGGTGCGTGGTGCGTGTGCGTGTGCGTGGTGCGTGGTGCTGGTGCGTGTGCTGGTGCGTGGTGCGTGGTGCGTGGTGCGTGGTGCGTGGTGCGTGGTGCGTGGTGCGTGTGCGTGGTGCGTGGTGCGTGTGCGTGTGCGTGTGGCGTGGTGCGGGGTGCGTGGTGCGTGGTGCGTGGTGCGTGGTGCTGGTGCGTGGTGCGTGTGTGTGGTGCGTGGGTGCGTGTGCGTGGTGCGTGGTGCGTGGTGCGTGGTGCGTGGTGCGTGGTGGCGTGGTGCTGGTGCGTGGTGCGTGGTGCGTGTCGTGTGCGTGGTGCGTGTGCGTGTGCGTGGTGCGTGGTGCGTGGTGCGTGGTGCGTGGTGCGTGGTGCGTGGTGCGTGGTGCGTGGTGCGTGGTGCGTGGTGCGTGGTGTGTGGTGTGTGGTGTGTGCTGTGTGTTGTGTGATGTGTGTTGGTAGATTGTGTGTTCGAACCCTGGTCGAGTCAAACCAATGACTTAAACATTGATATTTGTTGCTTCCTAGCCAGGTGCTTGGCATTATTAGAATATTGCAAGGACAGGTTAGTTTGGTGTCAGGATAATGTGACTGAGTGGGATATCGGGCAATGCTGGTGGCAGTCTGGTCTCCCAGTGGGGCAGCGCTATAAAGTCGCCATGAGTGCGCACTGTCACAAGTCGGTACCCGTCCTGATATGACCTTAGATGTTGCGAGGATGTAAGACTCCAACAACCAACCCTATGTGTGGTACCAATTAATAAACCCAACAACATTACTTTAGTAAGACGGTGTGAATATAAATTTGCACACCTCATCTTCCTCATTCCGTTGTGTCCACGCCGGCATTTTGACAATCAAATTCTTTCTTCACTTGCTTTATTATAAATGTATGACATAATCAAATTTAACAAATCAATACCACAGATAACCTCGAGTAGTTAAAACGCTGACATTAATTATCACGAGGCAAGTTTATTTTACCGATTGAGCTGCTGATTAACCTCTAAGCCAAGATTCTTTATACGTGGTATGCGGCATGCGAATGCGGGATGCGGGATGCGGCATGCGAATCGGTTGATTCCACCCATGCGGCATGTGGCATGCGGCATGCAGCGATTTGGTTTGATCTTTACAGTAACAACTTTAAAAAGTCCATATTTGTATTATTCAAAAATACCGCGTATAGGGAATCTTAGCTTTACTCACAACTCACCGCCAAACTTTACTCACCCACACTCACTTACACATGCATATACACACATATATGCACACATATACACACATATACACACATATACACACACACACATAGTGCTAGGTTTCTCACAACTGTTTTCTATGGCCAACGCACAAGTATTCGCATTCGCATTCGCATGCCGCACCGATCGGTCCATGGACCGATTCAGTTGCCGCATTGGCATTGGCATTGGCATTGACATTCGCATTGGCATTCACATTCGCATTCGGACGTATGGAAGCACCACTATTCAATTACAAGCTTATCGATTTTTTACCGCATTCGCATTCGCATTCGCATGCCGCATACCGCATATAAGGAATCTTAGCTTTAAGGGCGCATTCCATATACGCGTAATGCGTAATGCGAATGCGAATGCGAATGCGACAAAAAATCGAAATGCCTTGAAACCTATGAGCTACATTCCATATACGCGTAATGCGTAATGCGAATGCGAATGCGAATAAAATCCATTATCCCAATCGCTCCATGTAGCGATCGGTGCGTAATGCGTAATGCGTAAAGGTGGTGCGAATAGAAATGCATCAGTCGCATTTGTCCATTGATATAAGGCTGGAGGAGGCGACTGATAATTACGGACAGCCGGGACAAGGTGGAGCGCGGACCTGTTAGGAAGCAGTCTCCAAGGCTGCTGAGTGCACTTTATATGACCAAATATTGCATTTATATCTATGTACCTTTTCCTACGTCACATGGGGGTTCCTACCTTTATTATAACCAAATTATAGATAAGTATTCATATTTCTGTGCATATGGTAGCATTTTTAGCTTTCCCGTAACCGTCTGTCTCCCGATTGGGACGGTCCTAACATCCTAAAGTGCGCCATGTTAGGACCGTCCTTTTTGGTCACAAGCCTGGCTATATTTAAAAAATAAAAATAAGTCGCATTTGTCCATTGATATAAGGCTGGAGGAGGCGACTGATCTGCCATGTTTCTACAGCAAAACGCATAACGCAATACGCATTACGTGTATATGGAATGCTGGCATTCGCATAACGCATAACGCAATACGCATAACGCATAACGCATTACGCGTATATGGAATGCAGCCTTAAGTCAGTGACCCGTCCTGATATGACCTTAGATGTTGCTAGGACATAAAACAACAAACAAACAAACAAATCAAATCTAGTCGGTGATTCTCTTGGGCGTGTTTACTAACAATTCTCTGTTAGGGTCCGTCCAAAAGGTTTTTTGTTAGTTTGTGAAGTAAACAGCGGTTATTAGGGGTCATACTGCGCTACCCGTCCTGATATGACCTTGTATGTTGCTATGACGTAAAACAACAACAAACAAACAAACATCCTAGCAACATCTAAAGTCATATCAGAACGAGTACCGACTTGTGACAGTGCGCACTCATGGTGACTTTATAGTGCTGCCCCACTAGGAAATCAGGCCACCTGTATCATGATCTGATATCCCACTCAGTCACATTATCCTGTCCTGACACTGACCTAACCAGTCCAATGCCCTATCCTAATAATGCCGAGCGCCAGGGTAGGAAGCAACAAATATCAATTTTTAAGTCATTGGTTTGACTCGACCAGGGTTCACTGAACTAACCAGTCCTTGTCCTATCCTATTAACTGATTAACGCAGAGCACCAGGCTAGGAAGCGACAAGTATAATTTTTGTAAGTCATTGGTTTGACTCGACTAGGAATTGAACTCTTGATCTTCCACGCGGGAGATTCGGCAAGCGCGCCCGGTCAGAAGAAAAGTAAAAGAAGAACCCATGTAAGGACCTCTCTGTGCAGGCTTAAGCCCTGGTCACATAGCCATTAGTGGACGTAGTTGAAAGTAGGTGAACGTGGTGAGGGCTAATGTGGGTCAAACATGGTGTAAGTTTGTTAAACTACGTTGAAATATGTTAAGTTATCTTTTGCCACCGAATGATACGGATAAATATGTTATGGTACGGATGACGGTACGTTCCACTACATTCCACTACGTTCAACTACTTTCAAATACGTTAGCCTCCACTACCTTTAACTACGTCCACTAACGGCTATGTGCACATGGCATGCGCAACATGGAACAGCCATGGTTTTCTGTGGGTCAAAGTAAGCTAGCGTACACTAGAGTATGCTGGAGTATGCTAGAGTACATTAAGAGGTATGTTCTACTACGTTCTACTACTTTTGAAATTCAGCCTCTAACATACCGCTCTTTGGAACGTGTCCAAAAATTAAATCAGAGGTCACAGCTACCCGACGTAATTACCAAGTTAACATCAAGGACAAGTATGGATGCTGGTACGTTCAACTATGTTCAACTACATTCAACTATGTTCAACTACGTTCAACTATGGTCAACTACGCTCAACTACGTTCAACTATGTTCAACTACGTTCAGCTACGTACAACTACGTACAACTACGTACAACTACGTTCAACTACGTTCGACTACGTTCAACTACGTTCAACTACGTTCAACTACGTTCAACTACTTTCAAATACGCTAACCTCCACTACGTTCACCTACGTCCACTAACGGCTTTGTGACCAGGGCTTTACCTGTGTACATACATCGAGTAAATATCGGCAACATGTAGATCTATGACTAGAACGCCAGTGCCTCGGCGCTGAAAATAACGTGATAATATCATGAAAAAAAACAGTTAAAACAAAGTAAGATAAGTTTCAGGAAAATTCCAATGGATTTGCTGAGGTGTGCATTTATTGTGTCACATGCTGTTGTGGCGAAGTAGATGAGCTTGTTCTGCAATACATAGGTTTGTTTGTTGTTTTACTTCCTAGCAACATCTAAGGTCATATCAGGACGGATACCGACTTGTGACAGTGCGCACTCATGGCAACTTTATAGTGCTGCTCCACTGGAAGACCAGGCCACCAGCACCATGACCTGATATCCCACTCAGTCACATTATCCTGACACTCAACCAACCAGTCCTTGTCCTATCCTAATAAAGCCGAGCACCAGGCTAGGAAGCGACAAGTATCAATTTTTAAGTCATTGGTTTGACTCGACCAGGGTTCGAAGCCACGACCCCACGGTCTACCAACACGGGAGATGGACGCTCTAACTCATTCGGCCATCCCGTCTGGTCCAATACTTCGGTAAGTTGTGTGCGCCTGAGTTTGGGAGATGCGTTTTAATACAAAGGGTGTTTGTTTGTGTTTATTTCACACTACAGTATAACCCCATTAAACCAAACTTGAAGGGACCCTAGAAATTTGTTTGGATTAACCGATCTTTGGTTTAACCGAGCTTTGGCTTTGACTTTGACTTTGAGTAAGTGTGGGTTGCACATTTATCATATACAAAAGTCAGTGGGGTCTCAGATGACCTCATAAAAGTTTGGTTTAACCATACCGGAGTGGCCTGGGGTCCGACAGTTTTGTTTGGATTAACCGATAATTTGGATTAACCGACTTTGGTTTAACCAACTTTTTTATATTATTAATGGTAGAATTTTGCCGGGCCGCCGAAAAAAGTTTGGATTACCCGATAGTTTGGTTTATCCGTGCTTGGTTTAACGGGGTTATACTGTACTATTCATTTATTATTTATTTCGGAAAATGCATGGTTTGTGTAGATGCATATATATTATATTTGATATTGATAAATATAGAATAATTGTTCCGTTATGCGATGATAGAGAGAAGTAGTGCGATGTGAGTTGAAGGGAAAAAGACCCCAAACTCCTTTATTAAATGATTGAGTTGAGCACTCTCGATGTTGTGTGGAAAATCATGGGTTCGAATCCTGACCGAGTAAAAAAATCCAATGATTTCAGCCGGCCTTGAACCTAAGGCCGTATTCGATTAACACGACCAGGGTGACTCGGGTCACCCGAGACGTTAGAATTTCAAATCGAACACCGCGAGTGGAGTCGACAAATACACGTGCCGTGTGCAAAACGACCCGACCCCAGTAAGCCACCTCTTGGCTGGGGTTGGCTAGGAGCGATGACGTCACATTTGTTCTGGTACCGTCCTGTAGCAGTACAAGTCTATGTGTTTTTTTTATGTTTAAAAAAACACAAAAACACAGATTAAGTAAATGGAAATACAGTATAACCCAGTTAAACCAAACTTGAAGGTACCCTAGAAATTTGTTTGGATTAACCGATCATTGGTTTAACCGAGCTTTGGCTTCGACTTTGACTTGGCTTTGGCAAAAACGTGGGTGCATTATGAATGTAATATATACAATGAATGTGGACACTTTGATTATTGTTTTTTTTTAGGTATATACAGTATAACCCCATTAAACCAAGTTCGGTTAAACCAAACGATCGGTTAATCAAAAAAAAAAATCGGCGCCCCGGCAAAATACTACCATTTATCATATAAAAAAAAGTCTTGAATGACCTTATACTTATAGCGACATGAACGTTTGGTTTAACAGTGCCAGAAGTGGCCTCGGGCCTGACAATTCTGTTTGGATTAACCGATACTTTGGATTAACCGACTTTGGTTTCACCAACATTTTTATATGATAAATAGTAGTATTTTGCAGTGCCGCCGAAAAAAGCTTGGATTAACCGATCGTTTGGTTTAACCGAGCTTGGTTTAACGGGGTTGTACTTTATAACTAAACCTATGCAATCAACAAATACTTTAAATCTTATTTTGCTGTAATTATATCAGTTATTAAAAAAAAGAAAAGGTTTTGGATTAAGCCACCATTTTGTTCCACCCCGAGCGTGTTCGTTTATGCAATCCGAGGCCGTAGGTTCTGCGCATGCGCCAAAATGTGACTCGGGTGACCCGAGTTGTTTAATTGAATTCGGCCCTTGTGAACGTAAGGCCAGATAAAAAAGGAAACCTGTTTAGCGTACCCGCCCGACCTGAGAATGCCCCCGACCTACAAATATTTGTTATTTGTAAAAAAAAAAACACCTTCACTAACAATAAACACAAGTTATGTTCTCTTTACACATTTTTAATACATTGTCACGTTAAATAAATGTAGTTGAGCTTTCAGTTGAATAAAGAATTTATAATAATTATAATCTTTTCTTGTTCAATTTCTAGCGAGAAAGTGTGTATGGTCTTCTCTTCTTTCCTATCATGCCTTCTCCCCATGAATACGATGGTTAGTTTACTTCTTCCTGTACACCGTAATTCTACATAAAAACTAAAAAATAACAATAAAAACCTCCCGCCCGACCTGGACAAATTTAAATGAGTGGACACTAAACGAGGGGTTTTTTTCGGCCTAAGTAAGAATGCCGGTCTAAACAAACCTAAATAAGTAACGTCGAGTAGCAGCTATGGTTGCAATGGCAACTAAGAATCATATATATTATATATAATATATATTATATATATATATAGTATGTTATATAAATAATATATATATATATATATATATATATATATATATATATATATATATTGCATAGACGAGATCACCATTTCGACTGCGCATGCACCTAAAACGGCATTGGCAGCAAGGCAAATGCGTATGGCCATTGAGTTTGCTGATATGCGTCGGGCAAAACTTCGATTTTGTTGAAAATTAATAGAACTACATAACAATTTGGCATAAACATGTATGCACACATGCAATATAATGATCTGATGAATATATCTAAGACAAAACTAGCCATAGTAAAACATTTTGAGCTACAAAACATACAATTCCACACAAACCAATCAGTCACTTTAAGGCTGATATCCACATCACCATTATTAATTCTTGTTCTAAATATTAAAATGCCAAATGTGTTAACAGACACTTCTTTCAGAGAAATATATAACCAATATCTGATTAACCCTACTCATTTTCTAGTTCTACATATGTCATTAACCATAGGATATATATATAAACATGAATAAAATAAGTAAAAGTGACTCTGGCTATGGCTCTAACACTAGTCTGAGTACCCAGATTTATCTAAATCTAAATGCACATGGCATAAGATGTGCTGATTTATATTGATGTAAATACAATGCTGGATAAAAGATTAATATTTTAATTTATTATATATATTTTTTTAGTTGGTATTCTATGTTTCAAACAAGAGCTGAGATGAGCTGAAACTAGCACATTTCATAGCTGCACCCAGTGTATTAGCATTCTCCATCTCCTTCTCGCAAGTTTGTTTTTCTTCTACGCATCCCACAATGCACCACGCGGCTGGAATGGTGATCTTGTCTATTCATTGAACCAAATTGAACACATGACCTCCCACTCGGAAAGTGGATGCTGTGTCGTTGGAGCCTCACACCCGGTAGTCTGACTACTGAACACAGTTTGTTTGGTTGAAAGCTAGATAAAAGATTCACCCCGTACTTACAGTAGAGGGGTGAATGACAACGTAGTCTAAATCCGGGCGAAAATAGCTTTAGTATGGAACGGGAAGTAGTATGCCTGGCACCAGTGTCAAATGGTTACTTATATCAACACAGAGTTGGTGAAATGGGAGAGAATGCAAAAAGACAAAATGGCGGCAAGAGAACGCCGTCAATTTCACTTTTAAATTGCATTAAAGTATATGTTTTATTATATTCTCCAACTCAAAAGTAGCGGGTAAACATGAAGACATATACAAAGAATAAATGTTGCTTCATAAGCCGTGTTCACACGGGGCAGTTAATTCGATTCATATATATTTGGCGTGTGAACGCGTGGCTGAGGCGGTTTAGGGCTGATTCGAATCATATAATTCGGATTTTATAAACCACCTCTGTAGGTGGTTTATATGAACCGAATTTTATGATTCGACTTATATCACCCGTGTGAACGCAACCGACTTACTTGAGGCGGATTAAGGACGTCACACGCATGCGCAGTCGAGACCTTAGTTTGTTGACTTTCCGGCCGATCAAAAGCGCATCTTATATAATTTGGTCTATGAACCGGATAGAGGTGCACAGATGTTTTTTTCATCATTTATTTATAGGTTTTCACTGCCCAGCAGAAGTCTTTACGGTTCCAAAACAATATGATTCAGTCTATACATATCTAGGTCGAACCCACACTCTCTCGTGCCGATGTCGACTAACCGAAACTGGTGCTGGTTAGTATGGACTTGCTCATGCGCAGATATCCACTTCCGCCTTAAACCGACTCAAGCACTGCCCGTGTGAACGCGAAACACTTTCAAACTCGGTCTGTGTGAACGGGCCTCTAAATCGATTCATATTATTCGCCTTGTCTAAATCACTTTAAACTTTTCCCGTGTGAACACGGCTTTAAATTGTGAAATTAGGCTCTCATAACGACACAATTCATTAGCCCAATTTTTCGACCGTTTTTATATAAGGCTGGTCTTCACCCGTGTACTACAAGTACCGGGTGAATCTTTTATCTAGTTGAAAGCCTGCATGACGAATGCTACAATGTGTGCACTTATTATCGCCCTCCACCTGCTGACGTAAGCTACTCGATATATCTGATATCTAGGTATCTAGGTATCTAGTGGGTGGTTACGGGCAGCCGTCACACCTATTCACACATATATCTGTCTTTCTTTACATTTTAAGTCCACCAATCTCACGAAATTACTTAAAGTTGCATAATCCGATTGTTTAAAAAAAAAAGTTTCTTCCATTCTTTAAGTTGCATAGTCCGATAGTTTTGAGTTTCTGTTGGTTGTTTGGTTGTTGGAGTTCTACGTCCTGGCAACATCTAAGGTCATATCACGACAGGTACCGACTTGTGACAGTGCACACTCATGGTGATTTATAGTACTGCCCCACTAGGAAATCAGGCCGCCAGCACCATGACTTGATATCCCACTCAGTCACATTATCCTTACACTGAGCTAACCAGCCCTTAACCTATCCTATTAATGCCGAGTGCCAAGAGTTTTTGTCATTTTCTGAGATAAATGTATTATGTTGACACCATAGGTTTCTGCAGTAACAGATGGTATTATATTGCCTCTGTATTCCCTTCTATGTGGCGAGAAATGATTAATAATAAGTGTACCAGTATCTAAGTCAAGCCCCTATAACACCTCACCGGATTGAGGAAATGGATAGAGCCGGACAAAAATATTCTAGTCCGGTGTGATTCGGACGTGAAATGCATCGATTATGTAATGGACGGTAATGGACGGGTAACAGATGGTAATGGATGGTAGCGGTTGATAACGTATCTAATGATCAATGGACAATTCAGTATACAAAAAGAACTATAATGAATGGCAACGGACGTGTAATGGATATGTAACGGATGGGAACGGATGGTAATGGACAGTAACGTACAGTAACGGATGGGGAACGGACGGGGAACGGACGGTGACGGACGGGGAACGGACGGGGAACAGACGAGGAAAGGACGGTAACAGATAATAACCGCATACGTCAGTCCGGCGCAATCCGTTACAAGTTTTGAGCATGCGTATGGATTGGGCCGGATATCAATGGATATCAACGGATGTGCAACGGACAGAAACTGGACTCTGCCGGATATCAATAGACTTTGTTCGGTTTCTTTCCATTTCCCCAATCCGGCGAGGTGTGACAGTGTCTTTAGATATGTAGAATCAAATCTAGATAATTGTTTTGGTTTTGAAAATTTGATGTTTCTATGGGACTATTCATCTTTAAAACATAAATGTATTGAATTGATCATTATCACAAGTTTGGAGTAACTCAGATTAAAAACGGTAAACTTTAGAGATATTTTAAGTGAAAATATGCCAAATAAATTTGGTGTGCACACTGAAATGCTGTACATCACAGGTCTCTTGCTTGACTTGCGACAATGATAAGTTCAATTAAATTGACCTAGTGATATTCCTTCAATACAGTAATACATGTCCAATAAGTACGCCAGTATCTAAGCTAGAAGTGTTGGATCAAATGTAGGAAAGTGCTTTTGTTTTGAAATTTTTAGAATTTTATCGAATTTTGCAACAATCTAGGTTTCGCTGGTTCCTCGGTAAGGACTGAAGCTGACACCAGGATCGACTGAAGATAATGGTAACCCGGGAGGTCATCGCTCAGGTCGCATATCATTTCTAGAAATTCTAAATAATACAAAATTATACTTCTAAGGGCACCGAAGTTCAGCTAGCCTGAAGCGCTAGCAACCCTAGGGCGACACCGGCTGGAATCGAACCCACGACCTCCCGCACATACAGGAAATAGACACTGCACCACCTTTACGGGAGAGCTTTCTAGAGCTTTCTTTTCGCATACTAGCCAGGGACTCTGCATTAATAGGACATGGCAATGACTGATTGGCTCAGTGTCAGGATAATGTGACTGAGTGGGATATCAGGTCATGGTGCTGACGACCTGGCCATGAGTGTGCACTATCACAAGTCGGTACCCATCCTGATATGACCTTAGATGTTGCCAGGACGTAACCTCCAACAACCAACCTTTTCGTCTAAAGCTAAGATTCCATATACGCGGTATGCGGCATGCGGCATGCGGCATGTGAATGCGAATGTGGTATATGTGGCATAGATATATATGCCAACCCCCAATAGCCAATGTTTACTTTTTGTGCTGGGGGATCGTTAAACAAACAAACACACCAAAAAAGTTACCCATGACATTTTGGGGTTTTTTTTGCTCCAAATTTGTGAAGGAAGATCAAAGTTACTTTGGTTTTCTATGTCAAATGCAGCAGTATTCGCATTCGCATTCGCACCGATTGGCCCATGGGTCAATCCATTTGCCGCATTTGCATTTGCATTTGCGTTCGTGTTCGTATTCGCATTCGGACGCATGGAAGCACCACTATTCATTTACATGCTTTTCGATTTTTTGCTGCATTCGCATTCTCATTCGCATACCGCATACCACGTATATCGAATCTTAGCTTAAGGCTGGTGATTGGAGATTCCTGGTTCTCCTTAGTTACAATCTGGTGCACCACACGTCTGGTGAAATCAGTAGACACGTGACACTCAGGGCACGTGACTTACTCTAATCTCTGGGAATGTTTACCTACAAGACCTATTTTTGGTACATATTGTTCATAACTAGAAAGAAATTGTTTCAATGCGTATCTAAATAGACATGTTGCCTGCATTAAAGCTGCATAAGTCCGACAAAACCTTCAATTTTCAAAACCAAAACAATTATTTAGATTTGATTGTACATATCAAACTTAGATACTGATGTACTTATTAAGCATTTGTTGCCATATAGAAGGGAATACTGAGGCAATTTAATCAGACCTATTACTACATAAGCCTATGGTGTCAGAGTTTTGGCATGACTGCCAAAATTAATTGTGGATGGTTGCGCTTAAAATATCTCAAAAGTTAGTTATTCAAAATAAAAGTTACTTCAAACTAAAGTAAGATAGATTATAATAATAGATTATAATAATCAATTCAATATATTTTTCTCAGAAAAATGATAGCATCGTACTATTTCTATTTCTATTTTGGTACATTAGTACGTTAACCAGGGGAAATTTCAATCATGGACGATTGGTCTTCCTCATTCCACTGCTCCTTGCCTTATCCTAATAATGCCGAGCACCTGGCTAGGAAGCGACAAGTATCAATTTTAAAGTCATTCGTTTGATTCGACCAGGGTTTGAACCCACGATCCCACGATCTACCAACACGGGAGACGGACGCTCTAACTCATTCGGCCATCCAGTCTGGTTACTATACAACTATGCAACTTTAATGTAAACGGCATTCTGTTATGTACCCAAATATTATCTGCAAACATATTCGGAGTAACTCACAGTGAACACGCCTGTCTAAATTAGGTAAACAATCATGATTTCACAACGACCGGAAGGAAGACCAGTGCCCCAATCCTGCAAAAAAGAAATGATCAGGGGCCATATTCATGAGCTCGGGGTAGCGCTACCCTGAGGCTGTAACCGGGGGGTACGCTACCCCCCCGGCTAACGGCGGAAAATCCTTATTCATGAGCTCGGGGTAGCACTACCCTGGGGCTCTATCCGGAGGGTACGCTACCCCAATTTCGACCCAGGGGTAAGCCACTATCCCGAGGGGATAGTGAGTGTGTGTGGTTCTGAATCTATTCAATGCGATCATATTTGATAGATTTAAATACGCAATAAGTGAAATTTATTCAAATTAACCCTAAATCCGAAGCAAAATTAACACTGACGCCGTAACGGCGGCGATATTACTATTTTCGAATCGACGAATGTAAAGTACACAAATCGGCGCAAAAATGGCCGCCGCCGTCGCCGCCGAATCGGCGTGAATTCCTTACGCCCAAATCTATTCAATGCTGTCATATTTAACAGAATTACATACGCAATAAGTGAAATTTATTCAAATTAACCCTAAATCCGAAGCAAAATTAACACTGACGCCGTAACGGCGTCGATATTAATATTTTCGAATCGCCGAATGTAAAGTACACAAATCGGCGCAAAAATGGCTGCCGCCGTCGCCGCCGAATCGGCGTGAATTCCTTACGCCCAAATCTATTCAATGCTGTCATATTTAACAGAATTACATACGCAATAAGTGAAATTTGCTCAAATTAACCCTAAATGCGAACCGATATTAACCCTGACGCCGTAACGGCGGCGATATTGATATTTTCGAATCGACGAATGTAAAGTAAACAACGCAGCGACTGGAGGGAATTCCCAAATCTATAAATAATCGAACGGGTAGCTATCCGCACCGGCTAGTGCATTGGTGAATACCCATTGACCCAATTAATCTCCTCCGTTAACCCGCGGGATACCTACCCAACGGTTAAGCCTACCCTCTGGCTAAGCTTACCCCAAGCTCATGAATATGGCCCAGAATACATTTATTTACAAACTAAGTATACATATATAAATATAATTTCTTATTAAGAAAAGAATACGATTTAAACATAGGTAAAGAAATATTCGAAAATGGGTAGGATATTTCAACAATCAGACATGCGCATTAATAATGTTGTTGTTTCCATGGAAGCCTAGCCAAACAATCCTGACCAGAAAATAACCTTTGGGATTTTCTGCTTGGAAATTTGTGGGATGCCTAACTAGGGATATATTAGCCTAAATTTCATTCGATTTCTCACTCTGCTTCCTGAGCTGCCTATCACTCCCTCCCATCACTCAGGTTGGTTGTTGGAGTTTTATGTCCTGCCAACATCTAAGGGGTCATAGCAGGATGGGTACCGACTTGTGACAGTGCACACTCATGGTGACTTTATAGTGCTGCCCCACTGGGAAATCAAGCTGCCAGCACCATGACCCGATATCCCACTCAGTCACATTTTCCTGACACTGAGCTAACCAGTCCTTGTCCTATCCTATTAATGCCGAGCGCCAGGCTAGGAAGCCACAAGTATCAATTTTATAAGTCATTGGTTTGATTGGGCTGGGATTAGAACTCCCAATCTCCCGCACGGGAAGCCTGCGCTCTATCGATTCGGCCACCAGGTCCGGTGGAGGGTGGGGTGGGGGTGGGGGGGGGGAAGGCATGTGCCAACACAACTATGCCAAGATAACATCAGCTTACAAATGATCACTTTATTCTCCTTCAGAATTCAGTGTTTCGAATCCCTCACTCTGATCTGAGGCCACTTATTCTCAAATATATCAAGTCAAAATAGCAACGTGAATGGGACAAGCATCCAAACAATAAATTGCATAACATCACCCATACATTGAAGAGCAGCCAGAGCATCGTAGTCGGTGTCGGGTATCAATGGGACAAAGTAGTCCTCACTTGATGCCACACCGGGCCACTCTTGGCCGATTCATGCATTTTTACTCAAGGGAGAACGACTACCTCTGTGCATTGGATATCAGTGTCTACTGACACTTGGACACCTTCTTCTCGATTGTATATATTTCATGGTGTTACACAAACAATGTCTTAATGTAAATAGCAAGCCTGACCTTTTTACCAGTGTACAACATGAGCACATTTCAAGTTCCTAAGAGTTACTAAGAGTTACTAAGAGTTACTAAGAGTTACTAAGAGTTCCTAAGAGTTCCTAAGAGTTCCTAAGAGTTCCTAAGAGTTCCTAATAGTTACTAAGAGTTACTAAGAGTTACTAAGAGTTAGTAAGAGTTACTAAGAGTTACTGAGAGTTACTAAGAGTTACTAAGAGTTACTAAGAGTTACTAAGAGTTACTAAGAGTTACTAAGAGTTACTAAGAGTTACTAAGAGTTACTGAGAGTTACTAAGAGTTACTAAGAGTTACTAAGAGTTACTAAGAGTTACTAAGAGTTACTAAGAGTTACTAAGAGTTACTAAGAGTTACTAAGAGTTACTAAGAGTTCCTAAGAGTTACTAAGAGTTACTAAGAGTTACTAAGAGTTACTAAGAGTTACTAAGAGTTACTAAGAGTTACTAAGAGTTACTGAGAGTTACTGAGAGTTACTAAGAGTTACTAAGAGTTACTGAGAGTTACTAAGAGTTACTAAGAGTTACTAAGAGTTACTAGAGTTACTAAGAGTTACTAAGAGTTACTAAGAGTTACTAAGAGTTACTAAGAGTTACTAAGAGTTACTAAGAGTTCCTAAGAGTTACTAAGAGTTACTAAGAACAACTGGACTGTGTTGCCGTCTCTAATTTCAACTATGTTTTGTGGGTTAAATTCTGCTGTCATTTGATACAAATATTACCATATCAGATTTTTGTGTAAATTTCAATGATTCAAAAATCCACCTTCGGGGCACTCTTAGATCAGGGGTCACACTGACCAGTCATAACACAAAGCATAACACTGTCCCCATTGTCATACACCATCCCTTCACTAACATTTATTATCACCGTCACTGTCACTGTCACTGTCACCGTCATGTTCACCATTACCGCCACCATCACCACCACTGTCACTGTCCCCGTCACCATTACTGTCATCATCACCACAACTGTCACTGTCACTGTCACTGTCACCATCACCGCTACCATCACCATCACTGCCACTGTCATTGTCACTGTCATGATCACCATCACCGTCACTGCCACTGCCACTGTCACCATCACCATCACCACCACTGTCACTGTCACTGTCACCGTCACCTTCACCTTCACTGTCACCATCACCATTACCATCACTGTCACTGTTATGGTCACCATTACCACCTTCACTGTCACCGTCACCATCACCATCACCACCAGCATCACCATCAACACCACTGTCACCATCACCATCACTGTCAGCGTCACCATCACTGTCACCATCACCATCACCACCACCATCACCATCACCAACACCGTCAACGTCACTCTCACCGTCGCTGCCACCACCCTTCTTTCCTTCATGCCTTCTTTCCTTCATGCCTTCTTTCCTTCATCCTTCATTCATTCGTTCCTTCATTCCATCATTCCTTATTTCCTTCATTCCGTTCCTTCATTCTTTCTTGCCTTCTTTCCTTCTTTCCTTCATTCCTTTATTCCATCATTCCTTCTTTCCTTCGTTCCTTCATTCCTTGATTCCTCTGTTCCTTCTTTCCTTCTTTCATTCGTTCCTTCATTCCATTTTTCCTTCCTTCTTTCCATCATTCCTTTTCCCCTTCATCCCTTCATTCCTTCTTTCCTTCCTTCTTCCCTTCGTTCCATCATTCCTTCTTTCCTTCCTTCTTTCCTTCGTTTCATCAATCCTTCTTTCCATCCATCCTTCCTTCTTTCCATCCTTCCTTCATCCCTTCATTCCTTCTTTCCCCTTTTCCTTCTTTCCTTCCTTTTCTCTCTCTTTCTGATATGACCGTAGATGTTGCCAGGACGTAACAAAACTCCAACAACAACCAACCAACCTCTTTCTTTCTCCTCATATTTCTGTCTTCCCTTCCTTCCTGTCCTTAGTTCCTTCTTTCTTTCCTTTGCTTTTCCTTCTTTCTTCCCTTATTTCCTCCTCTTTCTTTCTTATTTTTCTTTTTTTTCTCTTGAAGATTTATACTGCCTATCATGGATAAGTCTGAATAGATTTGTTTTCACCATTAGACAGTTTGTCGATAGAAAGCTCAAGCCTACACTTTTACCGACCCAAGGGATTTTTAACCTCCCACACCACATAAGCCGTGTTTACACGGGCGAGTTAAAACACTTCATATAAAACCAGTTGTCTAGATCGATTTACATTTGGCGTGTAAACGCGACGCTTTGGCGTTTTAGGGCTGAATCGATTCATATAAATCGGTATATGTAAACCACCTTGCGAGGTAGTATAGATGAAGCGATCTAGCTTAAGCGCGTCACACGCATGCACAGTCGAGACCTTAGTTTGTTGACTTTCCGGTCGATCAAAAGCGCATATTATAGAATTTAGTCTATGAAACCGCTAGCTGTGCACAGATATTTTTTTCATAATTTATTTTGAGGGTTTCAGTGCCCAGCACAAGTTTTGACCGTTCCAAACCAATACGATTCAGTCCATATAGATCTAGGTCGAACCCACGCTCTACTGGTGACATCGACTAACCGAAACTGCCGCTGGTTCGTATGGACTTGCTCATGCGCAGATATCGATTTCCGCCTTCAAACTCGGTGCGTGTAAACGCGCCACTAAATCGATTCATATAAATCGCTTTGTCTTAAATCGGTTTGGAATTGCCCGTGTAAACACAGCTATAGACATGGTTTGAGAGCAACTGGCCTTTGATGACACTGTAAGTTATCCACAGTGGTGGAAATCCAAATTACTTTCCTTCCTTCCTTCCATTTTCATTCTATCTCCCCTTATTTCTGTATGCTATATGTAGAAGACGTCATCTGGTAAATTGAGCCTAACCAGGTTAGTAGAAAGCACGGCTGTCATCAATTGTTTTAAGGAACAGATAAGTCATTGATTATACACGCCTGGGTCAATGGCTACAATGGATGTTTTGTGTACTTGACAGACCCTAGATACAGGCTGATTGCGCATGCTATGTAGTGGCGTTATTATACCGCTACTGGACATTCAATTCTCTTTAAACTGCATAGTACCGATCAGGGGCGTAGCTAGACCTTTAACGATGTGTGCTCCTAATTTCGGCAGGGGGTTTAGGGGGCCGGTTAAGCTTAAGCTGGCGGATTTTACACATTTTAGACTTGAGTTTTCAACACTCCAGACTACTACATGCCTCCCTTCAAAATGTTGTTTTAGGGCTACCTGGAGCCTACATACGATTAGGGGATCGTCCAAACATTTATTGAAGACATTTTTGTTGTTGTTGACAAAATGATGTGGACGTTTTGGCATACGCGCGTATGCCTAGCTACGCCCCTGCCGATGAAACATAAAATTGATTCTACATATCTAACTTACATACTGATGCACTCTCACAGTCATGACACAAAGCATAACACTGTCCCCATTGTCATACACCATCCCTTTACTAACATTTATTATCACCGTCACTGTCACTGTCACCGTCACCGTCATGTTCACCATCACCACCACTGTCACTGTCACCATCACCGCTACTGTCACCACCATCACCTTCTCTGTCACTTTCACTGTCACCATCACCCATATGATGGTGATAACTGTCTTAGAAGGGAACACTGAGTAAATTTAATAGAAACTGTTGCTGTAGAAGGCTATATATAGTGTTAGAGTTTTGGCATGCTTGCCGAAACTAATTTCACATGTTTACACTTCAAATATATCAAAAGTTAGACATTTATGATAAAAGTTACTTCAAACTAAAGTAAAGTAGATTATAAGAATCAATTTAATATATTCATCACAAAAATGACAGAAACTCAAAACCATCGGATGATGCAACCTTAAAGCTGCATCAAATTTTCAAAACCAAAACAATTATCTAGATTTTATTCCACATATCGACCTTAGATATTGATGCACTTATTAAACATATGTTTCTGAATAGAAGGCAATACTGAGTCAATTTAATAGAACCCGTTACTGCTGAACCTTATACCGTCAGACATTTGGTGTTCTTGCCATAACTAATTTGACATGTTCGAAGTGCAAATATCTCAAAAGTTAGCCATTTAAAATAAAAGTTTCTTCAAACTAAAGTAATACTTGAATTATAACAACCAATTTGATGTATTTATCTCAGAAAAATGACAAAAACTCAAAACCATCGGACTATGCACCTTTAAGCTCCCATTAAGTAATGCATGATTGTGACCTCTCCTGCAGCATTAGAACGGCTGCAACCAAGGGTTGGTTGGTTGGTTTTTGGAGTTAAATGTCCTGGCAACATCTAAGGTCAACCAGATGGGATGGCCGAATGAGTTAGAGTGTCCGTCTCCTGTGTTGGTAGATTGTGTGTTTGAACCCTGGTCGAGTCAAACCAATGACTTACAAATTGATACTTGTCGCTTCCTAGCCAGGCACTCGGCATTATTAGGACAGGGCAAGGAGCAGTGGAATGAGAAAGACCAATCATCCGCGATTGAAATTTCCCCTGCTTAAACAACTAATGTACACCCAATTTTTTTTATAAAATATCAGGATGGGTACCGACTTGTAACAGTGTGCACTCATGGCGACTTAATAGTGCTGCCCCACTTGGAAACCAAGTCGCCAACACCATGGCCCAATATCCCACCCAGTCACATTATCCCGACATTGAGCTAATCTGCCCTTTCCCTATCCTATTAATGTCGAGCGCCAGGCTAGGAAAGGCCAAGCATAAATTTTAAAGTCATTGGTTTGACAGCACCAGGAATAGAACTCTCGACCTTCCGCACCCAAGGCCCGCGATCTACCGATTAGTCCACCGTGCCTGGTTGTACCCCTAGGGCATTCTATTAACAGTTCAACGGCCAACACAGTTGCCATTTCTAATAAAAGACACATCTATTTCTACTTAAAAATCCTTTCAAAAATACTCAATGTAGTTAGCATTGATTAAATATGAATATTTTGGTCAAGACATAATGAATAATCACGTGCAGAGTGCGGGTTGGAATAACGTGATTTAGTTCTGTGTACATAGTCATTGGGAGTTTGACCCAGTTCCTGTTGGAGCGTTACCGTGGCAGGCACTCTCCTATAACCGACCTGGATCCGGGTTGCGGGGTGGGGGGGGGAATTCCCCTCCCTGCCCACCTTGTCAGACCCGACTCCTCCTCCCCCCATCCCCACACCTCCCCCCCCCCCCGGACAAGACGGGATGGCCGAATGAGTTAGAGCGTCCGTCTCCCATGCTGCTAGATCGTGGGGACGTGGGTTCGAACCCTGGTCGAGTCAAACCAATGACTTAAAAATTGATACTTGTTGCTTCCTAGCCTGGCGCTCGGCATTATCATGATAGGGCAAGGACTGGTTGGCTCAGTGTCAGGATAATGTGACTGGGTGGGATATCGGGTTCATGGTGCCTGCGCCTGGTTTCCCAGTGGGACAGCACTATAAAGTCGCCATGAGTGCGCACTGTCACAAGTCAGTACCCATCCTGATATGATCTTAGATGTTGCTAGGACATAAAACAAAGAAACCTCCCCCCGCCCCACCTTCTCCCACCCGCCCCACCCTCTCCCCCGCCCCCCCCCCCCCACCCCCCCCCCCCCCCCCCCCATCGCCTCCCCATACTTCGCTCCTCCGCCCACTCTCCGCCCTCCCACCCATACCCTCGCCCCCACATGCATAATCCCATGGTTCTCGGGATCTATCTTTTATCTTTTGGACTCGCTAGCTGCCGTCATTTTAGAAAAGCATTGGCTGCGACAGATAAGGGGGAAATACCCTAATGGCCCTAACACATTTTGACGCATCTCACCAGCGCGCCACCGACGCATAAAATCACTTTTTTACGTCGAGAAACGTAAAACTTGTCGGCGTGGGGGGCAAAGTTGGACGTATGCATACCGTATACATAGTGTATGGCCAACGTATCACCAACATATGGCTAACGTACCTCTGGGCGAAAAATGCTCGAATTATGCTCATGGTACGTTCACAGAACACCGGTGAACGTTATATACATTATTCGATCACCAGAACTATGTGTCATACATTACATACATCAAGACATGCTGGAGAAAGGCTAAACATACACTAGATGTATGTTAGGTGTACGTTTATCCATACGTTTTCAGTACGTGGACTGTACGTTCACACTACCTTTAAAGTAGTTCAACGTAGTGCAACATAGTGAACAACATTTGACTAACGTACATCTAACGTACATCAACGTATGCCTAATGCATACATAATGTACGGCGGACGTAAAATCCACACATTGTTGAATGTTTTGTGTACGCACTAAACTTTGTCGACCCCCTGATGTGTGACGCCGTATCTTGATGAACTTCGACGCACATTGACGTATACCAACGAGCGCCTAATGCGCGCATAACGCATAACGCATAGCGACGTATCCCGACGTAGTGGCAAAAAAATTACATACATCGACGTACGTTTGCGCGATGCGTCGTAATGTGACAGCACCATAACATTTCCCCTTGTTTGGTGATTTAAATATTGTTTTGATTAAAAGTACCAATAGATGGTGCCCACTGTTACATAGCCAAAGGGTCACTGAAGATAGTTGGTTTTTGGAGTTTTACGTCCTGGCAACAGGTCTGTGAGGATAGTTGGCTGCTGGAGTTTTACGTCCTGGCAACAGGTCTGTGAGGATAGTTGGCTGCTGGAGTTTTACGTCCTGGCAACAGGTCTGTGAGGATAGTTGGCTGCTGGAGTTTTACGTCCTGGCAACAGGTCTGTGAGGATAGTTGGCTGCTGGAGTTTTACGTCCTGGCAACAGGTCTGTGAGGATAGTTGGCTGCTGGAGTTTTACGTCCTGGCAACAGGTCTGTGAGGATAGTTGGCTGCTGGAGTTTTACGTCCTGGCAACAGGTCTGTGAAGATAGTTGGTTGTTGGCGTTTTATGTCCTGGCAACATCTGTGGTCATATCAGGACAGGTCAGTGAAGAAACAAGTACATAAGCCTAAGGCCCATTTGAAACCACTTCAGCTACATGAAGAACTATTACGTAACCCACAAA